>CM053580.1:489524169-489573621 GCA_028627135.1 Pseudochirops cupreus
CATTTGTTTGGATCTGTTTAATAGTATCTTGATTTCTCAAAAAGTCATTAGCTTCCATTTGCTCCAATCTAATTCTGAAGAAATTATTCTCTTCTCAAATGAACATTGTTAACTATGTGCATTACTTCATCAATATGTTATGCAAATATGAAGATTTTAGTATTTCAGTTAATTGGTCAGAAAGATCTTCATAGATATGGGCAGTTCCCACCAATCATCTACAAATGGAACCATTCTTAACTGTTTTGTTTATAATATGCCAAATATTGTTTGGTCTAAATTAATACCTGCAGGGAATACCATGATTTCTCTTATTTAATGAGACTTTTTACAATTAGCAATTCTATAAGCAACTTTATAAGATGTAAGCAACCCTATGGTGACAGTTCTATCTCTTTTTAATTTATTTTTACTTATTGGTTATTGAAAAGAATTACCAGTATAGTCTACATATTGTCTCTCAATTTGACATTTACATTCATTAGGTTTCACGTTATCTGTGGCTAAAACAGTCATACTAAGGAAACATAGTGTTTCTTTCTCAACATCAATAACAGTATTTGGGGATCTCAGTGATAAGTAGAGGGGCTCATATATTCTGGATTGGGTATTCTTGTGATGTTTCTATATTTTTGGTACTTAAACTATATTTATTTGTTTTGTTTCTATTAGTTTCAGCTTTTCATTTATAGCTTCTTCTCATATAAGTGTATGCATAATTATAGTATAGGCATCGTGATTTCTAAAATATAAAACTTGCTGAAAATGCCAATTCTCTATAACTGTTCCTGAATTACTTTAATTCTTTTTAAGTTGAGGGTTCTGTTGAAAGCCAGTTAATTATATTGTACTTATCTAAATGAACATCAATGAGAAATATAATAGATACTATGGTACTTTTTAACTTACACAGAAAGATTAACCTTACATTTATAGACTTCATTGAACAAATGCAACAAGATTGGTGAGTCAACTTAGCTACAAGCTCCAGTTCCATTTGCACGTGTCATATCAAATAATTAGTGTGTTGGTCTGTATTCACTGTTAGTTTTATTTTCAGTCGATTTATGTTTCTGTTTTGTTTTCATTTTTTAGTATATATATTTATGTGGGAAAGATATTTCAAAATAATAATTTTGTTCATTGATCCACACTATATTCCCTCATCCTTGTATTTAGAGAGTCCAACACTGGTTAAGGAGAAGGATGGAAACCTTTGTTCTAAGAGAAGGGGCAGCCACATGATAGATATTCAATTGTGTATTGTTCATAGATTTTAATGATTCTATGCAAAAAAAGAGAATACAACATTCTTTACAGCATCCAATCATTCCTATCTCTTTACAAAGCAAACTGATTTCAGCATGGCAAGATTATATGACAAGGATTCAGTAAAATATAGCAAATTTCAGGCTTTTTCATCTTTGATGTACCTTGTTACTCAGTGACATTGACCTACTTGCTATTACTCACCCAAAACAGTCCAACTCTAGTCTCTGGGCATTTTCGCTGGTTGTCTACCATGCTTAGAATTCTATCCTTTCTCATCTCCACCTCCTATCCCTGGCTTCCTTCTGGTCTGTAATAAATTTCTACCTTCCACAAGAAGACTTTTCCATTCCCTCTTAATCTTAGTGGCCTCTAAGACTTTCACCAATTTACCCTGTCTCAATCTTGCGTACACATAGTTGTCTATATCATGTATGCACATAGTTCCTTAAATATTGTATCCCTCAGTATACTGTGAACTTCTTGAGATCAAGGACTTTTTCCCCCATTCTTTGAATCCCCACACATATGGAGATGCAGAGTTATGCAGATATGCATACAACACTGTGCTTAACACAGTTCCTGGCACATAGTAAGCATGTAAACAAATGCTTGCGATGATTGATTGATTCAGAGAAAAGGCAATTTTCTGGTAATTTTGGGATGAGCTAATTCTATTTGATTAACTCTACACTAAGTATAGCTTTTGAACGAACACAGCCACTCAGTGAGAAGCAGAATTGAGAGGTGGAATGTCACTCATTCCCTGAGAACCATAGAGAATGTAGGACCTCTGAATGATTTCTTTTCAATGAGATGGAGTGTGTAACCACTAGGAAGAGCATGGGACTTATCCAGTGTCTGATTCTTTCTGTTGAACAGGACCAAGTATAGTGACTAGCACCAATACCTAGTAGTGAATAATAATGATATAATCAAAAATAATTAGCACTTATAGAGCCTTTTAAGGTTTATGATGCACTTTATCAATATTTTATTCTCACAATAACCTTGGTAGAAAAGTGCCATTATTGTCCCAATTTTAAAGAAAAGGAAACGAAGACAGATAGAGTGACTTGCCCAGGGTCACAAAGCCATTAATTATCTAAGAGTTGATTTGACCTGAAGTCTTATTGATTTCAGGGCCTGCACTCAATCCAATGAACTGCATTTCTGCCGCTACCATTCTACACAATGTTTCAAAGGCTGTATTTCCACTATGCCATGTCCTTGTGTTCATTCTGCTTTTGCATCCTTCTTCTGAATGTGTCTTTCTATGATCTAAATTGCTTGGTGAGTTCTCTGTGTATCCACAGTTATAGCTTTAGACAACTAGCCTTTATCCTCCTCATCAGAACTGTTTTTCTTACTGTCTTCAGAATTTCATTGAGGAGACCTTCCTATTTCTCCTGGGTTGATTTCACAGAAGGTAGCTGATTTTTTTTAAAAACTCATATGCATAACTTTGTATTTATCACTATTAAGTTTCATTGTATTCAATTCAGCCTACAATTTTACCCTAATCTTTTTTTGGATCCAGAATTTCTCAGCCTTCCAAGCTACAAATTTGACAAGCACATCATGTGTGCCTTAATATATCTCTTTTATTAAAAAAAATATATTTAAAAGTGTAGTATCAAGTTTTCTGGCCAAAATGGCTGCTTGGCTGGAGACAGACCATGAAGCTCCCACATACCCATTCCAGCAAAATCCTAAACTTTGCACCAGGCCAAATAATGATAAAGAAATACAATAAGGGACTACAGTGAGTTCTTCCCCCAAGAACTACATCAAAAGTCAGATGAATGCCCATGGACAATAAGGAACAGATTCATCAGAAAAACCAGTGCTAGCATAAACAAACTAGATTACATTTTCTCATCAGGAGCAAAAATAGACTATAAGCTACATGTGTAGTATATAATGTTCTGTATCTGGATGAAACCCAAGGGAGAGCTCTCCTGAGAAAAACCTAGGATGGTCAAAAACACACAGTGGGGACCTTGGATGCCAACAGAAATGATAGCAACCAGTCTAGGAATTTCAGCCTTAGACAGCGCAGGTGACTAGGGCCTATGAGATTCCTAGGACTCTGTCCTGAGATATCACATAGGGCATTAACAAACTTGTGCTTTGAACCTTAATGATCTTGGGTGTGTGGGGTAAATCTGAGAGGTAGAGGTGAGCACAAGAACCCAGGTAAAACAGTGTGAGATCAATTACAACTAAACAAAATTATATCAAAACATGGAGAGACGAATATGCCAAAGAAGACACCAACCGATATAAAAACACGTTAAAGATTTGGACATGTCCCAAATTCTATTCTAAAAGAAAGAAGTAAATGCAAGAAAAAACTCAAGGTGGAGTGGGGAGGGAATGGATTTTTGGCAAGTACTACATGAATACTTATTAGAAATTAAATTATTAAAAAAGAAATAAAACTTATAGTATAGAATTAGAATGAGAATAATTTAGAAGGAAACTTTAGTTATTTAGATTTTTTTAAAGTGCCAAAGAACTGAAATAGACAAAACAGAAAAAATATTACTACATAACAGTAATAACAATAATAGTAAAAATTACAAAAGGTTAAGAGAAGAAAATATAAAGAATATGATATAAGAAATAACTGACCTGGAAAATGGATCAAGGAGAGAACATTTAAGAATCATGCTTTAAAGAAATTATAAATGAACACTGTCTAGTTCTATTAGAACCAGAGGATAAAGTGAAACTGGAAAGAATCTAACAATTACTAATGAAAGAAACTCTTAAAGGAAAACTGTCCACAACATCATAGCAAAAATAGAGAATTTCCAAATCCAGAAAGATAAAGCAAGATACTTCTTGTATCCAAAAAGGAGCAGTTCAAATACCAAAACAAAAACAAGGATCAAGATCACACAACACCTGGAAGTGCCTTCTGTAAAGGAGCAGATAGGATCAGTAGATAAATGTCAGAGGGTCCATAAAACTGTTTGGGAAAAAAAATTACGTCTTTATTTTCACTAGCCTATTACTAAAATTTAAAATTTCCTTTACTTATTAAAAAAATACATCATTTTTCAAAGAGCTTCATAAGTTTGACCAGCCTGCCAAAAGAGCTCATGATGCAAACGTTAACATCCACTGCTTTAATGGGTAGATGGACCTATCTAGGGGAGTGAGTGAAGAGGTGGAGAAGAAACAGAGAAGCCTTTAACTGCTTTTCAACAGTACTTAAGATGAGATCACTTTCCAGACTTAGCCTTGGTTCTTTTGTTGGTTTCCTGAAAAGTGAAGGCTGACAGCTTTCTTCATTTATTCCCTTATCTTGCAGTGTACACTTCAAGATGTCCTCAGGGACTTGACTATTATAGACATCCCTTAGCTCTCCTCTCCAATGCAGAAAATGAGCATCAAAGTTCCCAGGCTTAATTTTTCCCATGCAGTTCTCCCAATGAGTCAGCCCCTGGCCTGGTGTTGAGCATGCAATGTGGGGGAGGGGGCAAGAGAAGGGGAAAGGAACAACCAGTTCTCAGAAGATCATTCACTTATTGTTCTAATAGAGGTTAAATTTTGATTGTATTTTCTATTATTTAGTGGATCACCAGGTATTTCCTACAACTATAACTAATATTTCCTTTTATTCTAATATTTTTAATAACAACCTTCCCTTTACCACTATGACAAACCTCATAAAATAGTTTTTCCTCTTTTACTCATAATTTGGATATACACCATCTACTAGATCATATTTAAGGTAATAAAAGCTGGCATTTCATTGATCTTGTGCTGTCATATCTAAGTATGTTATTAGATCAATTTGACCATCTCTTGAATTAAGTTTTAGAAACTCAATTATTATGTGAATTAAATTGGCCATGATAACTGATAAATTTGAAGAGATTGTCCTCAAATTTCTGCTAGAAGTAATCACTTCACTTTGTAAAATTGGGTGGTATAAATTGTGGAATGATGAAATCAGAAACTATATTGTAAAAGCAGAGAGAGAGAGAGAGAGAGAGAGAGAGTTAAAGTGGAGGCACCTGTTGTAAATGGCCTTTCAAGGAGTTTAGCCACAAAGGGAGAAAGAGATAAAAGACAATAGGTTGCAAGGATGGAAGGATCAAGTGATCGATTGAAGGTTTGGTTTTTTTTATTAATAATAAGGGAAATAACAGGCAAATTTGCAAGCAGTAGGGAAGGAGCAAGTAGACAGGGAGAGACTGAAAATGTGTCAAAATGGGGATGACAATAGGGTCAATTCATTCAAGGAGATAGGATGGAATAAGATTCCTTGAACAGGTAGAGGAATTGGCCTTGGTAAGGAGTAAAGATACTCTGTCATGAGTCAAGGGTGAAGGAGGAGATGGTAGCAAAAGGCATCTGAATGATAGGAGATAGGGGAGAGGAGAGAAGGAGCTCATAGTGAATACTCTCATTGTGTTTTTTTCTAAAATATGAGGCAAAGATCTCAGCTGAGAATGTGAGGGAAGAGGAATCATAGGAGATTTAAAAGGGAATGAAAAGGTTTGGAAGAGCTTCTGTGGAAAGTAGGATAATGAATTGATATGGCAGATAGAGTAAGACGGACTAACAGCTGTAAGGGATTAGTTAATATTGTTCAGCATAAATTTGTATCAAACCCAACTGGAATGATTTCATAATTTTTTTTTGGAGGAGGGAGGCAAGGCAATCAAGGTTAAGTGACTTGCCCAAGGTCACACAGCTAGTAAGTGTCAAGTGTCTGAGGCCTCATTTGAACTCAGGTCTTCCTAACACCACGGCCAGCACTCTATTCAACTCACCATCCAGCTGCCCTTCATGATTTTCTCCATCTTTATTCTGTAGCATGTTTGTGGGAGTAATCCAAGACTGAGGCTTGACAAGGAGCAATCAGCCAAATAATAAGGGAACTAGAGACTCAAGAGAAAAGGTCAGCATGGAGTTGAATTGATTCAGCAGAGGATCATGATGGGGAAAAGAGAAGAGACTGGCTAGTGGAGGGAAGTGAGAATTAAGAGGTCAAGGTGCTGGAGATCATGGTGTGAATGTAAAGTAGTATTAGGAAAGGGAAGGCAGAAGGAGAGGTGGAAGGTCAATTAGATTATAGTCAGAGAAGAGAATTTTGGAATTTCTGGAGATGGTATATTCGAGCATGATCTTTGTGTGTGGAGGAGGGTTATGGGAAATGAATAGGTTGAGGAACTGAATGTTATAGTGTCTGAGGGAGAGTCAATATATATGTTGTGATCTCCTAGTATGAGGGTAGGAGTTGGGGAGGAGAGGAAAATTATAAGTCATAAACTAAACTCATTGAGAATGGAAGGAAAGTGACCTGAAGATCTGTAAACAACAACTACCAGGATTTGGACCGATTGATAGATACAAAAAGCATAAACCTCAAAAGAGAAGAGATTACTGAATGATGGAGGTAAGGAGGAAATCTAGAAGTGGCAACAGAGAGCTAGGAGTATTCCAACTCCCTTGCCTTGACCATTGAACCCAGGGAACCCAGGAAGATGCAACCAGAACTGGAAAGGGTAGCCAGGGAGGCTATGTCATCAGTGGCAGTGGAGTAGGTTTCAGTAATATCTAGGAAATGGATGGAATGGAAGAGGAAAAGATTTAAGCTAAAGCAAAGTTTGTTGCCTATTCAATAAACATTCAACAGGGCACAATGGAAGTGGTACATGGTATTTGGAAGGGAAAGGAATAAGGAAATGGTGGGAGACAAGGAATGGGGTTTAAATGATGAACTACAGAAGTTCAGAATCCTGGGATGTGTGAGGTATGACCATGTTCGAGAATATTCATCATTGAGGAGGCAAAGTGCAGGCAGGTGCCCATGATGGAAGGTATATAGTCATATGGTAAAACAGGTGGCCTCATTTCAATACTCCTCCTCCCTTCAAACGCTGGAGAATAGGTAGGGCATGGCAGAACAGGACTTGGAAGACAAGCTGTCAGAGAAAAGTCCAGCTTCTCTTGTCCCCTGAGGCTGGAGATTAGGCAATGCAACAAGATTCCTGGCTGCAGGGGTAAATTATTTTGTGGCAGATGGAAGACTCTCAGCTTGGCGCCTTGCAGCCTCCCCACCCCCACCCCCCACCCCAGGGGCATGCACAGAAAAAGTTGGAAGGTACCTGTAGTCAGAGGAAGGTCACTCTATGGAATACTCTTGGAAGCTATACTACTCTTAATGCAACCCAAGATCTTATTAACTTTTGTAATGGCTACAACATACTGCTGACTCATAGTGAGCTTGCAGTCCAATACAATCTTCAGATCTTTTGCAGAATAAGTTTTATTTATCCATGCTTCTTCCTTCTACTTGTGAAGCTGATAAGCTGCTATGGCCATTGTTGGATGGAAAGTGCTTCCTAAACCTTAAAAAAATGTAAATATATGTGAATATGTTGTAATTAATAACATCTGATAAGGAATATATAATACATAACACAATAATGTATAATAATAAATCACACTACATGAATTCATGCTATGTTCATAGTAATTAATGAACAAGGTAACATAATTGGTACTTATTGTTCCCACTTCAGTAACTATCATATAGAATATTATAAGATAATTATTGTGGAGTTTTGTAGAATATTAAGAATCTCCTTAATTTTTCTCCAAACTATCTTCCAAGTCTCATAGATGAATAGTGTGGCATGGCAGCCAACAAAATAAATGTGATCTTAGGGTGCATTGACAAAAGTACAGCATTCAGAGCCAGAGGGAGAGTCCATTGGTACACTGCCTAGGTGTCACCATAGCTGTGGGGACTATTTCCGGTTGTGGGCACTGCATTTTTTTAGAAGGCCATCAGTAAGCCAAAGCACATCCACAGGCAGGATAGATTGAAAGGAGATAGTGAACCTGAACAGAAAAGGTTTGGGAGACACATGGTAGCTACCTTCAAATATTTGAAGGGCTATCATAGAGAAAAAAAATGAAGCTTGATCTCCTTGGACTTATAGATTACAGATAGGAACAATGGATGGAAGTTGTAATGAGACAGATTTTGTCTAAGGAGAAAAATGCCTGGTGATTAAAGTTGCCCCAAATAGCCTGCCATAGGAATCGGTGATTTCACCAACACCTGAAGTCTCCAAGTAATAACTGAATAACAACTTGCCAGTGGTCACTTTGACACATACTAAAGGTACAACCACAGAAAAGTCATTTCAGTGCCCTGACTCTCAATTTCTTCATCAGCAAAATGTGGATAATGATATCTACATTATTCACCTCACAGCAATGCTGTGAGGAAGATGGTTTTTGTTTGTTTGGACCTGTAAATAACTACATAAAAGTGAGCAGGAGAGAGAGGAAGAGAGAATGCAACAAGTATTTATTAAGCACAATAAGTCACTGCCTCCACTTTCTCATTGACGACTTCATATCTTAACATATTGTAATATGAATTCCATCCTTGCCAGTCCACCAAAAACACGACTTTCAAGGTCAGTGACTTTGTAACCAACAAATAACAAATAGAGACCAGTTATATATGCCAAGATAGAATAGATATCATAGAGAAAGTAGCTACCACACAATCACAAAAGTTGTAAAATAATTACAAGAGACAACAGAACCAGATAATGTTCTAAGGACTTTATAAATAAATCTCATTTGATCCTCACAACCATTGCATGAGGTAGATGACTTTATTAAACCCATTTTGCAGGTCAGGAAACCAAGGCAGAAGTGAAATGATTTGCTCAGGATCAAACCAATAGTAAGTGTCTGAGACTAGATTTATACTCAAGTCTCCCTGACTTCTGGTCCAGCATTCTATCTACCTTGCCATCTAGCTGTGAGTCTAGGCAGTAACAATAAGAGTTTTAATGCCTTTTTTAAAATTTGCCTTTTGATCAGGGGCTCTCAATTTCAAAATGTTCCTATTCATGACAATTTATCTTCCATTTAAGTTTTTTTTCTGCCATGTTGATGTGATCAAACTGCTTTTTGACTAAAATATTTAACATGGTGGCTGAGTGTAGCCGATAGATCTATATTGTAGACTTAGCAGAAGGGACATGATTAAGTTTCATCATTCCTTATGAACTTTGCCTTCTCCAATCTAAACCTAATGTTAGGTGATAATAAAAAGAAGCAATAAATCACTGCCTCCACTTTCTCATTGCCAACTTCATATCTTAACATATTGTAATATGAATTCCATCCTTGCTAGTCCACCAAAAAACACTAGTTTCAAGGTCAGTGACTTTGAAACCAACAAATAAAAGCTTTTCCCATTGCTCATTGATGTTTTTCTAGTATGTAAGCTGTCGAACACCCCCTTTTTCTTGATACTCTCCTCTTCCTTGACTTTTCATGATACTGTTTTCTCTTGGGTCTTATACAACATGGATTATTGCTTCTCTTTTGCGTTCCTTTTCTGGAGCTCTATCCTTTAAAAATGTGTGATACCAGGTGCTCCATCATTGCTCCCTCTTTCTCCACATTCTCTCTTTTGGCAGTATCATCTTCTCCCAAAGGTTTCAGTTGTCACCTCCATGTAAATGATTCTCAACTCAATATATCTGGCCCTCTAGCAAATTGTTACTAAAATCGAACTCTTCATTTTCCCTTCAAAAGTTACTCATCTCCTCAGTTTCTCTATTTCTGATGAAAGTCCAACTGTCATTCTAGTTATCAATACTCAAAAGTTCAGGATCATCTTTGATTTAGCTCTCACTCCACATATTTAATCAACTGCCAAGTCTGTCAATTCTATATATACAATAACCCTCACAATTGTCCTCTTCTGTCCACACACATTGACACCACCCTCGTTTATGTCTTCATCACCTCCCACCTAGATTTTATAACAATGTTCTTTCTGGTATCACTGTCTCCAGTCTCTCCCCATCTACATTCCATCCTTCACACAGCTGCCAAGATAATCTTCCCAGAATAAGTTTATAGGAAGCTTGATGAGAGACCCAATTAAGACAGATCATCCTGGGAAAATTTATAGATGAAACTGGAAAGACAGCAAATAGACAAATATGGAAAATATCTGTCAAAGTTACCAAAGTATTCTTTCCATCAATAATAGTGGACCCACCACATTTGGCTTCTATCATCACCATCCCTGGTGTTCTACACAACAAAGGAGAAATACAATAAGGAAAATAAAGACAAGCTAAAACAAAGTATACACAAAGAAAGGCAATACTCGAGGCAACACACTTTGAAAGTGTTAAGGAATCAAGAAACTTGAAAGAGGGGAGTATACCAAATGTTTAGAGAAATCATAGACATTATAACTACTAAAAAATACTTGATCAAGAAACTGTCAATACCTATACACCTAAATTGAACCTATAAGGTTCCTCCATCAGTTGAAAGTGGTTTATCAATAAGACTTCTCATTTTTTGACCATCTAGTAAAATCAGTGTACACCAAGATAATATAGGTGTGAACTCTTTGTGAATCAAAACAAAGGACATATATGTAGGTGGACGTATTTTTGTTAAAGGGTTTTTTGTGTGTTGTTTTTTAATCTTAAAGTATTATCACTTGGTTTAGACCTTAAAGGTGTCTCACCTGCCCTCCTCATGAGAACTGTGAGGCAGTGCTCTATGAATTATGACCATGTGCCAGATTATCTGGTATAACGTTCACCTTTCCAGTGACTAATTTGTCAACATTGGGAAGGCAGTTGGTATAACTAAATATCATGTAAATGAGGTATACACGGCTGACAAACTCAGCATCCACTAGGGCTTAATATACTGCCTATTATGGTATAAGTTAACAACAAAAAAGATATAAAATATGATACTCAGCACTGAACATTTATTTGTTATTTAAATTAACAAATATTTACTGAGTAATCACTACATATAAAACCCTGGGTTAGTATGCTTTACAGCATTCAAAAAGATAGGACATTTTCCCTGCCTTCAAAGTAGTTATAAACTATTATGGAAACAAGTTTTGTACTTATTTGGGATGGCAGTATGCTAATTAAATCAATTAATTGCACAAATAACTACCATATGAGGCAGTTTGGTTAAGTGCCAAATAAATGTTACAGAGTAAATGTTACTTTATAATCTCAAATTAGAAAACACCTTAGTAATTGCAATGAGGGAAAACTTTACAGAATAGATGGTGTTTGAGCTGGGTATATATAATGGGTGGGATTTCACAAGGTGACAATGAGAAGAAAATTGACGAGTTATATATGCCAAGATAGAATAGACACCATAGAGAAAGTAGCTACCACACAATTACAGAAGTTGTAGAATAATTACAAGAGACAAAATGAGAGAAAGAGAGAGAGAGAGAGAGAAAGAGAGAGAGAGAGAGAGAGAGAGAGAGGGAGAGGGAGAGACAGAGAGAGAGAGAGAGGGAGAGGCAGAGACAGAGAAAGGGAAAGACAGAGACACAGAGAGAGACAGAGACAGAGACACAGAGACAGACAGAGACAGAGACAGACAGACAGAGAAAGAGACAGAGAAAGAGACAGACAGACAGAGAGACAGAGAGAGACAGACAGACAGACAGACAGAGCTAGCAAAACACTCATGCACACACGGAGTATGGCTTCAGATGTTAATCAGAAAGCATTTATTAAGCACCCACTACGTGTCAAGTACTATGCTAAACTCTGATACAAAAAGAGACAAAAGACAATCTCTGCCCTCAAGCAGCTCACAGTCCAATGGAGAAGCAATAGGAAAACAAATGTTGCAAACAAGTCATATACAGGATATAAAAAAGCAATAATTAAGGGAGAGAAGGCACTAGAACTAAAAGGAATTGGGAAAAGTTTCTTGTAGAAGATGAGATTTTAGAGTTTGAAGGAAGCCAGGGAAACTAGTAGGTGGAGATAAAGAGGGAGAGCATTCTAGGAATGGGGACTAGCCAGAGAATGTGCCAAAAGATTGAATGCTTTGTTAAAATATCAGTGAGGCCATTGTCAATAGATTGAAAAGTACATTGGGGGGAGGAGGACTGAGTGAGTAAGATGTGAGAAGACTAGAAAGGGAGGGAAAAGGGGCTAGGTTTTGAAGAACTTTGAATGCCATAATATTTTATATTTGATCTTGGAGATAATAGGGAGCCCCTGGTGTTTTTTGAGTAGAAGATTGAGATAGACTTGAACTTTAGAAAAATTACTTTGGTGGCTTAATGGAGGATGAATTAGAGTTGGAAGACATTTGAGGCAGGCAGATCCACTAGTGGATTCTTGCAATACGCCAGGTGTAAGGTGATGAGGGCATGCATGAGGACGATGGTAATTATCAGAGCAGAGAAGGAAAGGGTCATATTCAAGAGATGTTGCAAAGGTGAAATTGACAAACCTTAGCTACAGTTTGGATATGGGGGGGGGGAAGGAGGGAGATAATGAGGAGTCGAGGATGATATCTGGGTTGTAAGTCTATGGAACTAGGAGGATCATAGTACCATTAATAATTATAGAAAAATTTAAAGGAAGAGAGATGAGTTTAGTTTTGGATATGTTGAGTTTAAATGTCTACTGGAATCCATTTTGAGAAATCTGAAAGGCAGTTGGAGATGCAAGATTGGAAGTGAGCAGAGTGGTTGGGACAGAATAGGTAGATTGAGAATCATCAGCTTAGAGATCATAATTCATTCCTTGGGAGTTGATGAGATCACCAAGTGAAGTAATTTAGAGGGAAAAGGCAAGAGGGACAAAGACAGAATCCTTTGGGACACATAAGTTAGAGGGCATGATCTGGATGAGAATTCAGCAAATGAGACTGAGAAAGAGTAGGCAAATAAGCAAGAGGAGAAACAGGAGAGAGTAATGTCTCAAAAACCTAGAAAGAAGGGTATCAATAAAGGGGTGATTAACAGTGTCAAAGTTTGCAGAGAAGTGAAAAAGAATGAAGACTGAGAAAAAGCCATTGGATTTGGCAACTAAAAGATCTTTGGAACTTTGGCAGGAACAGTTTTGGTGGAATGATGAGGTTGGAAGTCAGATTGTAAGGGGCTAAGAAGAGAGTTTAACCACAAAGGGCAACAGAGATATAGGACAATATTTAACATGGATGGAAGGATCATGTGAGGATTTTTTTGATGATGGAGGAGATATGTAGCACTAGGAAAGGAGCCATTAGAAAGGCAAAGAATGAAAATAAGTGGTAAAGTGAGGATCAAAACAGGGTCAATATGTTGGAAGAAGAAGGATGGAATGGATCACTTGTGCAAGTAGAGAGGTTTGCTTGATAACGAATAAAGTCACCTCTTTGTGTGAGGCAAAGTGAAGGAGGAAATAGTGGTAGAATGCTACTATCCCTGTGGAATGATATAAGATGAGAAGGAAAAAGGAACCACACAGCAAATGATTTCATTTTTTTCCATAAAATATGACGTAAAGTTCTCATCTATGGAAGATACATATAGAATAAAGACAAATTGTAGCTACAGAGAAAAATATGAGAATAACAATGTTATTATCACTGAGAGTTGGCAGATTGGGATTCATAACTGGAATATTATTCTAGAAGGATATATTTTATTCAAAATAAACAATTTCAGCTATATATTTAAAAGCTTCTTCATTAGTAAAATCAAAGCAACTAAAATAGAAAATAAATCTGTTGAATAGTAAAATATTTCTGTTATCAAACATGCCTGATAAATGTCCATACACACACACTGAAGAACTTTGAAATCAATTGCGAAACATGGGAGACACTGGCACAGGACCATCCAGCAAGTCATGCCTGCATCAAAAAAGGCAATGTACTTTATGAGCAAAGCAGAATTGAAGTAGCTCAAAAGAAACATGAGGTTCTCAAATTTAGAGACATCTCCACTCCAAATGTTCATGTGGGCTATATGTGCCTTACTTGTAATAGAGCCTTCCAAACTTGTATTGGTCTGACCAACCACAGTCAGATACCTTGTACCTTGACCCAATGCAGTGATGTCATTTTGGTCTTCTTCAGGAACAAAAGACAACCAACACACATGGAATTAATTGAAATATATAAAATGAAGCGTCATTTCCTAAAAGATAAGATATCAAAGTATATGAAGTAACATTTTAAGAATAAAAATTTAAATTATTAATATGTGAAAAGTAGTTTGAATGAATAATAATATAAACAGAAATTAAAATATGTCTGAGTTATTATCTCATAATTTTAAGTTTAACAGAGGTGACAGAAGATGAAAAATTTCAACTCTACAATCTGTGACAAGACAAGTATAGATTTTCTGTTGGTGAAATTATGTGATTTGGTCAAATGATTCTAGAAAATTCTTTGGAATTAAATGAGAAATTATTATTGAAATATTTTTATCATTTGACCCAGTGTGCTTACAACTGGGCATATTCATTAAGCATGTCAGTGACAGAAAGATCCCCTATATCCCATAATATTAACAGGAGCACTTTTTTATAGTAGAAAAAAACCCTGGAAATTGAATCAATGCACATCCATTGTATAATGGTTGAATAAATTGTAGTACACAAGTGTTATCTAACTGTTGTGAGAAAAGACAAATGGCCAGATGTGTAAAGAAATGTAGTAGCTAAAAACTGAAAGAGGAAATAGTATGCACAATGAACACAATAATTCAAGTGAAAACAAAAATAAGACACAACAGAATTCAGAATAAAGTCAATGGCTGATCTTTGTTTCAGGTGATGACACACTTCCCTTCTCTTATCAGAGAGATAGTTGACTATAGGAGTGAACAGTTCCAGATACTGTCAGATTCTGTCACTTTGTCAACTGGTTTTGTTCAATTGTTTTTCTTTATTTTAAATGAGGATCCAGTGGAGTAAGACTGCAGTTATTGAAAAGAGATTGTGGAATAAAGAATAAAATACATAAATGTATTTTTAACATGGAAAAGACGGTAAAAGAGACATTGTGAAGAGATTATGAACCAGATTTGCATGGAAGCAAAAAAAAATGTGTGAGGTTTCAAGCCTGAGTGATTTGGAGGATGATGGCAGCATAGAAAATAGAAAAAAAAAATCAATAAGTAAGTAATAGGAGATTTTTTGGGAGGAAAGATGAATTTAGTTTTGGACTATTAGCTTATGATTTTGGTACAACTTCCAAGCATAAATTTCTAGCAGTCAGAGATACTGGACAAAACCTCAAGAATGAAGTCAGGGATGAAGATATACATTAGAGAGAGATAATCACCAACACAGAAGTGATGATAATAGTTGACATTTGTAGAGAACATCAAGGTTTACAAAACACTTTATATATGGAGATAAGAGACTTCAAAGGGATGAAATGTAGAAAGAAGAGCAGACTTTAGAACAGAATCTCAGGAAATAGCCGTTTTAGGAGATTGAAAAAAGGAAGAACAAATAAGTTTTATACACAGGTACAGTAGCAGCTAATTCCCATTTGGCTCTTAGAAGCTGCAGGAAGCAGGTAGATGTGCTTTTCTCCAGCTGCTGTGGAAGTAACTGAGAATATATTGATGAAAAGCATGAAAGAAGGAGTCTGGGCAAGGGCAATCACCCACTAGCAGCTGCTTTCCCAGCAGGATAAGGAGTGACCTATGTGGTGAGCATAGATCAAAACAAAAGTTCAGATTGACATATGCACTGTTGGCTTTTTTTATAGCATCTAAATAATTGATAAACAAGTAGAGCTGACGGCTGGGGCTACGTAGTCATGATAAAAGGAGGTGTGTAACTTATTGGAGGACAGATAAGTGACATAGTGGATAGAATGTCAGGCCTGGAATCAGGAAGACCTAAGTTAAAATCTGACCTCAGATTTTGCTAGCTGGGTGACCCTGGGCCAGCCTCTTAACCCCATTTGCTTCAGTTTTCTCATCTGTCAAATGACCTGGAGAAGGAAATGGCAAATACTCCAGTATCTTTGCCAAGAAGACCTCAAATGAGGTCACAAAGAGTTGGACAGGACTAAAACAACTAAACAACAACAAAAACAAGCACAAAAACTTATCGACCACTGTCAATGAATGACAGAAGCTCTTAACCAAGAGACCATGAACCCCTAGGGGAGTATATTTCCAGAGGTCAATATAATTGGATCGGGAAAGAAAGCATCTTTGTTTTCATTAACCCTAGCTTAGTGAAACAGTGGATAAGGCACCGGGCCTGTAGTCAGGAAAACCTAAGTTCACATCTTGCCTCAGACATTCACTAACTGTGTGATGCTGGGCAAGTTGATTAATCTCTGAAAGTCTCAGTTTCCTTATCTGTAAAATTAAGATAATAAAAGCAGGTCTACCTCCCATGGTTAATGTGAGGATCAAATGAGATATTTGTATAATACTTAGGTGCCTGGTGAATAGTGTATCTTTTACAAATGTTCTTCTTCTTCTTATTTCCTCCAATTATTAAAAATGTTACTCTGAGAAGGAGTTTATAGGCTTTGCCAGAATGCCAAAAGGGTCCATGACACAAATTCCTGGCCTATAAGATTTCCCACGAACCATGTGCCCAAAGCACAATTCCTTGAAGGAATCTTCTTTAACCATTAAAATCAAAATGGAGGAATTGTGCCCAATACCACTGGACCTGGGAAAACCCCGAGTCTTCTCTTAATAGATTGGTAATAATTTTCCAGACCATATCTGTCCTTGTGAGTGGCAAAGAGATAATATTGTGGAACCAATTTAAGAAAGTTATAATTAAAATAGGAGCAAAACAATGTAGTAGATGGAGATTTGGCCTCAGAATTTGGAAGTTTAGGTTTCAAGTCTTAGATCTGACATATACTTTGGGTGTGACCCTGTGCAAATCATTTAACCTCCCAGTGCTAAAAGCCAACTCTCCAAGACTATAAGTTGCAGAGAAGGATCTGACCTGGATTAGCAGAGGGAGTTTCCTCATGTAGGAATGAAGTCACAGATCCATTCCCTATCCCTATAATTTCAACACAAAATAAAATATTCTTCATATCAAAAGTGTACAGATGTCCTGTAGCTTTATGTAGTCTGAGTCAATTTCAGTGGAAATAAAAACAATTATAGTGTCACAAAAATAACATTTGGTAAGGGAAAGTTGAGCTGGCAGGACTGATCTAATTCTGATAAAAAAAAATATTGGTTTGAATTTATAGGCTAAAATGGTTATAAACCACTTCATGATCTGCCACATTCTGTCTAAGTGGTAGTTTTTTAACTCAGAGGAGACCCAACCCTATGACTGAATAAATAAAGCCTGAATTACTTAACAGGTCAGAGCTAAAATGTTGGCAAAAGTTGTGCAGTAGTACATAGGCTTCATCTAAGACAGAGACACATGTACAGATGTATACACATTCAAGCATCTACACAGGTATATGAAGACCCCTCAAATTTAACAAGGAGCAATCTACATTGCAATTTGAAATACCAAGAAAGACACAATCACTCAATTCTACCTTTGAATGAAACTATATTTCTCAAAGATTCAGGGACTTGGAGGGAGTCTCTCCAAAAAGTCAAGAGACTATTGGCTCCATTGGAGTTGACTTAAATGGTCAATTTTCTCAGGTGGTGTTAATAATTTTCAATATCCTAAAATATGTAAGAGCTATTGGAAGGAAATTGTATCTTGGACTAGGCACTCTATGGACTGGTAGTGGTAGTAGTGGTGGTGAATTCCTCTTTGAATTCCTAGCACTTATCATAGTGCCTTGCATATACTAGGTGCCTAATAAATGCTTGTCTAATTGAGCTAGTTTACAAACAAGGGTTCATCTGATATTTGAAATAATAGCATGTTTTCAGTTTGTCATGCATAACTCTAGGTCCATATATTTTAGCATAGAATGAGATCCGTGGAATAGATAAACACAAAATTTGAAATAGACTGGGGATGGGACCCGAGAGTTTGAATTTTTAAAGTATCCCTTTGGTCCCAGAGGGTAAGGGTATAGGAAGCCTCTCTGTGTACCCAAGCCAGTCCATTCCCTTTTTGGATAAATAAGTGTAATTGTTAAGTTTTTCCTTACATAGAGTTGTGAGCAATTAGGAACATGAGATCACAGAACCAAAGGTGAAAGAGATCTCAAAGTCCATTTAGTCAAACTTCCTCATTTACACTAATCATGACATACTTGGTAAGAACTGGCCTTGCAGTCAGGAAGACCTCACTTCAAGTTTGGCCAGCTGTCTGGCTTTGGGCAGAACACTTAAACACTCAGTACTCTATGCAGCTTTGTAAATCTCCGAGTCACGGAAAATGTGCCCAATGACAGTGACGGGGGGAGTTTCCCCATCTAGGAGGTCACCGCGCCAATGAAAACACAGATCTAGTTCCGATTCTCATTTTCATTTTATTTTTTAAAAATTGTGTTGGTTTTATTCTGAACTTAAAAAAAAAACAA
The DNA here is from genome assembly GCA_028627135.1 of Pseudochirops cupreus. Lineage (NCBI taxonomy): Eukaryota > Metazoa > Chordata > Mammalia > Diprotodontia > Pseudocheiridae > Pseudochirops > Pseudochirops cupreus. The sequence goes on from CM053580.1 coordinate 489,542,740, forward strand.
GCATTTTCATAACACATTAGAAGAGGAATAAAAAGACGTATCATGTTTGGGCACATATAGGACTTTACTTGTTAGATTGTAAACTTATTGAACACAGAGACCAGATTACACACACCCACACACCCACACACCCACACCCACACACACACTCACACACACCCACACACACACACACAGTCACACATACACACACACATACGTGCACACACACACACACATACGCACACACATACACTCACACACACACATACGCACACACATACACACACACGCGCACACACACACACACACACACACACACACACACGCTGTGTGTTTGAAACCCCCACCATACCCCAAGATAGCATAGGTGCTATTCTTAGCATAAACAGAAGATATGCTAAATAAAAAGGATTTTTTAAAAATTAATAGATTATTATACATGATTATTGAATGTAAAAGATAACATAATATTGTCTATAAGGCAAATGTTAAGAAAGTTTATTCGTTGTACAAAATTGCTTTTCTGCTGCATTCTAATTAAAATAGTACATTTACCTTTCATAAACAATTAACTTCCATTTCTAAGCCAACTTACTTCAACTGGGGTCTGTAAATTTCATCCCAGTAAGACTTTCCTATACCAGCTGTTCTCCCTGCTTTCCATCTTTCCCTTCTCCAGTCCATTCTCCACAGGTGCCAAATTGATATTCCTAAAACACATGTATGACTATGTCAAAAATCTCCAGAGATTCCTTATTGCCTCCAGGATAATATACAGACACAACAGTCCAGCATTTAAAACCCTCTCAACAATGTGATTACTAACCTACCTTTCCAGACTCATTTTATCTTACTTCTTACACTCTAAATCAACTTGACATACTTGATGTTCCTTCCAGTACCAAGACATTCCATCTCCCATCATTGTGCCTCTTCAAAGACTCCCTACTCTCACCCCACCCTCAAATGCACTCCTTCAGCTTCGTCTCTTAGAATTCCCAGCTTCCATTTGGGTGAAGTGATAGTGAATGAATAAAACAGAGTCAAAAGAATAGTGAGCACATTGACATCCAACACAATTCTGGTCAAATACAATGATCAGTGTTCTTACCATACTATCAAAGTAAAAGGTTACTTCCATCTCGCCATTCTATTAACAACTGAAAACACTTTTTTTTCTCAAAAATACACTTTGGGGGGATAGGGAAGCATTGGAAAAGTACCGGTAGCATCAAATAAATAGTATTAATATAATTGCCTTTTTTCAAAATCTAAAATAAGCTACCCTGGCTTCCTTCAAGGCTCAGATCAGATATAGCATCCTATGCAAAATTCTCCTGATCCAACCAGATATCTGTCTCCTTCCTGATAATTTCTTAGATTTAGTAATCTGCACAAATGATTTCTCCCCCAATAGAATATAAGCTCCAGAGGGTATGGATTGTTTGATATTTTGTCTCTGTATTCATAACAACTACCACAGTGTATGCATTTAATTAATAAATAAGCACTGAGTTACTTAAGTGATATTGGTGACATAGGCACTGTGGTCTTATGTAGCTAGCAATTAAATAGCATTTTAAGGTTGGCAAAGAGTTTTACATATGTTAACTCATTTGATTCTCAGAACAACCCTTGGTGGTAGGCACTGTTATTATCCCCATTTTACAGATGAAAAAAAAATGAGATTCATAGAAATTAAGTGATTTGTCCAGGGTCTTACAGTTAGTAAATGTCTGAGACAGGATTCAAACTCAGGTCATCTGGACTCCAAGTTCAGCGCTCTATACACTATACCACCTAACTAACTAACTATTTATATATACATACATATATATGTGTGTATATGTGTGTGTGTCTCTATATGCATACATTCTACACAAAGGTGCAAAGAGATAAATGTGCATGCATACAAATGCTTTTATATGTATGTACACATATCTTTATACATGTGTTTATATTATGTGCATGCATGAGTATGAGCATAATACATATTGTCCACATGCACATGCATATTATTATGTACATGCATGCAAATACATACACACAAAGTACTCAAATATAAGGTACTACAGGAGAGCGAGAACTAGAAATCAGAAAGAACAGGAAAAGCTTCATGAAGAAAATTTGAGATGTGTCTTACAGGAAATTAGGGACCCTACAAGGAAGGTGTAAGGAGAAAGCACATTCCAGTCATACGGGACAGCCAGTGCAAAGATGGGATGTTGGGAGTGGTCAAAGAGGTCAGTTTGGTAAGATCATAAAATGTAGTAAGGGGAGTAATATTCAATGAGCTTCAGGGCAGGTAGGTGGCACTGGTAGGTAGGTAGGTAGAGCAACGGCCTTAGAGTCAGGAGGACCTGAGTTCAAATCCAGCCTCAGACACTTAACATTTAGTAGTGGTGTGACCCTGGGCAAGTCACTTAAGCCCAATTGCTCTGCCCTCCACCTCCAAAAAGCAAAACAATTAAAATTTAAAAATATTCAATGAGTTTGGAAGACAGGTTGGAACCAGGTTGTATAGGACTTTAAAAACTAAACAGAAGGGTCTACATTTCATTCTAGAGGTAATTGGCAACCACTGGAGTTGATTGAAAAGAGGAGTCACATGACCAGATATGACATTTCTTTAGCCATATTACATAGAAGAAACTAGAGTGATGAGAACTGAGGTGGAGACCAAATGGAGAGAAAGAGACAGACAGACAGAAGGAGACAGAGACAGAGACAGAGAAAGAGAGAAAGAGAGAGAAAGAGACAGAGAGAGAGAGAGAGAGAGAGAGAGACAGGAGTCACATGACACAAGTTGTAGCAAGGTTGTTTGAGATTCAGTCTAGAAAGCCAGCCTGAAGTAGTTGACTACCTTAATTAAAGGTAACTTTTGTAAAAAATTCAGTTGTCTACTTGGAGTATAAATATGAGCAACAGCACAGTCCCTACCCTTAAAAATCTTATATTCTGACAAAGGAGGGTGACAAATGAAAGAGAACTAGTGAGTAGGATGAAGGTGAACAGAAAGGTATTCTTGAAGGAGGAAAAGTCTGAAGAGTCAAGAGTCAGTTGAGGGAAAACTAAGCATGGATAGCCTGGGGACTTCCTGAAATGTTGATCCCAAGAACTCACAAATCAGTGAAGAGTGTCACAGGGGCAAAGCCATTTCAAGGGTGAGATGGTTAATGTTGGTTCTGAATATGCCCATTCTTCGACCCTTCATGTTCTCATATTGGCTGTCTACATTTAAGAAACAAAACATTTGTCTTCTGAATTCCTCTATACTCAGAACAACATCTTCCAAAATTAGAAAATTTTGTTTGTTTTTTAACATAGCTAGCTTTATTATAAAGGATCTTTATTCCCTAGAGGGTTGGTTAAAAAAAAGTATTGCTGGATTAATACAAATAAATTCCATAATTTTGGTTATCTATTGCATCATTAAAACCAAAGTTGTGTCTAGACTACTGGAAAAAGAGAACAAATATGAACCACAATTTGGTCATGAAAGTATTTTTGACCACAGCCATTGTGGACACTTTGATTGCACAATTACGAAAACAAGCTCAAGATTCTAATTTGCCCATTTTTTTTCAGTTGATTCAGTAGCATCATATAGAGGCAGCTTTGTTCTAAAAAGAAGAGAGAGAAAGAGAACAGTTACTCAACTGGAAAATTTGAGACTAGGTCTCTACATAACCGCTTGCATTTATAGAACAATCTATATGCATACTATATGTCCTATGCTTCTCCTTCCTTTCATAGACAATCTCCCAGCAAAAACTGTCCACATTTGTTGCCTCTATTTTCTCAATTCCTACTCACTTCTCATTCGCAGGAAGGCTGGTTTCCATCTACCACTGAAATTGCTTTCTCCAAGGTCACCAATGGACTTACCACTAAACCCAATAGTCTAATCTCACTTCAGTGATTCAACCTCCCAAGTATAAATATACTAAAGTGAGACAATATTAGGTTTTTGTGAGATATAAGTACTTCTAGAGCTGAAGGTGAAATATAAAGCAATCAGCAAGCATTTATTGACTACTTACTGTGAGCAATGCTACACTAAGCATGGGGATAGGGTGGTGTCAAAGAAAGGGAAAAGCCAAAAAACCAAAAACGTCCCTGTTCTCAAGAACCTCATATTTTAATAATGGAGATAATATATAAATAGATTCATTTAAGATAAGTACACATAGGATATATTACATGTATACTACATGCATAGGATACATACCTCTCTATAAGATATATACCAATATATACATACATAGAGGGAAGCTAACCTTAGCAAGGAAGTAACTGAGGATACAAGAAAGACCTCTTGCAGAAGGTGGCACTCAAGTTAAGTCTTGAAGGAGACTAGAGAAGTCCAGAAGTGGAGGTGAGCAGGAATAACATTCCAGATAGGAGAGACAGACAGGTATGGAGTATTGTGTGCAAGGTATAGCAAATAGATTGACACTTCTGATAGTAGAGTGTGTGAAGGAGACAAAAATATAAAAAGACTAGAAAGAAAGAAAAGAGCAAGGCTGCAAAGACCCTAAATCCCAAACAGACAAGTATGTATTTGATCCTGGAGGTGATAGGGAGTTATTGGAGTTTGCTAAGGATAGAGATGATGCAGTCAGATCCATGCTTTAGGAAAATCATTTTGGCAGCCATACGAATGATGGCTTTGAGTGGGGAGGGATGAGCTATGGAGACCAGTTAGAAGACATTCGCAATAGTCCAGCAGGAGGTGATGAGAACCTGAAACTAAGGGTAATGGGTATATGAGTAGAGGAAAGGGAGTTATATGTGAGAGATAAGAAGCTAGAAATAAGATTTAACAATGCTTTGGAAAAGTAGGGTAAGTAAGAGTGGAAAGTCAAGGGCAACACTGAGGTTGTGAGCCTGAGTGACTAAGAGGATAGAGGTGCCTTAAACCAAAAGTGTCAGACTCCCATTGGAGTGCACCTAACCAGATTAAAGGAGAAATGTTCAACAAAAAATTATAGATAATGTTAATTTGTGGTTTTCTAAGTCAATATGCTCTCTGTAGGGATCTGTGCCTGAGTTTGACACCACTCTCTTAAACAGTATTAGGAAAGTTAAGAAGAGAATGGGGTACAGGGAAGAAAGATTTTAAATTCAGGTTTGGATATATTGAATTTTAGATGTCTGTGGGATATCCTGTTCTAGATGTCTAAAAGACAATTAGGAATTTGGAACTGGGTTGCAAGAGCAGGTATATAGAATAGAGAATTGTCTGCAGAGAAATGAACATTGAACCCATAGGAGCTGTTGATATCACCAAGTGAGGTATTAGAGAGTGGAAAAAAAAAGAGGACTAGGGATTGAATCTTGGTTATTTTGCATGTCACAGTTGGAAATCCAGCAAAAGTGAAAGAGGATCAGTCACACAATTAGAAGAATTCAGACATAGCAGTATCACTAAAACCTAGGGAGGACAGAGTATTCCAGGAAAAGATTATCAACAGTGTCAAATGCTACAGGGAAGTCCCAAAGGATGCAGACCTAAAAAAAAAAAATAGGATGTGGCAATTAAGAGATTAGTGGTAACTTTCCCAATTTAGGAACAATGAAAAGAAACCAAAAAAAGTTCAAGTAAATGAAGAAAATCCACATGGAATATCTGTGATGGCACAGAGTCCTAAAAGTGCAGATGTGAAGACTATAGTGATCGCCTAATCCAAAACTCTCATTTTATAGTAATCTGAAGATCAGAGAGAGGTCAAGTCAACCTTTTATGATCTTGCTGTTTATTTTATTTATGTGTGTGTATAGAAAAGCTAAGAGAATACAAAAACAAATTATGTGCTAGCTCTTTTAAACTAAGAGCCCAAAGTTGTTTAAAACCTTGTCTGAGCCGTTCTACCTTACTATTATCTTTGGAGATATAATTAGGGTAAGGTGATCAGAACTGTGTCCCCAATGCTGGATTTAGAGGGTGATAAAAGTACTTAAATCCTTAATTAACATAAAAATAAATAATAAAACTTAGCACTAATTTAGCAAGAATAATTAGTTAAATTAAGAAGCTACCAGATGGTAGACTAGATGAGCTCCTCCCCAAAATCATTCTGCTCCTCTGCCAACAAAGAGGCACCTTTTTTTTTTTGGAGGGGGAAGGTAAGGAAATTGGGGTTGACTTACCCAACGTCACACAGCTAGTAAGTATGTCAAGTGTCTGAGGTCAAATTTGAACTCAAGTCCTTCTGACTCCAGGGCCAGTGCTGTATTCACTGTGCCACCTAGCTACCCCTAGGCACCTCTTTATCAATCCGGAATATGTTTTGTAGTGCCTATCTTGAGCATGGATTGTGGTCCTTGACCTAGGTTCAAAACTTCTCAATTACTTTTCTATTTTCTTCTACTCTGACTTGGACATTGTCTAGTTCTTTCAGCAGAGATTTTGAAACTTACTTTAACACAAATTGAAGTCTTGAGGCTACGTAAAATGTCATCTTTTAAGGGGCAAAGCCAGGAGACAAGAATGCAATTTTGACGGACCACAAAACATAAAACATGACTCCTAACCTTTCTCTATATCCAGGTGTATCCTTTTATAAAGCAGTATCATGTGGGAGATATCTCAAGATAATATTGAAAAGACCAGGATGGGTTTGCATTTGCCTGGTGCTTTGAAATCTTTGGGTGCAAGGCAGGCAATACATGCTGTTGTTATTACTCCTGGTGCCAGCTTCCAGATGGAGTTCTGGAATTGCATTCAGTCCCCTAGTTTTCAAAATCTGCTCAGCAAGTGCTCCCAGCTATGCTATTGGGCTGGGCAGCACCATTGTTTTTCCTTGTCACCATGGAGCTGCTGTATTCAATCATAGCTGCAAGAGCACCAGAACGACTAGGGAAGGGAAGCCAGGGCCAGAGCCTACTGGCAGCCTTTGGAGAAGCTTGGGGGTGAGAAGCAAAAAATTGCAGTAAACCTAAACCATTGCTGCCAATGGATTGTTTAGCCAATGGTTCTCTGGAGTTAGTATATGATCTCTCTGCAGTGAAGCAAATCAACACATGTGGAAAAAAGTTTCTCACGGATCCCTTCAGTGAAATCGTTTATATATCAATTACCTGAATTTAGAGGAGGTTAGGTGGGATTGTGGACAGAGTGCTAGGCTGGGAATAAGGAAGATCTGAGTTCAAATGTGATCTCAGATACTTACTAGAAATGTGACCCTGAGTAAACCACTTACCTTCTGTCTGCCTCAGTAGCCTTAACTATAAAACAGGGGTAATGACAGCACCTACTTTCTAAGAAGATTGCTGAGTTAATATTATGAAGTGTTTAGCACAGTGCATGTTACATATTAAGCATTTAATAAATGTTTGTTTCTTGTTTCTTTCTTTCCTAAACTTTTTTCCTCAAGTAGCTCAATTCTGGCTCATATCAGTGATATCTGTTAAGTTTTTGTTTTGTTTTGTTTTCGTCTGGACCTGTGATTTCATCAATGTAGGAAACACCCAAAGCAGAAGGAAGGTTGCCCAGTCTTCTGCAATTTATAGTCTTAGAGAGTGCCCCTTACATAGTATCTGGAAGCACTTAGAATATCATAGAACAACATATGGAAAGCTGGAGAGGACCTGAGGTCATCTAGTCCAGCTCCATCATTTTTCAGATGAGCAAACCAAGGCCCAGAGAAATTGAACAACTTACCCAAGGCCACAGAGTAGTAAGCAACAGGGTAGGATTGAAAACCAGATCCTCAATTGGTTTGCGTCAGAGTCAGTATGTGCATGCTGTTCCTGACTCCGATGCTAAATACTGTTTGTGCGAGCATGTGTGTGAATATAAACATATTTCTGTATTTATCAGTGACTTAAAACCAAATATTGTTGTTTTTTCCTTTGATAGGTATCATTTGTTCTGAGACTTTTAAAAATCCCAGACTTATAATATTTCAGTAATACTATTTCATTTTGTGGGATGTTCCAAAAATCTCAGCACAGATTTGACCTTTAATAAATTCAGACATATAAAAGCTACAAACATAAAAACAACATTTGAAAGTTAATTGTTTACATATTAGAAATGCTGATATGTTTGTTATTAAAATTCATCATGACCAATGTTTGGGGCTAAAAATCTTTATGGTGGATTTTCTGACTTTGTTGAAACTTTCCTGAGAGGCTACTCAGTGACTAAAAAGATTTGCATTTCTAATCTTAGTCTTAAGATTATTCAAACAATGAAGTTGTGATGCATCCTCAACTATTTTGACATGACTGCACATGAAAAAGTCAAATGGAAATTGAGCAGGTAACCAAAGTCATCAAGCTAGAGGACTTCCTTTCTAGATCTACCCATCTGAGAAAATGTCATCCAGAAACTGTCACACATTCAATGCATCACAATAGGGCACCCCATCCTGTTAAAATTTAAAGTAAACTTGATTATTCAAAATTCACAAAATGAAATAAGCATATAGGAAACTTTTATAACTAACCTCTCAAATGATTCTTTCTCTAAGTTTGTAGCATTTATACTTCTGCAGTTATTAAAGCTTAAAACTGTACTAAGACTTTTGGGACATGCAGTAGTAGCTTCTTGGTTATCCATCAACTGTTATGAGAAATAATTATCCCCTTTATGAATACCCATTATGAAAGTTGATACATGTGTACATTTATTACAGGAATCACTATGGAATATGAAGGATTCTTCTCCTCAAATCTTTCTCAGAACTTTCCCTGAAGAACTCTTATCCTCAAACTGGGAATAATGTTAGGAAACATAATAATTTATCAACAACTTTTACGTGCTAAGGAAGGAAACAGTTATCATAGGAACCTAAACTCTCTAAATTCTGACCCCACAGGCTCTCTGAGTAGTGTCTCCACTGCCGTGGAAGAAACTTCAGTTTATCACAGTGCTCTGCTGCAATTATATGACCGTGTAGTCTCCACTACTCTCAGAGGGGCTATCAGTAATGGTTAAAATCCTACCATCTCTCCAGGAACCTTCATGTCAGTATACTGGAAGTTTATCTTGCCAGAATCTCAAATCTCATTCTATCATTAAGATATTCCACCCTTGGGGAAAAAAAACGCCAATTCTCTCTTTACCATCAAGCTCCTAGAGGGGAAACAATGCTCCCCCCTCCCCAAACATACCTAGTAGAGGAAATTGCCCACCTGTGAGGGAGTTAAGTTCAGGTGTGTGAACTCACTCTACTAATGCAGATCACAATTCCTCTATCTTTAAATGCTACATCATGCTTCAGTGCATATACTAGACTTGGAACAAAACAAAGATTAACATGCCCACACACCCCCACCCTCACCCCACAAGAATAGCACATGTATTTGTGAAGAGTTCTATATTTTCTTTTGTTTTTCCTCTTCGTTAGAAAATGTCCTTTGTTACATTGGACAGCCCTCTTGGAGGGTGTAGGAAATAGAATACAGGGAGAAATTCAGACAATGTAAAAACAGAAGTTTAATAAAAAGTATTTTTTTTAAAGATAAGTTCTAAAGAATTGCCTGAGGCAGATTTTTTTTGTTTGTTTATTTATTTTTCTTTTCTTTTCTTTCATGTAACTTGCCCAGGGTCATACAGGTGGTATGAGAGGCTAGATTGGAACCTAGATCTTTCTGACTCCAAGCCTAGTATGCCATAATGTCTTTAATTCTCTTTCTTTTTTTTTTTCCTGTTAAAAGATTTGATAACTTGAGGAAGGCTTTGTCCAAGTTTTCACATTCAAAGAAAAGAGTTTGTTCCAGGCCTTGAACAAAATCCGAACTAAAAGGCTGCGTTTTTGAAAGTTTTCTTCAGATGTCGAGCTGAGCTTCTCTCTGTCTCTCAGACAAAAGGTTAACTCTGTGAGTATCCTAGTCTATTAATCTTCCTGAAACCTTGCCCTCCTTTTTAGAACTTGTACCCTGGTAGGTTATGGGAGTTTTCTGTCAGAGTATCTTGGAGGTCTGGCTACAGTGAAAATTAGAGTTTTCCTCTGGCTAACCATTGTCATTTGAAAGTGATTGACTGGTTTCTCTTACTAAAATTTGCCACTCAGGAAACATGGTTACACCTAAAAGGACTTTTGAAATGCTCACTTCACTCCTTTTGTTGCTACTAAATTCTTTGGGGGGTGAGGAGGAATAAGTTACTATGAGTAATCCCCTCCCTGCTATAATTTCTTCTGCCATGTTATGAACCATATTACAAGAGGCCACATCATACCAAGTGAGTTTCAGGGTGCCTTCCCTTATCAAGCCATAAACAAGTTAAAATCCCTGAAATTAAGGGCAAGCAGGAAGAGAAACCTAAATTTCTCCATAAACAGTCTTCTCTGTAGACACAAGGACTGTGTAATACGGTAGATTCCCCAAGCATCACAGAGAAAATGAAAATGGAACAAAGTTTAAACATATCTAAGCTCCAAAATGGTATTGCTAGGAAACCTGAATAATAATAATAAAAATAAAAAGCATGAGTAATCAAGAAGCCAGATAGTCTTTATTCACACTGAAGTCTTACTTGGGCACAACCAGAGTTACTTTTTTTGTTGAATTTTAACTCCCGGTTTATTTCAAAGACATTTCTCTCTGTATCTGTTGTCATTGTCTCTCTGTCTTTTTCTGTCTCTCTGTGTTTCTGTGTCTCTATTTCTCTGTCCCTGTACAAAATTTCCCAATTCTGATTATTTGCAGCTCTCTCTCCAGTCCTGTTTCAAAGCATTTCAGTCTCATTCAACATAAGTACCATATAAACAGAAGAGGTGGGTGTTTGAGCGATCATGGGGATAATCATGGTCAAACATCCCCAGTCCAGCTCATTTTCTTTTTCATTTACAAAGACAAAATGAAACCATTGGTCATTTTTTTTAACTTCCTTTTTTTTTTTTGCAAATGTGTTCTAGTCATTAGCTTTTAAAATCGCAGGTATAGGATTTCACTCTATATTTTCTCTTTTTATGTGAAAAAAAATGCCCTTGGATTTTTACATTTGGTGGCACAATTGAAATAAGCTTTTGAAAAAGCATCTTCCTCTCTCCTTTTCCCTTCCTTGCATTGTAAGGGCGACAATGAAACACAAACACAAATGTGAAGAATTACTGGTTTAGATGTTTTTTGTCTCCCTTTCAAGCTCTCGTTTGATGTTTGCCTCGAGAATGCCAGCGTTGTTGCAACCCCCGGCTTGAAGCATTTTCCCCACTGCTTGTGCCATGCAAACATTCCCTTAGTATTAAAGCAAATCAGAATCAGGAGGTATCTAATTGTCCTGGTTTTGATTTTGTTAATACAAAGTGAAAGGTTATAATGGAGCAGTAAAATTTCTTAAAGCTGCAGTCACCGGCAGCCACCCAAACTCCCCAGCAAGTGAAATATAAAGCCTTGAAAAGCTTCGAAAAACAAAGAGGAAAATAAAAAAGTTACAGGAAATGACAAGAGTTGCAGCAGCAGGTTCATAACCTCTTTATAGAAATGTTACTTTCTGGCAGAAGGGGATCATGGTTATGGTTTTTGTTTTTTGGTTGCTTTTTTTTTTTCAAATGAATCATAACTGCTTCCCCATGAAACACTTACAAATACTCATATTGGCCTCATCAAGTCTGGGGGCAGCTAGTGAATTGTACAGTACACCGAGCATTTCCTGCCCAAACATTCCTCCTTCCATTTCCCTTTTTTTTCCTTTACCCTTCCAACCATGTTTGCCTCTGTTCCTTTCTGATTTTCAGAGATCCCCAGGGCCACACTCACTTTCACTCCTTCTCAGTACCGTGTGTCTTATTCCCACCTGGGCAATGGTGTTTGAACAGTACACAGTTGTAATGAATTCTTTACCCACCCTCCCCACACACACACATCCCCCAAATCTCAATCACACCCAACAGATTGCTGCCGAGTATCAATTTAACATAAAGAATGTTAAAATGATGATGTCAAAATCTCTTTAGGTCTTTCAATGTTTTCATTGATTTTTCTGTATGATGGAAGAGGGGGGTCACTTGAATAGATGACTTAAGCTGTCTCCGTTCAACACTTGCCAAGAGAAAGCCATCAACAGAAACCTGATTCAGTAAACCCTGGAAGTTGGCTCATACTCTTACTTTCAAATATTCAGCACTGCCAACCCCAGCCTCAAAGTCTCCCAGCCATGACTCTTTGTTTTTTCTGAGCCCCTGGGGTGGTAAATTGCCTGCAAAGGTGAGGAAGGGGTTGGTGAGGGTGGATGGTTTGAAGTTGCAGTAACTAAAAAGTGCAGACTCTGTATTTTACTTTCTGACAAACTAGTTAAGAGTATGGAAGGCCTCAAATACAATTTTCTTTTCAATACTTAAAAGCTTCTAAGAAAAAGTGAATGCTCCCTGGGAGAATTAAGCCTCATTCACACCTTAGTGTGAATAATTTTAATCAGATCATCAGAGCAACACCTAGGTGACATACCTGCACTCAGGAAATGAGAGTTTTGACTGCAGAGCATGGGGGCAGGAGATTATAGTGTTCCATGTCTAACAGCAATACAGCAATCAGGGAAGAATAGCGCTATTAAAGAAGATGGGAAAGGATTGGGGATGAAATATGTGGTCATTAAAATAACTATGCAATTCTCCCCACACATCCCAGTCCTCTCCAGACTTCTCTTGTCCAATTCTGAACCTAACTCATTGTCCACTTGCACACACATGCACATATGTATGTATACATACTTACATATATGCAGTGCAATAAAAATGTGATGGATTTGAATTTAGGAGACATGGGAACCTTGGAAAAATCAATTTCCCTCTCTAAGCCTCAGTTTCCTCATTTGTAAAATGAAAGCATTATACTAGATGACCTTTAATTTCCCTTCCAGCTCATAATATATATATATATATATACGTGCGTGTATGTGTGTACATACACACATATATACAATACATACACATCCATGTGCACATGTATATATACAGACATACACCACATATATTTATATGTGGGTCTGCAAATAAGCGAGGCATTACAAAGATGACAAAGATGGAATGATGAAATTAAGGGGAAAGAGAGTGAATAATTTTGTCAAAATAGTATGGTCATAAGTTGTGAATAAGGAACAGGAAGACTGTATGATTCACTGATGTCCTTAAGATGTTGAGAAAGAGAGGAAGCTCCCTAGAACTTTGGGTGGACCCCACCCCTCCCCCAATGACGTGAACTTATGGGAAGACATGGACAAGAGCCACACTAGGTCTGCATCATTGGGTAAAATTGTCATACTGAGGAGATAGTAGATCCATTGAGTCTTTTGAGAATGGAAGACAGAAGGGTAGTTCTGGAGTATGAAACATTTCCACAGGGGGCAGCACTGGCTGGAGTAGGGACAAAGGAAGGACAACATGAAAGCAAAGGGCTTCTTGGACTAGTCAAAGGAGGGAAGAGAGGGGATCAACAAGGGATATGGGAGTACACCAAGAACAAAGTAACTTTCAATTTTCTCTAGGTCCTAGATGACAGCCGACTGCTTCTGTAAAGCATTTCTCTCTTGCATTTACTCCTTTTGGCAGGCATGCATGCAAGTATCTGAATTAGAGGAAGGAAAGGGAAGGGAAGGGAAGGGAATAAACATTTATAAAGCACCTACTATGGGCCAGGCACTATACTAAGTTCTTTCCAAATATTATCTCATTCGATAGTCACAACAACCTTGGGAGGTGTTATTATTATCACCATTTTACAGTTGAAGAAATTGAGAGAGACAGAAGTTTAGTAACTTGCCCCCAACAGTCACTAAGCTAAGAGATGGCTGAATCTGGATTCGAACTTAGATCTTCTTGGCTCTAGGCCTAGCACTTTATATCCTGTGCAACCTAGCTGCCTCTAAGGAAGAAATAATTGATTTGAAATATTGTAAACTTCAATGCCCATCAATTTCATTCAGTCTTCTCCTCTCCAATTATATCTGCTGAGCCCAGTGCCTCTCACCATGCCTTCTCCTCCCACTCCAGGAGCAAAATAGCAGGGGGGAAAAATTAAGAGAGATAGGACCTATATGCATGGGTGTTATCTCTCTCTCTCTCTCTCTCTCTCTCTCTCTCTCTCTCTCTCTCTCTCTCTCTCTCTCTCTTTCTCTCTCTCTCTGTCTCTCTCTCTCTGTTTCTCTGTCATGACTCTCTGTCTCTGTCTCTATCTCTATCTCTGTTTCTGCCTCTGTCTCTCTGTCTCTCTGTCACTCTATCTCTCTCTCTCTGTCTCTGTCTGTCTGTCTGTCTCTCTCTCTCTCTCTATCTGTCTGTCTTTCTCCATGATGAGGATCTGAACACAGGGTTCTTTTACTCCAAATCCAGGGCTCTTTCTACCACACTACTCTGCCCAAATGTTTGTTGAATGAATGGTTGCATCCTATATTAGCTAAATGGATCAATAAATCCCTTAAATAAAAAAATAAGACATCATTGGAAGCCTGCATGCTATCTGTCACTTATCTCCAAAGCCTCAATTTTCTCAGCTGTAAAATGATTTTTTTTTGGTCTAAATGGCCATTATGGTGACCTAAATCTATGATCCAATGCCTTTAAAGTCCTCCAAACTCTAATGTCCTTGCTACCCTCCCCCACATACACAACCACCACCCATGTGCCTGCCCCGCATGTTTGTGCATATTTTACCTCACTTTATCAAGTCAACAATTCCTTTGATTGAGGAACCAAGGAAATCCTCTGAATCAAGCTGGCAGTACACTAAAGTCATTTGAGACTGTCCTTAAGTCCAAAATATTACAAAGGACCTGCTGCATTATTAATCTGACAAAACTTTTGCTCAGCAAGCCATGGCAAAGTTTGCAAAGATTAGCTTTGGGGTAATACAAAATTAAATATTTACAGGAAAACAAGTTCTTCAGCTCCAGGGATGTGCTCAGGGACAGCACATTTGACTCTTATCATAAAGAGCAAAGGCTCCTCTAGGATATTGGTGGCCACATATAACAAAAGACATGATTAAGGAGCTGAGACCATCCACAGATCGCAAGCACGGCTTTGCTATTTTTGCTCTCTTTAATCTCACAACATGGACTCTCCTGTAGATGAAAAGGTCATTTCTTAAAGGCACATTTTGAGTTGATAAAAAAAAAAGAAATAATGCCCTGCAGCCCACATGAAAGTATGAAATTTTGTTCTTGCTGTTGTTTTTTATTTGCTGATATGACAAGGTGGCTAAGTAGCCTTGACCTGCTTACAGACTTAGTAACAACCTCCATTTTTTTTCATAGGCTCTTTAAAATGTTATCAGCAGACAATTTGCCACATACTTCTTGAGAATTCGAAATGTGTTGGGGGTTTTCATGGTAATTTGGCTTGCTTGAGGCAAAGTTGTACCAAGGTCAGTCTTACACAAAGGTGAGGCAAAGGACTGCTTTTGAAGGTTGATTTTTGCCTCCAAAACATCTCCCCTACAAGCTTTTTTCACATGTTTGAAATGCCAACACTGAAGAGTCTTTACTTTGAGTTCAGAGATGACTTCTTTTTGAAGGAATAACTGAGTGTTTTCAGTTACAGTGTCTAATGAGCTTATTAAATGTTTTACTTTTAGCAGACAGCCGTGATCATTGAAGTCTAAGGACTTATATAGACAGCTAGGGGGTGCAGTAGATAAAGTGCCAGGCCTGGAGTTAAAAAGACTCATCTTCCTGGGTTCAAATCTGTCTTCAGACACTAGCTGGGTGATCCTGGGCAAGCTATTTAAGCTTCTTTGTCTCAATTTCCTCATCTTTAAAATGAGCTGGAGAAGGAAATGGAAACACAATCCAATATTTTTGTCACGAAAACCCCAAATGAAGAATAGGACATGACTGAAACAACTGAACAATAGCAAGGGAGTTATATATGACTATGTGTGTACATTATGACTATTCAAAAACGCATGCATATACATACATGTAGAGTGTGCATGTGGCTATATACACAAACATACATGTATACAAGGGATGGGGCATGTGTGAACATTTACATTCTATAGGTATGCAAACAACATATGTATTCATGCATCTATTATATATAACATATAGTGCATACCTTATATAATATGAATATTTAAATATGTAAAATGTGAAATAAATATGTAAAATGCGAAATTTAGAAGCAGTATAATGGTTATGAGAAGTCATGGTTCTAGCAACATATTTTTTATTTTTATAAAACTCCAAATCCACTCTACAAGTTTAAAATGTATACATACTGTGTGTAGACATATATACATATATTTATATGCATGTAAATATATATAGGTATAAAACTATCTGCTAAAGATAAAGGCTCTTATAAACACAGTCATACCAACCTATTAGTGACTGAATATATTATATATGTACCTGAATGTTCTAAATGGCCCAGTGGATAGAGTTCTAGGCATGGAGTCAAGAAGACCTGAATTCAAATTCAGCCTCAAATACTTACTAGCTATATGACCCTGGGAAAGTCACTTAGCCTCTATTTGCCTCAGTTTCCTTATATGTAAAATGGGGATAATAATAGTGACTACCTCCCAGGGTTTGTGAGAATCAAATACAAAAATAATATAAAGCACTTAGTACAGTGCCTGAAACATATTAAGTACTATGTAAAGTTAGCTGCTACTCTTATTATCATAGTGGTCATGTGTATACATATATATATATATGCTTATATATATATGCTTATATATGTGTATATGTAGATATAGATATATATTCATGGATTTCTTCTCTGGTCAGACATCTGAATATTGCATTCTATTCTGGGCACTACATTTTTAAAAGGACATTGATAAGGCTGAGCTCACTCACTCATTAGAGTGCACTAAAAAACTATTAGAATGGTGAGGACTTGAAATGATGTCAAGGGAGCTGGGGAAAAAATCTGGAGGAGAGAAGGACTGGGGACACCCAAGATACTTCAAGTATCTTAAGGGTTGTCCTGAGGTAGAGCAGTAAGATTTGTTATGTGTGGTGCCAGAGGACAAAACTAGGAATGAACCAGATAGAAGTTACAGAAAGGAAATCTTTAGCTCATTGTAAGAAAAAAAAAAACCCAACAGAAACCCCGCACTTCCTTACAAATCTGTACAAGAGCATGAAGAGCCACCTCAGAGGTGAAATTTGGTTCTTTGTTGAATACATCAAAAAAGGGATTTTTGTTGAGGTCCAACTTGGACTGTGGTATTCTTTGAGGTCCCATCTAACTATGAAGTTCTATGATTCAGTGACAATGACATTCAGGGTTAAGTTCAATCACTATCCTGGAAACGTAGCCCTGAGTTGTAATATACACTGCCCAGGTGGGACCTTGGGCATATGAGACAGAATGAACAGAAGCAATCACAAAGGGGAAAAAAACTGAAAAGCAAGATGGAGATGTATATCAAACCAGACAACCAAAGATGCCAGGAAAGCTAGATACCTCCTTTAATTCTTTTTCCAAAATACTTCCATTTAAATCATAAACAGAGAACAGTTTATTCCATACTCCCATTCACAAGTTAGTCCTGGATAAAACTACCCAGAATCTTATTCCAATTAGATCAGTGATGTCTGAGTAGGATTTGTCATATCTACAAAAGGAGCTAAGGAAATTCTTTTGATGCCAAGTCGCCAGGCAGACTTTCCATGGGTAGAAGGCATTTTCTTCTTTCTCTCCCCATTCTGGAAAAATACAGAAAGTGCAGTCATTCCCACAGGCCTTATTATGCCTACATATAGGCCTAGGTCTTTAATATACTTAACAGAGGAACTGGCTTTTTTTTCTCCATTGCTTTTTTCCCCCTTTTCTGGCAATAACAGTGAGACATGACCAACCTGTAATAGAGTTAGTACATGTCCCTTAAAGCTAAAAGTCCTGTGTTCTGTTTTCAACTTCATGGATCAGTCAGTCTTCACCAAATGAAGAAAACATGTATAGCCTATGCTCAATTGTTCACACCAATGGAGGGGATCAGAGAAATGCATACTATAAACCAATTCTATACCTACTAAAGTCTATCAGCTTAAGCTTTGGAATTCAGTATGATTTTTTTTTCTTGTCAGTAGATTCACTTTCCTAAGTATGCTCTTATGCTGACGTGAATGGATGCAATGTAGTCAGTGGAAAGAACACTGGCTCTGAAGCCAGAGGATCTGGGTTCAAATCTTGCCCTTGACACCTATTATTTGTGTGAGCACAAGTCACTAAGACTTGGTAGGTGTCAGTTTCTGGTGTGTAAAATGAATGGGTTGTATTAGACAGATCAGAGACCCCTTCTAGCTCTAGGTCCATGAGTGCAAATTAATCAATCTATCTATCAATAAACTAGTGTTTATTAACCAACTACTATGTGCCAGGCCCTGTGCTCAATGATGAAGATACAAGAAGTATCTCACAGGCAGCAAAGTGTCATGGTGGATCGCAGGTGGGAGTTGGATTCACTTACCCTTTCTTTGCCTCAGTTCTTTCAAGTGTAAAATGAGGCTGATAACACTACCTACTTCACAGGATTGTTGCAAGGATCAAATGAGATAACATGTGTAAAGTGCTGTATTAATGCTAGTTAATAACGTGGTTATTTTTTAAGTACAAAGAATGAAACAATTCCTACTCACAAGGCCCTTACACTAATACAGGAGACAAGGAGATAGATAGGTACATAGATACATAGATACATACATACCTAATGGATGCATGTATGTGTGCGTGTGTGGCTGTGTATGGTACCTGATTCACCCAATTCTCACCTGTGGCTCCAAAAAACTGTAGCACACACAGAGGTCAAACCTTACTAAAATGTCTTGGCAGGTGGGCTAAACCAGTTCAAGGAGAACCAACATCCTCAAACCTATTGATGAGTTAGGGGAATGTGTACCCCAAGCATATGAAGACTTTTGCCAGCAAAATGGGCGGATGAGAACAATGTGTTCAAAAAATCATGTAGGAAGCTGAAGACAACACTATGGAATGCTTAGAGACATCAAAGACACCAAGGTCTCCCACTACATCTCAGTCCATTACCAGTCATACTGACTTTTATCCTGCCACTGGACTTTGATGACTCAGGATGAGAGAGTGAGACTGATGACTTTATGAAACTCTGCCTCACTTAAATCCAGCTCACAGGCAAGCTACAACATCATCCATGATGTCATTGATCTTCTTCAAAAATGAAGGACAAGCACAATCTAAGCAGCATAAGCTGAAAGTGAATAAATACAAAGATATCAAAAGCATTTCATGAAAGAAGGTACTAGCTGTTAGAATGATCAGGAAAGACTTCATGTATAAGACAATACCTGAACTGCATCTAAAAGGAATAGAGATATCTAACATTTATATAGTTCTTTAAGGTTTGTAAAACAAAAATTTACAAGTATTATCTCATTTGACATTAAAACCAATCTGTATTTCCTGAACACAGACCAGCTGATCCCAGGAGGGAACCATTCGAGTGATGTGTTGGAAAAACTGGCAGCCAGTCCAGGGTTTAAAAAGAAAATTAGTCATATATAACACACAGTGGATAGTACAAAACAGGGCAGTGAAAAGTTGGTTATATTTCAATAGTGTTTATTACTGGCTATGATTCATTCATTCATCCATCCAATTTTTTTTTAATTCTCAAACGCTCACATTTAGAATAGTGTAAGGTCCTTGAGTCAGGGCTGTATCTTTTGCGCCAGCCTAGTCCAGTGTCTCCTATATCACAGATACTGAAAAATGCTTGTTGAATTGTAAATTATGGTGTGTTTAGAGGGAACAGAGATTCACAACATAAGCTGGCCAATTAATACTTGTGTAATCTTAGAGTCAACAAGCACATTTAACCTCTGTCCTCAAATCTTCATCCATAAAATGGCAAGCTTTAGCTAGATAACTCTGATTTCCCTTAAAGTGCTAAAGTTCAGATCTTATAATTTCTAAGTTCATGGACTTGCTCTCACAGAGTTTGTACTCTGATAAGTCAGATGCAATAACATATAAAATACTACACAAGACAGGGCATGAATTTAAGAGCAATAGAATATTTGTGAGGATGAATGACTCTAGTTTCACATTTTCATAAGATGCAGTCCATAATTTGTGGTAAATTTCAGAAGGAAAATATAATTTTTATACTAATTTATTTGACAAATACTATATTTGTTGAGGGCCTAATCACCCTGAAACTATTCCTGCTTGTCTAACTCATCCTAAAATAGTCAGGGCATAAACTACTAACTGTCACATCCAACTCCTGCTCTTCCACATTTTTAACTGTCCAAGATCTCCTGAGAGTTTGCTTGTAATCGTTCATGGACCGCTAAAGAGAACCTAGTCAAATGATTATAAGGTGATTTCTATCATGTTGGATGAAGTATTTAATAACAAAGTGAGTGGAATTTACTACTTTAGCCACTACTATGATTTCTATTTGGTTATCAATTATTAAATATATACCTTATCTATAAAAACAGAATTAAATCCATATTTACTGATTTAAAACTAAAAAATGATCCAAATCTATTCATTCAACATGGACTTTAACAGCTTGCTTCCTGTAAGATTACAATAATCAATCTCCCCAAATCTTCCCTTGGAAAACGATGGCCGAGGTCTACAGGCTTGTTTTCTGTGTTAGATTTGTATTATAATCTTTTTTTGCCTTTTCTTCTACAAAGACAGTAAAGAACTCCCCAAGCCAGGAGTTTAAAAGAAGTCCTAAGTATCACATGTTCTCTACAAATGTGCTTAACTACCTTTGTACATCCCATTTTAGCCCATTCTCCTCAAGGACCTTGTGTGTGCAAGGGGAGAGAGTGTTCCCCAGTTTGAGGGATTTATTGTAACTACCATCGTTGCTAAACAAATATAGCATTCTAGAAGTCAAAAAAGAATGAATGGTTCATTAAATATTGCTAGCACATTGGATGGGTGCTCATGAAGTATAATATTAGACATTCTAACCCTTCATGATTACCCCTGGAATACAAAGGTAACCATAATTAGCAGCTTAAATGGCAGTTGGGAGAATGACTATAGTGGATACTATATTTTGATCTAAAACCCCATTGTCTAGCTTGTCTAGATTGTTTTGTTCATGTGCATTATATTCCTGTTAATTAGGTCTTTAACAGGGATGGGATCCAGTTCAGTATATATTTTTCTGAATTCTAATGACTTACACTTTCCTAGTCCCTAAATGACACTCTGCTTAGAAATTCATGTCTCTGGAAGTACTAACTAGAATTTTAATGGCCTAAAATTAAGTTAATATAGCTTCAAAGATGCCAAATTTACAACCAAGGAATAGGCAACACTGAGAGAATAAAGTTATTATTATTATTATTATTGTTAATATAGTATTAGTTGTTATAGAGTTTATTATTTAATTTTATATTGACTTTTAATTATAATTATTGATAAAATCAATTGTTGCATGTTATTATTGTGTTAATACTCATCTTTTACACATAAAAAACTGAAGGATTTTTATGAAGGAAAGAAATTAAATAGACCTTTGTTCCCAAGAAATTTGGGAAATTAACCAAGATGAGTGAACTCTCAAAGGGAGAAAATAAGCAAATGAAAACATTAGGAGTACTCAGTTACACTTTCTGTGCTCTCATTCATGTTAAAGAATATCAAAGGAACCAGATAAATCTGGCAAAACACTTTCTGAAGGCCACATCATTCAAAGAAGAAATATCTTCTAGAAAATCATCCATCATTAATGTTTTCTAATTGCTGCCTTTCAAACTTGTGAAATGTTTCATTTTTCTCTGAGACTCTGATGTAATCTTATGTCTCCATGCTTAGTGAAAAGGAAAACACAGTTCTAGAAAAAGTAATCCATCTTTTCATGTAGAATCATAGTAATAAAATAATGGTCTTGAGGATACTACCCCAATCCATCTTTTTAAGGCAAAGCTGGGCTCATGCTATTCATTTCTTGAAACAAAAAGACCCTTCGATGGCTCCCCATTGCTTATTGATTAAGTTGCAAAAGTCTCTTAACTGATCTCCTAATTTCTACTCTTTCCTTCTTTAATTTGTCCTGTCTTCTGCTGCTAGATTAATCTTCACGTTGCACAGTTTTGATTCAAGATGGAACACTTCCTTTTCTCTGAAAATATCATTCTCTTTCACTTGTCCAAACTTTTGATAAGAACCTTACCTCTGGCTAGAATACTCTGTGTCCTTTATCTTCCTGTTGAGATCCAATCTATTTGTCAAGACCTATTAGAAAAACAACTGCCATCTTGAAAACTTTCCTAATCCCTCACAACTGGAAATGATAATTCCTTTCTCTACACAAAGAATATTTTCTTTGTGTTTGTGTTTATCATATTGGCTTGTAAAATTGTTAGCTATATGCTTAATTTCTCCACTAGATTAAAAGCTAATTGATCAAGAGCAATATTGTACATTGTGAAAACATTTTAACTAAGTATAAAAGGACTGTGGCACAAACTCTAATTACCTAAGACAGAGGCATACATGGAGAAGATTTTAGGGACCTGTTCATAAAAAGACTGGCACATGCATGGAATTCTGTGTTGACCTACCATGTTGGTGGGAACATTGGTTGGTGGTGAGGACTGAGATCATGATATATAAATCTACTATACATCGAGCTGATGAATAAGCATTTTGTCTTTGACTAGCATTTCCAGTGAAAGAGAGCTCTCTTATGAGACAGCTAATTCCATTTTGGGAATGTTCTAATTGTTAGGGAATTTTTATTTGTGTTTTAGCCCTAAATCTTCCATCAGTTTGCAAATATTAATTATGGAAATGATAATTATTATATTTTATCATCATCATTATTATTGATTCTCCTCTCTAAAAGTGTCAGTCAATCATTCAACAAGTGTTTATTAAGTATTTACTTTGTACCAGGAACAGTTCTGAAATCCGGGACATGCAGACACACAAAGGCAAGTTTGTTGAGGACGGAGATCATGTCTTCTCAGAATATCACATTCTCACTGTTGGAGGGGATGTAAGAAGTCATCCAGTCCAACCTAGACCTGAGTATCAATAAACAAGTCCAACAAATGATCATCCAACCTCTACAAACATGCTACCAATGATGAGTAACTCATTACCATCCAAGGTTATCCTCTGAGCAGCCCTGGTTTTTAGAGGTATTTTCTTTGTAACAAGACAGAAATGTGCTTTTTTGCAACTTCCATGCAAAATGATGACTCTTCAAATACCTAGAGACAGCTATCACTCCCTTACACCTCCAAATATCTTCTCCAGTTTAAAAAATACTAGTTCCTTCAATTTATCATTTACGTGTGTGTGTGTGTGTGTGTGTGTGTGTGTATATGTGTATGTGGGTGTGGGTGTGGGTGTGGGTGTGGGTGTATAGAGAGAGACAGAAACAGAGAGACAGAGATAGAGAAACAGAAACAGAGAGACAGAGACAAAGAAAGGAGGGAGAAAGAGAGAGAGAGAGAGAGAGAGAGAGAGAGAGCACATGGCTTCTATCTTCCTTTGAATAATAGAGGAGATAATAGATAATACACTCTTCAAAATAGTCTTCAATGTGTCAGTGTTCTCCCTAAAATATGATACCCAGGGATAAAAGAAGAAAACTTTAAAATTAGAAGAGAAGGAGATGAAATGGAAAGCAAGAAAAATATAAAACTGAAAGACAAATTGAAAAGTCTAACAAAATTGATGTTTGTAACCGACCTGATTATGAAGTAGAGGAAACTAAATCAAATTAGCCAACAAAAAAGTGAACATGGCAGAATCAAAACATAGAAAAGGGGGAAAAATAATGGCCATAACCTACAGCATATATATTCCAGAAAAACTAAAAATTCAAAAAAATATGTTATCTAAAAAATGTAAAATACCCCCAATTAACAAAACACCTAATAAAAAATTTAACTAATTCAATGTCAAAAATAAATAAACTGAGCTACCAAAAGGGTGGGAGATTTTCTTAGTCCAGTTAGATTTATAAGAGAATTATTCATTCATAAACTATATAAATTATTCTCAAAATTGAGAAAAGGCACTATGCTAAAAATCATTTGATGAGATAAAAATCGACCTAATACCTAAAATGAGAAGGACAAAGAAAAGAAAGAGAATCCTAGGCTAATATCAGCAATGAATATCAATTCAAAATTCTTCTGTAAAATTCTGGCAAAAATTACAGCAATTTATCCAAAAAACATTTATGATGATCAAGTTGGATTTGTACCAGGGACAAAAGGATGGATTCACATTAGGAAAACAACATAATTAATCATGATAGAACAAAATCATAAAAAAGCCTTTCACAAAGTAAAACATTCACCCTAAAACCACTATAACTAAAGACTTGTTTTTCAATCATTCAATCATGTCTGACTCTTTGTGCCTCCATATGGGGTTTTCTTGGCAAAGATCATGGAGTGACTTGCCTTTTCTTTCTTCAGTGAATTAGGCAAATAGAGCTTAAGTGACTTACTTAGGATCACGTAGCTAGTGAGTGTCGGAGGCTGGATTTGAACTCAGGTTTTCCTAACTCTAGGCCTAGCTCCTTATCCACTAAGCCATCTAGCTGCCTCCATGGGCATAGGAAGACCTTTCCAAAATACAGTAATTATACACCTTAAGCAAAGAGCTAGTACTATATGCAATGAGGAAATACTGGAAGCTTTCTCAATAAATACAAGATTAAAGCAAGTGTGCCCTCTTTCTCTATTTTTATTTCACATTATTCCCAAAATTCTGACAATAATAAAATAATAAGAGAAAGCAATAATAAAAGAGAATGAAAATGAAAGCATTAAGCTAGACAAAAGGCATAGAAAAAAATTTTTGTTTGCTACTGAAATAACTTAGAAATTTCCTAGGGAATTAGCAAATGAATTAATTGAAACAATATTTTCAGTAAAGTAGCAAGATACCAAAAAAATACACAAGTGTCAACAGCATCTCTGTAACAAAATTCAGAAGTGAATATTAGAAAGGAAAATGGCATTTAAATGACGTAAAAATGCTTAAATTATCTAGAAGTCAATCTACCAAAGTATACTCAATACCTGTAGATATACGGCTACAAAATGCTTCTTAAATAAAGAGTTATGTAAATAATTGGAGCAACATCCAATATCAATGATTAGGTTTTGTTAACAAATTAAAATATAAGTTCTTTATTTGGTATTTAAAATTCTTTGCAACCTGACTCCTTCCTAATGTTCCAGTCTTGTTTTGTATTTGTGTCCTCAAAACATTATGGTTTAAATCTAGCAATATTGGGCTACTTGTTACTCTTCTCATGAAGTGCTCTTTCACATCTTATGATCTTTGTAATGGCTGTCTCCTATGACTAGAAAACTCTTTACTAATGTTCATCTTTTAGAATCTCTGTCTTTCTTTAAGGTGCAACTAAAGCATCATTTCTTGCTCATCATCATCTTTCTCAGTCTTTACATCTTTTACCACATGTCCCTCTAAGGCTACTTTCCATTTACTCTTTGTATATTTTGAGTGTACCAACGTATGTATATATTGTCTTCACCTTTAGGAAATAAGTGCCTTGAGGGCAGTGACTATGAGTTAGTATTTGTTTAAAAAAATAAAAGCACTAAGCACAATGCTGGTATGTGGTAGGTATGATATAAGTGCTTGTTCTCTTCTCTTTTTCTCCCTAAACTCAGCATTTAGCACAGTGACTAGTACATAATACTCATTTAGCAAATGTTTTTCATTGTTTGACTGATACCATAAAAGACAATTGGAAAAGGACCAGAGCAAGTACTTTTGACAATTCTGGTTAGGGTATGAATTCATAAACAAACAAGCAATAGAGAAATTAAAAAATATTAAGTAGATAATTTCAATTGCATTGATAAGATTTGGAACAATTAAAATTAATGCATTGATATAAGAAGAAAAACATTTGACTGAACAAACACTTTGTATTAAAATTTTCTAATAATATCTAAGATGTATAGACAGCTATTATAAACACATTATCAAAAGCTATTCCCAAAAAAATACATAGTCAAACGATATGAACTAACAGTTATCAAAAGAAAAATTGCAAAGTATTAACCATCCAATGAAAGAATTCTCCAAAGCATCAATTCTAAGATAAATGAAAATCAAAATAATTCTGATGTTTTACCCCACATCTAGCAAAATGGCAACAATGACAAAAAATAGTAATAGTCAATGTTGAATGAGTTGTGGAAAGATGAGCATACTAAAGTACTGTTGGTGGAGTTGTGAAATAATCCAACCATTCTGTAAAGAAATTGGTAATTATTTGAAGTGATATTTTCTCTAAATCGAGAGATTCCACTGCTAGGCATATAACCCAAGGAGGCCAATGCCAAAAAGAAAGACTATACACACACACACACACACACACACACACACACACATTTACACATACATATACACACATATATATATATACACACATACATACATACACATATATACATATATACACATATATGTAAATAGTATTCATATATAATAGCAATGATAGCACTTTTTGTGCTGACTGAGGAATGGCTAAACAAGTTAGTTATTTAAGAGTGCAATTGACTATTATTGTGCTATATGAAATGATAAATGTAGAAAAAATAGGAATATATGTGAACCAATACAAAGTGAATCAACCAGGAATGTAATGTATACAATGACTACAAAGATGGAAAAATAACAACAATAAAGACAAAACGTTTGAAACCAAGTGCTGTGAAAGCAAGTGCCTGTCATTAAAGAAAAAAAATACGGAAAAAATACTTACTTTCCCTTTCTTCAGAGCTGGGAGACTACTGATATGTTGTTGACTTTTTCTGTTTCTTGGTTACTTTTGTACTGACTTTTTTCTCTTTTTAACTGTTATAAGAAATGGATCTCTGGAAGAAGGAAGGTTAAGAATACAATAGGCTATATAGTTTATTTAAAAACAAAAGATATCAATAAATTATTTTTAATAGAATCAGAAACAAAAGCAATATTCAATATATAGTTTAACCAGGACAGGGTACAATGAGATGGTCAGTGTGTTGGAGACAAAGATACTTGTGAGTCTTGGTTGAGAAGCAGGCATGAAGGCTGCAGCTGTTCATGGAGTCAGGCCCCCATTTGAGAGTCCCCAAGTACTTTGTGTCTCAGCAGTTTCTTAAATCTATTTCCCTACTTCTGAGATAGTTAAAGTAAGATATGTGAACTTGAAACTGCTCTTAATATTTTGAAAACTATATTTCAACATAATTTGTCTACTTTGTAATCCTATGTAGTTTATTTAATGTATGTGAAAATATTCCGAAGTGCCCTTAGGCTTCACCAAACTCGTGAAGGAACTTGTGACCCAGAAATAGGATAAGAATCCGTGTTATACCTCTATAAACCCTTATGTATTGTCTGATTGCATTCTGCTGGCTCTCCACCAAACTATTCAAAATGACCCAACAAGCTCATTCTTGCTAGGATTTAGATAGTTGTATGCCAATAAGATCCAGCCTCCACCATGTGTCTCACTATAACCACAGGTACTTTTTATTAGTCCTGCCACTGGCCCATCTCACACAACCATTGCTTTCACCTCTGCCATTGCTAGAATTTCCTAACTTCCTTGCCCCATCTCAAATTTCTTATCACTCCAGTCCATATTCCACAGTGAACAGTTGTATCTTAGAGGATGTCTCTAATAATGCAGAACAATGAAATCTCCACTGAAATTTATTTTTATATTTCACTGTAACCCTTTCAAATTTTATCACAACCCATGCATAGCAATGGTTTCAGATGAGAAGAAAGAACATCCCAGTATTATCAAATAACTTAAGGGCTACCAGATGGAAGAGCGATTAGACTTGTTCTTTATATACAACATTTTTACATATTACTGGCCTCTATGCTGTTTCTCATATACTGTATTCCATCTACATAGTCTCCATGTCTTTGACTGGCTGACTGTCCCTGCAATGCTCTCCCTCCTCACCTGAATCCCTGGCTTCTTTCAAGACTCAGCCACTTTTGGGAGGACACTTTTCCTCATCTGGCCTGACTACTGGGTCATTCTTTTGAAGGTTACATTATATCTATACTGTATGTATAAGCATACAAGATAGATATATGTATACCTGCTTATGTACACATGGTCTCTAAGCTCCCTACAGGCATAAAGTGTCTTTGGCTTTGTGTGTCTGTGTGCTCCAACGTTTGTAACTGTTCCTGGTAACCAGCAAATACTTAACAAACACTTGCTGTTTGATTGACTGACACCTCTAGAGAGGAGAGTCAATAATAATGAGGGTGATAAAATAACTATCATTTACATAGCTAATGCTTGGAAATTGATGGAAGATTTAGGTAAAAAATATGAAGAATAATTCCCTAACAATTAGAACAGTACCAAAATGGAATTGGCTGTCTCATAAGAGAGTTCCCTTTCACTGGAAATGCTAGTCAAAGACAAAATGTCTATTTGTTAAGTTTGTTATATAGTAGATTCATATATCAGAAAGAGAGATGGACCCTATGCACCATAAGATTTCTCCCAACTCTGAGGTTGTATAATTCTAGAAACCTTGAAGGAGCTGCCAAAGGGAGCAAGAGAAGCATCATGTATCTAAACACTGCTCAGAGTTGAATCCTCAATTACTGCCTCATTGGTGAGATTAGAACATCAGAAACAGGCTCTACACCTAATGCTATATGACAAGAATCATATTACTTTCAACCTGAACAGTCTCAACAGTATTACCCAGTCACTCAAGCTTACAACCTCACTGTCATCCTTCACCCTTCTATGACGCACTCCCTCCCCATATCCAGTCTGTCGCCAAGTCTTGATATCTCTCAATTACGTTCCTTTCTGTAGCAGAGAAATAATCCTGAACACTTTTTTGCACAGAATTTTGCAATAGCCTTATAATTGGTGTTCCTATCAGAAGAGTTCTCCTATTCCAGTATGTTTTCTACCAATCTTCTAAGGTAATTTTTTTAAAGCATGAGTTTTACCATCTCTCTCTCTCTGTTTCTCTGTCTCTCTCTCTTTCTCTCTGTCTGTCTCTCTCTCTCTCTCTCTCTCTCTCTCTCTCTCTCTCTCTCTCTCTCTCACACACACACACACACACACACACACACACACACACACACACACAATCTCCAAGGTTCTCTATTACCATCAGGATCAAATATAAATTCTATGTGGCTTTAAAATCCAATTCCTGTCAGGTCCCTCCCTGCCTTTTCTATCTGTCACTTTATTCCCCTCCACAGACTATACAATCTAACTACACTGGATGAGTTGTACGCAGTTCCTTGAACATGAACGAGACATCTCTAGTCTTTGTACCTTGGCATTCCCTATCCCTCTTGCCTAGAATGTTCTGTTCCTGGCCTCCTTCAGGACTCAGTTCAGCATTTACCTTCTGCAGGAAGCTCTTCCTTATCCCTCTAGCTGACAATGCCTCCTTTTTCAGACTACCTTCCAGTGTATGTGAATACTTATTTACATGTTGTCTTCCCCATTAGAACATACATTCCCTGACAGCAGAGATTGTTGTTTGCCTTTCTTTGTATTTCCTTGGCAAAAAGTAAACACTTAATAAATGCTTTTTGATTGATTGACTCCTGACCAACTATAGCACCAATGTAATATTTACAGTGCCCATGATCATGATAAAGACCATGACTATAAGTATTGCATGATGTTCTATTGCAAAATATGCCAAACTCTCCAGATAGAGGATAGAACTAAAGGATTTATTTAGACACCAGAAAACCAAATCCCAAAACCAGTAAGCCAATTCCATCATAGGATATCCACTAAAGATATTCAGAAGGTATAGTAACACTGAGTGCCACAGAATCCTTCAGTCTTCCCACAAACCAATACGAGATCAGTATTTACTCACAAACCTCTTTATCTCCTTAATGAGCATCCTCTCTCTCCCCCAATGTCTGGCTAGCTCTGAACCAGCTTCCTGTAGGGTCTGCTTCCCTTCAGCAAACTCCTCCCACCACAGGCTCAATGTAACTACATTCAGCCTATCAGGGGGCAGAGTTTATCTTCACAGCAGGGAAGCTTCCTGTGGGCTCTGCTCCAGCCTTCAGCAAATTCCCTCCATCACAGGCTTCATGTGGTTACATTCAGCCTATCAGGGGGCATAGTTTACTTTCAAAGCAGGGGAGGTCTTTAACCCTGCACCCCGTGTCTATCAAGGGGCGGGGAAGATCTTCAAATTCCCATTCTCATTACACTGATCAGAGCATATCTTGGTCAAATTCTTATAAAGTCTCTGAAGACATGAATTCTTTTTTTTTAAATTAAATTGATTTGTTTATTTACTTTTCATTTACAAGATTCAGTTCCAGAGTCCCTTGAGTTTCAAGTTTTCTCCCCTCCCTCTGCCTCCCCCACCCATGGAGGCATGCAGTCAAGTATAGAATCTGCAAATACTTTCACATTGGACATTAGGCTGGTTGTATAAAAGGGCTGTAACCAATGGAGTGGACAATAGGAAAAAGGAAACAAAGCCAAACATGGAAAAGAGCGATAGCATGTAGATTGCTTCAGTCTCCATTTAAACTCTGTTCTTTCTAGAACTTTCTCTGAATGTAGGGTATCTCCTTCCATCCTGAGACTTGTAAAGTTGTCTTATAGCTGTGCATTGCTGAGAAGAGTCCAGTTTATCAAGGTTGGTTGGCACACATATGTTGTGTCTGTGATTGTGTACATGTTTTTCCTGGTTCTGCTCTTCTCACTTAGCATCAGTTTGTATAAGCCTCTCCAGGTAAATATGAAGTCCATCTCCTCCCCATTTCTGATAGCACAATAATATTCCATTACATTCATATACCACAACTTGTTTAGCCATTCCCCAACTGATGGGCATCCCCTTAATTTCCAGTTTTTTTGCCACCACAAAGAGAGCTGCAATAAATATTTTTGTACATTTGGGTCTTCCTTCCACTTCTATGATCTTTTTGGGATACAGCCCCAGAAGTGGTA
>CM053580.1:489574121-489596708 GCA_028627135.1 Pseudochirops cupreus
TATATATATATATATACATATATGTGTGTGTGCGTATATGTTTAAAGTTCACCTGCACATAAGGTTAAAAAATTCTCTTCAAAGGACTTAGGATGAAAAATGCTACCTATCTCCAAAGGGGAAAAAAAAACTGATGGAGTCTGAATGCAGATTGAAGCATACTCATTTTTTACTTTATTATTCTTGGGTTGGCTTGGGTTGGGTTTGTGTTATCTTTTGTAACATGACTAATATGGAAATCCCTTGTGTGATTGCATATGCATAGTCTCTATCAAATTGCTTGCCTTCTCAAGGGAGGGGAGGGGAGGAAGAAGAGAATTTGCAACTCCAAATCTTTTAAAAAAAGAATGTTAAATTTTTTTTTTGCTTAAATGTAATTGAAAAAAATAAAAATTAAACGGGGGGGGGGGGGGGAGGGAGAGGGGGATAGTATTATCTTAGAGACTTGCCAAGAGTGACTTGTCCATAGTCACCAGTAAGGATAACCAGTAAGGATCAGAGTCAAAACTTGAGGCCAGTTTTTCTTTTCTTCAAGGCCTTCTATCTCATGGTGCCATTGAATTAAATTAGGAGTAATAATGCTTTCTGTGCATGAGATGGACTACAGCCCAAAAGGACCCACAAGTCTTTTTATAAACTGAGCAAATACAAGATCACTCTAAACTTTGAGGTTGTTTAAGAGACACGTTAAGGATACCGGCTTACAACATCAAGGAAAGTTGACTCATTTACAAAACTGGCAAGGAAGGGTTACCCAGGTAACAGTATGACTAGAATCTGAAGAGAAAGGCCCAGGTCAGATGGAATCTACCATTTGAATCCTGTGGAAAAGTCTACAACACAGTGATTGCATCCCCAAGGCTAAATAGGTAAACATTTTACATAAAGACAGTAAATGTAAAATGTGAAATGTAAGAGATTATAAAATCCCTAGGTCTCAAACCCTAGGTAGCCTAGTATTCTTATACAGTGTCCCATCCCTTTACAAGTCAATTTATCACCAATTATGATCTGAAATCTGACAGAGTAAAACATCTGTAGGGAAATCTAACTTTGTAAGAAAGTGCTTCAACTTGGATCATCTTTATCCTGTATTCTTTTATGGCAGAAGAATGTTACCACCCCAAGGGATTTTAGAGCCACCTGATGTAGTCCAAGTCCTTCATTTTATATCTGAGGAAAATGAGTCTCAAGGAGGTCAAGATAATTATCCAAGGTGCCACAAATGGCTAATGGCAAAGCCAGGGCTAAATCCAAGTTTCTTAATGACCAGTTCAAAGCTGCTTCCATTTCTCAAAGAGTCCTAGGGGGATAAGACACAAATGTGCTCTTGAAATAACAACTCTAAATAAATAAAATTGAAGAGCAAGTCGTTGACTTCTATAGAAATTAAGATTTCCATCGAAGAAAACAAATCCTTTTTGTCAAATAAACAATGCTTATCTTAGTAGAAGTTCAGGAGTGGATTTCCTCATTTGATTACAAAAAATGGAGCAAAATTTCATTCAGATAGAAACCGGGGGGCCACCAAACCATAAGATCCCCAAAACTGCTTGCTGACTTAGAAAACAACATGATAACATTATCTATGTGCTGTTGTAGTTTTATTTATTTTGTTGGTCCTCTCCTAATTACATTTTAATCTGCTTCAGGCAAAGTTTAGGTGTGTTATGAGCCACATGAACAATCTCTTTGATACAGCGTACCTAGATTATCTTTAATATCCCTGCCAATTCTAAATCCTATGGTTAGATGCCTGTTTCTTTTGGGGGGGGAGGGGTGAGTGTTCTTTTGGGGTTTCTTGTTGTTGTTTTTGGTTTGGTTTGGTTTTGGCCTGACCACCATCCAGGGATCAGGTCTTTTATTCCAGGGCCAGAATATTGTAGAAGAAATCCTCAGCCTGGTGGAGATAAAATGGATGATTTCTCTAAGGTTCCTTGAGAATCTGAGATCCTCTAATGTTCAATCATCCTAATATGTGTAGTTAAAGACATCATCATTCAGTCATGTCTGACTCTTTATGACCCAGAATGGGGCTTTCTTGGCAAAGATACTGGTTTGACATTTCCTTCTCCAGCTCATTTTACAGATGGGGAAACTGAGGCAAACAAGGTTAAATGACTTGCCCAGGGTCACATAGCAAGTGTCTGAGGCTGGGTTTGAGTTCAGGTCTCCCGGACCCCAGGTCCAGTGCTCTATTCACTGAGCCACCTAGCTACCAGGTAAAGACATTAAAAGTGCTTTAGGAAGGACTAGACCAGGATCACCTTCAGTGTTCCTTTTAGCTCTACTTCTTACAATGAAATAAGCTGACATTGAAGCATTAGCTATGACAATGTGTCTGTTACAGTACTGGTGACAGAGGATCAAGGTTCAAAACTTAGTTCTTTATCAAATCCTTTCTGGACCCAAACATTTATTCTTGTTGGGCTTCAATTTAGTCATCTGTAAAAAAGTCAGTTTGGACCGAAAAGATGATCTAAGGTCCTTTCCAGCTCTAAATTCTATTATTGATCCTCCCTAGGAAACACTTCCTGAACCATGAACTTCTGTAGCTAGGCATATTTGAATGTAATAAAACCACATGTCTTCAAAATATATTCCTTTCACTAAATTCATACCGGCCTTTGCCCCACGTAGTTTGAATTAATGAGGTTTTATTGTATATTCATTTAGAAGTTTGCAAATACTTTCCAGGAAAGATGGAAAACAAACAAAAAAGTCATCCCAAACTGTTCTGTGCTCTGTGGGCTAATGAATGCAGCCTGGGTCAAATAATTCTAGTTTGATACTATTGGGAGGGGGCCTATAGTGACCATGGAATGTTCTCTACTACCAAAACTCTCTCTACAGATTATTCCAAAATCTCAGTGCAGCTGGGCAGAGAAATAAAAATGGAGATATTTTTTACAGAAAATGTTCAAAGGCAGCCTAATAGGAAACAGACCTTGGGAAAGAGTCATTCATTCATTCAAGGAGCCTTATGAAGCACCTCTATGTAGCACACAGTGTGCTAGGCAGCATGGAAACAAAACAAAACAAACAAAATTAGCCCCTGTCCCCAAAGAGCTTACATTCTATAGAGCAAAATGCAGAAGGCTGAGGGCATAACACGTAGGCTCATATATATTTAAAGCAAGAAAGGACTTTTGAGACCACGTAATCCAAAACCTTCATTCTATAGATGAGGAAATTGAGGCCTAGAGAAGAATTTGAAAAAAATTAAGTGAAAGTGTCAGAACTAAGCAATGACCATATTTTAAATACTCACATCCTCACTCCCAGAGGTTCTAAAAGATTTTTAAGGGCCATACTCTAGAGCAAAAAGAAAGAAGAACAAGAGATAGCATCAGCAGAAGTAAGTTAGGTGTCTTAGCACAAAGGGAAGGAAAAGGTCAAGCAATGTCAGTCAATAAAGGCCGTTTTATCTAGTGCATCAAAACTATTAGTCTGAGGGGTTGCAAGAGCCTTGAAGAGACATAAAGTAGATGGAGTCAGAATCGAAGCAAGCAGCTAGAAATGTGGTCTCTCCTAACAAAGAATCCCGATCCCTGCAACATGGCGAAATTGACTTCAGCTGTCTGGGTTTAGCTGGAGAGGGTCTTGATTTGAAGCCTAGGGCAAAATGCCTTGAGAGAATCTGTAGAATAAGCCTTTCTCTTTGTTTTCTGCTGTCTGTCTTGTGTTTCATTCTGCCTTCCATTTGAGAAAAAAATAAATAAAATGGGTGTATAATTGAATTAAGAGCAGCAAGTCCCAAACTGCACAGTTCTTCACGTGAGACTGAAACCAGAATTGGTTTTGATCTTAAGACATCCAGATGCCTCCCTTTTACAGATTTCCTTAACCTACCCCCAGCCCACTCTTAAAAAAATAAAAATCATTGTCTCAATGTTCCAAAGTGTGGGAGGGAAGAGATGGCAGTAAAGAACAAGAATTACCCCCATCTTCTCCCAGCTCCCTCCTTCCCTTAAATGTAGGAATAGAAGTGATACCTGATTGTTCCTCTTCTCGTATTTTACTCTAGCAAGAAAGAAGTCTCTGCCTGAAAGGCTGGTAAGGCTGTCAAAGAGAGAAGAGAGCTGACTCTGACCACATCTTACAGAACCGAGACATAAGGCTTAAGAGATAAACAAAATCTGGACTGCATTTTTTGCAGAATCAAAACCTCTGAAGACGGGAACAAAAATTTAGTCAGTTTTTGGAAGGGTTGGCCTGTATGGTCACATATATCTAGCTGCTTTGAGTTAGTTGGTTATTCGATTTTTTTTCCAGCTTTTTATTTTGTAGGTGTAGACATAGCTTCTGTCGCCTTTGTTGGTGTTTTTTTTTGATGGTTTTGTTTTGTTTTTCCCTCCAGTCAATCAATAAGCATTCCAGGCACTGGGCAAAAGTGTGTACAACTTTGGTTGCAACGCTCCTTTAGATAGGAAGAATACCTGTCCCTATGAGATGCTTATTTACTACCTCAGACCCAATGTTTATCCAATTTGTCAAAATTGAGGCTTTTGCTTGAGGTGGGTTAGTCATCAGTTTTGCAAGCTTATCTTGCATTGTTGTTGTTTTGAATCTGTGTTGCTCGTTCCTGCGTGTTTTGTCCATCCTTACAAAAATATAAAATGAAAATCTTTCCTAAGTTGAAAAAATATTGCCCATTCTCATTGCAAATTTTTAATCACCCTAACTTATCAAGAAATTCTTCCAGAGACAAATAGTTATTCTTTTCTTCAGGAAGGGTTCTCAAAAATTGCCCATTCTTGCTTTCTTAATCCAGGGTTTGGCAGTAGTTTAGAAAAAAATTTGAGGCAGAAGGTCTTTGGACATTTTTTGTGCCTTCTCAATAGGGGTAGAGGTAGAAGGTTGAGTGTTTATATGCAGAATGTGTATATACATGTATGCATATATACATAGAATACATTCTGAATTGTCCTTCTATCAAGAAGGCACAAAAATGCCTATGTATACATGTACAATATTTATATAGGTAGAGATGTGGATTGGACTTATGACTAAATTGGTATAGGGAACTCCCAGGTGAGGAAATTCTACCAATGTAGGTTGTTACCTTCTCTACCATTTGTAGTCTTAGAACACTTTCTAGATCATTGAGAAGTTAAGTGACTTGTCCAAGGTCACACAGCCAGTATCTGTCAGATGAGAAACTTGTGTTTTCTGTGTAGGCTATCTGCCTCTGTGTATGTGTTTACATGTAGAGAGAGTGTCATAATGTGGAAAGAGGACTGGTTCTGAGGTCAGAAAATCTGGATGAAGATCCGACTTATGATTCTTTTTTTTCTGTGTGATTTTAGGCAAATCACTTAATCCCTCTAAATCCAAGTTTCCTTAACTGTAAAATGAGACTGTCACCTTTTTCATAGAGTTGTTGCCAAGATCAAATGAGATAATACATATAAAGCCTTTGAAGTGATATTTAAATTTTATCTATCTATCCATCCATCTATCTCTCTATCTATCTCTTTGTCTTAGAATCTATCCAGAAACATATTCCCAGAGCCTTAAGGAGAGAGGAGGAAATAATGTAGGATATCAGTTCTTTCAAAAAGTTTTTCAAATGACCTTGCTAAAGATTCTCCCATTCCAGATGTGGCCTTTTTTTTTTCTTTAAGCCAGAAGTAAAAATAAAGAAACAACAAAACCTAAGTGTAAAGGTTACATAGCTCTTAATGAAAAGCCATGGCCAATCTTCGAAGAAATGCTTGATCTTCCATTACCAAACTTCTGAACTAATTCCTTTCTGATGCAAAGCCACATCAGATTTTTTATAGAGTTTAAGCCCAGGCTTTCTCTCCTGGGGTTTTCTAAAACCCTATTTACTTAGACTTTACAGATTATTTATGATGTCTCATAGCATAATGCTACCCTTAGATGAAGGGCAGAATGGTATAATGGACATCACACCAGAATAAGGAAAACCTGGATTCAGTCCTGCAGCTAACATTTAACAAGTTACATGACCAAGGACTAACAGCTAAACTACCCTAAAACTTAAACAACTCTTTAAGACTAGAAATTATAAAAGAATCAAGGTCTATGTCTAGTAGAGGGAGTTTCCATGCTATTGAAATCATAGGTCCTTGTTGCCTTGACTTCCTCAGACTATATGAACTGAAATCATATCTGGGCTCTACATTCTAAATGTATTATTACAAAATGGCATTTATGTGAAATTTTTGTTGTTTTGTACTAGACGTGTGACATCATTGGGCTGGGAGCTCCTGGTGAGGAACTCCCTCTACCAATACAAATCTGTACCTTCTCTGCAACTTAAAGCCTTATAGAATTGCCTAGCGACCCTGAGAAATTAAGTGACTTCTGCAGGGTAATACATTACACCTAAGAGATGCCACAGACAGGATTTGAACTGAGGACTTCTCAACTACAAAATCATCTATAGGTCCATAATGCCATCTTGCATCTCCTGTATGTGGACAGTAATACAGATCTCAATAATGCTTATCATTCTTTCGCTTTAATCATATGAGGTCAGATCAACATAGGAAAATGTAAAATAAATAAAAAGATAGATAGATAAATAGATAAATAAAAGATTTGGCCATTAACTAGAGGCATTTGATTCACACTTGCCTGTGGTCACAGAGCTAGTACGTATCTGAGGCTAGATGAACTAGTCATGAAAACTCTGGGCTCTATGTTCTATCCAATGCATCACCTAGCTGCTTAGGTGATAGGGAAACCTCAAAAAAAATTCTGTATTCACAAATTTTTGTTTGGTTTGTTTTAATGGAGTAGCTTTAGTATGCAATGGATTCTAAGAGTCATAAGAAAAATTAGACAAAGACTTCCGCCATATCTCTGTGATATTATGGCACCCCACATTTACCTTTCTCCCTTTTTGTATAGGTCTGTAGACTATCCTTAGTACTGTAAAAGGAGTTATCTTTTGCTATATACTTAGAACTATGCTTACTTGAGAGTGGATTATAGTATTGAATATTGTATGCTCAGTATGTGCCATTCTATATTA
This sequence comes from Pseudochirops cupreus, assembly GCA_028627135.1. Classification (NCBI taxonomy): domain Eukaryota; kingdom Metazoa; phylum Chordata; class Mammalia; order Diprotodontia; family Pseudocheiridae; genus Pseudochirops; species Pseudochirops cupreus. The sequence goes on from CM053580.1 coordinate 489,581,128, forward strand.
AGATACTGTGGTGGTGTGCCTAGAAGTATTTGAAACTCATCTTTAATTAGTTAAACCTCAGGAACCCCTGGGACAGAAGGGGGTATTATTAGCCCTTTTGCACTGATGTAATATTTGGCCAAGTTAGTTGGTATATGCCTTTAATAGATGCTGTCTGTGGACAGACCAAAATTTCCATTATATACATGCCAAGTGGAGGCAAAGCATCACACATCCTTAATTCAGTAAGTGGTACATAATGCCTAGCACTAAATAAAGAGACATAAAATGAAGCAAAGACTGAGTCTAGATGCTGAAATTCTACTCATAAGTTTGGTATTATCACTGAGGGGATTTTCACCCAATCTCTTCCCATCTCTCTATTCCTATATCCCACGTATATATACAGGGGACACATTTACTATCCACTTTATTTTGTGTTATTCAGAGCTGGTTGAAAAAGGGTTTTGAGGGAACAATCAATGGCCCAATTCAAGTCAACAATCATTTAAGGAAGGGGGAGGAGAACAAGCATTTATTAAGTACCTACAATGTCCCAGCCCTGGTGGTAAGTGCTTTACAAATGTTATCTCTTTTGATCTTCAACCTTGCTAGAGGATAGATGTTATTATTATTCTCATTTTAAAATGTAAGAAATCGAGGCAGGCCAAGGTTAAGTAACTTACATGGAGTCACATAGCTAGTAAATATCTAAAGACAGATTTGCAATCAGGCTTTTGTTACTCCAAACTCAGCACTCTATCAACCATCATGTAAATTTCTCATTTATTAGTCACCTACTATGAACAAAGTAGTTCCCTAAATGCTAGGTACACAATGACAAAATTAAAGCATTTCCTGCCCTCAAGGAACTTGTTTTCTATTGCATCTTTTCACTGATGCCCCACCTTTACTTAATCTAGCTGGCACTTACTTATTGGATCTCTCACTTTTTCTTGGATTATCTACTCAAGGAAGTTGTTTAAAAAGTATGCTATATTTCTCAGATTCCAATGTGTCAGATTTATTTTACTGGTTAGCCAAAGTAATCTCCCTACCAAGAAACCTCCTAGAAGGGAATTTCAGAGGTTTGTGGCCAAGAATCAGAAAGAAAGAAATGGATTGTATGGTATAGAAGGCAGAGTTAGGGACTGGTGGGAATGGGATCTGAACCTACAAAAGGAAAAGACCATGTCTTTGGGATCTGGATAGAAAGGAAGAGCCCCTGGACTATCCCACATGGCCCAGGTCCCTGGCATTTGCCTGGGGCACCCAACCCTTCTCTGTTACCTCCCAGTCACCCCAGACTATTCGACCACTCCTAGATCCTTTCCACAGTCTTTCTATATATAAGATCCGTCTTACCCCCTATTAAATTTATCTGACCCCTTAAGAGTCTTGTCAATGTTTATATTCAGTCTAGTCCACTTGTCAATATAAGTGTCACAATAGGGCAGATTCTTAAAATATTGACCATCTCGACTGGTGTTCTAATAAACCTTATCTTTGACTGAAAGAGGGCTTGGGTCGAATTCTTTAGAGACAAGACCTGTGTCATTTGCCCTTGAATTTCAGGGTCCCAGCATCCATAGACCTCAACAGGTCTAGGGCTAGATATAGTTAGTTATTGTGTTTAAATAAAGATAAGAAATGGCCTTGTGATTTCTTTGATAGAAGGAACTCCTGAAAAGTCCTTTACCACCTAAATTAGCACCTTCTCTGCAACTTCAATTCTTAGAACAGCAATTCTTAATGGTGTTTGTGTCAGAGATCCCATTGGCAGTCTGGCAAAGTCTAAGAACTCTTCTATGAATAAAATAAAATACATAACATTCCAGAAGAAACCAATTATTTTGAAATAAAGATATCTATTTTTTTTTCCAAATTCATCAACTTTCTGAAATCTAACCACAGACCAGGTAAAGAACCTCTCTCTTACTAAATTCCCTAGAATAGGAAGAGATTAAGTAAGGCACTGGCAGGAAGGGGAGCACAATGATGATATGTACCGAAGGCAGGGCTTGAACCTAGATTTTCCTCACTTTTAGACCAGCTCTCTATGCATTAGACTACAACAGACTACACTACTTCTCTGGGTTCAGATATAAAAATTTAATCTATCAGCCAAGGCTAAACCTTCTACCAGAACAACAACAAAAACGGCCAGAGGAACAAAGCAGATGAAACAGATTGTCCATCTCAATAAATGCTAATCAAGTTGTAGGAAGAAACAAAAGTTTCAATTTGTCTGAACACAATTGTTTCAACCACCCAGTGAGATCAAGCAGTGGATACAGTTTGGCCAGCAAGTTGCTTTGTGGAAAACCAGATGGACCATCTTTTTGCTAGATCTCAAGTCACTACTCTGACATGATGATCTGATACTACACTTCTCATTCGTCTTCCAACCCAATATTTTACTGTTTGCTGCTATCCCTTTCCGGATGCACATTTTTATTCCTGAAAAGCAGTTTAGTGTGTCTGTTACAATTTATTTTTTCTTTATATGTTTCTATCCTATAACTCTGAAAGTAACCCAGTATCTACTTTTCCATAAGCAAAATTAACCCAACCTAGGTGTGATGCCACAATCATGGTCAATCCTTATTTTGCCTGTATGCACGTTGTATTGGCATAATTTTTACATGATTTTTCCTAGCTTTCTCATCCAAAATGGACTATCCTGCCCCTATTTCTCCTAAACTAGCTAAGAACATCTATGTTGTCTATGAAGCATTAAAAATATGAAGAAATCACTATTATTACCACCTCTCTAGGATCCTGACCCATTTAACCACTTTAATTCTATCTGCACTAATATAGCAAGGGTAAGGACTAAGCCTTGGTCAGCCTGCATGTTTCTCTGGTATCTAAGCAAGGCCAAGAGAGCTAGAGAAAAGTGCCCATAAATCTGGGAACACATCTTGTGGAAAATGTAAAGACAGATAGAAACAATAATCATTCAGAATTAGAAAGAAGAACTCAATGATTTAAGGTCACAGCTTTATTACAATAGAAAGGATATTCTCTTTCAAGTCAGAGGACCTAAATGCAAATGCTACCTATGGTGCTTGCTACCTGGGTGACCTTAGACAAGTCACTAAACCTTTAAGACCCTCAGTTTCCTTGTCTGTAAAATTATAAGGTTGCATTAGAGAACTTCTGAGGTCTTTTTTGGTCTTTCATTCTGTTATACCATGACACATAACTTCAGAAAAGAAGGCCAGGTGGGGAGGGGGGGACCCAAAAACAAAACTATGCATTATAGTTCATTATATCTCGAGGTTTTATAGAATCTTCACTCCCCAGAAATTTCTGAATAGTGTCTGATTGCTGACAAAGAAATGCAGAAAACTTAAAAGAAAAGAAGCAAGCCAACTTTAAGTTCTATACAGAGTTAAGGGTTTGCAGTAAAAATGTGGTTTAGAATCCTGCCTCTGCCCTTTTTTACATCTGTGACTCTAAGTAAGTTGCATAAATCTTTGGACTTCACTTCAGACCTCACTTTCCACATCAGGATATTAGTGAATTTGACTAGTTGATGTTGTAGATCTAACTTATTATCCTGCAAAGAAAGGAAAATGGAGCATATTCTACCTTGTACCTGGCCTTTCCCTATAGCCTAAAATAATTCAGGGAAATTGACCGGAAAAGGGTGAAATACTCTTTTAAGATAATTTTTAAAATATTTATTATTTATTTATTTTTAACATTCGTTTCTTTTTAAAATTTGAGTTCCAGATTCACTCCTTCCCTCCCACCCCTCCACCACCCACTGAGAAAGCAAGCAATATGATATCAATTATACAAGTGAAATCATGCAAAACATATTTCCATATTAACCATATCACAAAAAAAGGGGGGAAAGGAAGGAAAAGAAAAGAAAGTGACAAAATTATACTTCAATTTACACTCCGAGTTCATCAGTTCTTTCTCTGGAGTTGAATAGCATTTTTTCATTATGAGTCCTTTGGAATTGCCTTGGACCATTGTATTGGTCAGAGTAGCCAAGTCTTTCACAGTCATTAAACCATTGTTAATACTGTGCACAATAGTCTCCTGGTTCTTCTCACTTTACTTTCCATCAGTTCATACAGGCCTTGCCACACCTTTTTCTGAAACCATTCCCCTTCATCATTTCTTATAGCACAATAGTACTCCATCACAGTCATAGACCACAACTTGTTTATCATCATCATCATTCCCTAAATGATGAACATCCCTTCAATTTCCAATTCTTTGACAACACAAAAAGATCTGATACAAGTATTTTTGAACAGATGGGTCCTTTTCCCTTTTCTTTATTCTCTTTGGGGTACGAACCTAGTAGTGATATTGTTGGATCAAAGGGTATGTGCAGTTTTATAGTCCTTTGGGAATAGGACCAGATTCTTCTCCAGAATAGTTAGGCCTATCCCTTACTCAACCAACAGTCGATTCATGTACATTGTTTGTTTGGGTTTTTTTGTCTTTTGGGAGGGGAGAGGGCAGGGCAATTGGGGTTAAGTGACTTGCCCAAGGTCATATGGCCAGTAAGTGTTAAGTGTCTGAGGCCAGATGGATTTGAACTCAGGTCCTTCTGATTCCAGGGCCCATTCTCTATTCACTGCACCCCCTAGCTGCCCCAATTCATGTACATTTTTTCCCTCATCTGGCACTTGAAATTTCTGATAGGTGGGAGATGATACCTCAGAGTTAATTTAATTTTGCTTTCTCTAATCAATAGTGGTTTAGAACATTTTTTCATGTGACTGTGATAACTTTGAAGGAAATATTAGCAAAATACTGATGAATCAAGCACAAATTATTTTGATGAAAAAGAAAAGGGGAAATAGATTAAAATACAGTTGTGGATGTACAGGGAACACACTGGCCTTTATTTAAATATGTTTACCCCACGTTAATTCAATATTATGTTACGTTCAATATATCATATTGGCCTTATATTTAACAAGTACTTATTAAATGTGTAATGTGTGCTAGGCATGGTGATATACAAACACAAAAATAAAAAGTTCCTGGTCATCTAGAAGACAGGAGGAAGAGTAGATAACTGAACAGAAATAAATAAACATCAATTTTAAAAATCCTATGATTTTTACGAAATCCTATGAAATCCACAGACTGGATTTCAAACCTTACCTCCAATACTTGCTGGTTGTATAACCCCAGCCAATTCACATAACTTCTCTGAGACTCAACTTTACTTATCTTTAAAATAAGGATAATAATACCAGCAGTATTTGCTTTACAGGGTTATTCAAAAAATCAAATTAAATGCATGTAAAATACTTTGCAAACCTTCTAGAACTGCACAAATGTCAATTGTTATTATTACTATGCTATTTGAATACAGATCTGGTTTCTACTACTTAATCCCAAAGGGTGAAATAAAGAGAAATGTGTAGAAATGGAAAAGGAAAAAAAAATCAGCTCAATATAAGGAAAATTTTCCTCATAACTAAATGGACCCCAAAATGGAGTGTGCTACCTTAAAAGGACATTACTCACATGATGTCACTGAGCAGAGTCTGGATAACTACTTGGAGGATTGGGGAGACATACCATATAAGAGGTTTCAAGTCAGGTGTAAATTGTACTGGATGACTGCTGAGGTCATTTCTAACTTTAGAGTCCTCTGCTTTTACAAATGCAGAAGATTCTAGGAGTGTGTATATGTGTGTGTGTGTGTGAGTGTGTGTGTGTGTGTGTGTGTAATCAGTTTCTATTTTGTTTTTATTTTTCTTTAATACCATATGCCTTTCAAAGTTAAGGTTATAAATTATTTTCAGTTTGCACAAGTGCAATCTAGAATTAAATCATTTGCAATCTCACCTTACAATATCAGTATAGTTATTTCAACAATACAATATCAGTAAATATTGATTTGAAAAGCATCCTTGAATAACGTACCAGAGATATGATGGATGCACCTCAGACGGGTTCACAAGAATGAATTGTTAAATTTTTGGTGTTCGTATTTACACCTAGGAAATGGTTGAGTGCTACAATTATAGCCTGATTTATTGTCTAGACTTAAAGTGGTGGAGAAAATGTTAAAGATGAAAATTAAGTTTAAAAGTTTGTCATGGGTACATTTTCCCCCCGGGGAGAGCCGGTTGTTAAATATTTGTGAGTATACCACTGGATGTAACCTGTTCTAGAAAGGAAGCATAAAGTGATGGATAAGTAAGACTTAAATGCAAATTCTTTCTCAGATATCTATTAGCTATGTTGCCCTGGCAAGGCTTTTAAAGACTCCAAAACTAAATTTCCTCACCTTCACAATGGGGATAACAATAAAATCTACTTTTCAGGGTTGTTATTAAGATCAAATAAGATACTATATATGAAAATTTTTTAAAGCCTAACTGCATACAGTTAAGCGACATGCATTTGATGCAGCAAGCATTTTGGTCAAACGATTGTTCAAAAGGAAGACAAGGAGTTTCCAAAAGGCAAGAAAGCATACACAATGCCCTTTTAAATGGGGCAGTTTTTCATTTTAAAAACTACTCTAGAAAACGGCTGCAAAAATTCAAATATACCTTCCTGGATGCCAGTTGACATATCTGATACATTTCAAGAACCAAAGTAATGCCCACCATGCCTTTTTTTGTAACATGTCCTCTTTAAACTAGATCCAGAGCTATTTCAGGCTCTTATGCAAGAGGGAAAGCATTTTTTAAAAAATCAGTTAGCCAAAGTTACCCAAACTATACATCTTTGGAGAGATCTACCATGAAGAAGTCATCAGTGAGAACTGGAGACCAGCACTGTTTTAGAAGATGAGAGAACAGAGGCAGATCAAAGATGCTGCATTGAGGTTAGTGCTGTCAGCTCCTTCAAATATTTGACTTACATTTTAGAGATCTGTAGAGCAGACTTGAAGGCTGGCCTGGGTTCTAAATTTGGAACCCCCTCAGGAAATTATTCTAGTGCTGTGATTAATTTATGCAAAAAGAGGAATCATGCCCAATTATGCTATGGGTTAGAAACTGAGTCATTATATAAGTCTTTAGATTTTCAGACCCTTTCTTTTCCAGATTCACAGTCCTCTTCTTTGAGTATGTGCACTTAGGGCAGCTATCACCTTTATGTAAATACTGTCCAAAAATAGATACCTCCCTCCCAGTCTTTCTTTCCCCTGCTGGTACATGATTTCTGCCCTTAATTCATGTTTCCAAGGTGATATTTCCAAATGGATGAGGAACGATTTCCTGACTCTTGAGTGTGAAGCAAATCGAAAGTGTGTTTACTGGCCTTTCTTCTACTATCTAGGGGCCCAAAACAATTAGAATCTCAATGCCAGATCACCCAGCATCCCACCAATGGCTGTCATTAGCATCCTGAGAATGCTTTGCCATTCCAGCTGCCCTTTTCATCCCATTGTAAATACAACATTGGAGCTTCTGAACTTGGGGTTTTAGATGCAGTGACTAAAATGTGCACAGGTTTCTAACAACTACTGGAACAGTTAAGCCTTGGCTACCAGGCATCGTGCTTTGGCATTTCTGTCCCAGTAACATGTTTCACACTGATCTCTCATTTCTTATGACATTCAAATCTATTTGCCATTCTAGCCAAAATCATCTTTGACCTCCCCTCTTTTAGGTGTTCTCGTTTGTTTTGTTTTGTTTTAGTTCTAGGCTTTGAGGTTAACATTCTATCTTTATAGAGCATAAAACCATTTTAAGTAGTTCTTGCTCAGGGAGTCTTCATGCATAGTCCATTTCCCTGTTTAATCCCCTCTCTACACTCATAGTTTTCCACTTCCCTTGTAAGCTGTACCTGTTGAGAAGGTTTTAGTATCTTGTCTCTTGGAAAACACATTAATGGAGTTTTACTGAACTGTAGCTCTGTAATTAGGGAGCCATATAAACTTCATCAGTTAAACCACTCAATACCCCCTATGAAATGAGATGGTATTATTATCATAGCTTGTTTTATAGATGAAGGGAAAGGGGGCTACATTATGGCTACCATCCCTCCGGTATTTATCCAGACAGTCTGGAATCCAAGGTCCATGTCTGCCATCTGGAAAGACATACAGAAAGTCTGGTACATGGTGGCAATGGACATATTTACCACTCCCTCTCTATCTCTTTTGTGCACCCTGCACCAAATTTCTCTCTTTTCCTTTGAGCTTGGGAAACCTGGATGACTATGAGGTGGTTCTATTTATTTAAGTGCTTCTGACACAGTTCTCATCAGAGCTTTTGGAAGCTGTCTGCAGCCTCTTGGTATATGAGACCCTACTGAAATGCAACCTTGTGAAGTGTTCTGAGCTTTCTAAGCTTGCTCCTGAATTGCTCTCTTCATGAGGTCTTGACTAGCTGCTTCACAGAGGACTGTTCCTTCTAATTCCATTAGCATGAAGCAATCATCCTTGGATCTTCAAATGACTTTCAAGTTTGTTTATGTTTTTTTTATATCTTTCTTCCTGTTAGGTCCTCAAGTGATATGTTTTCCATTTTCTTGTAGGCTAGCACATCATTAAGTTAACCTGGAAATTACTCATCAAATGTAGAATCAAATTCTATGAATATAGACCAAATCTGGGGTCAAGGTATGAAAAATACCACATCTGGAGAGGTCCTATTTAATGGCTCCCCTCTTTTGTTTCCAAATTTGGTCTCTTCTTTCAAAACACTTTCCTACTTCAATATTTATAGATCCCATAAAGTTAGTAATAATTCTTGGTCAATGGCAAAATTAGGCATTGTTCTAAATGATAGATATGTGTGTATGTGCATATATATGTACACACACAAACACACATATATAAAATACACATATAATACACACATACATATGTGCACATGTATATGTGTGTATATACATATATGTGCATATATGTATATACGTGTGCATTAATACTCAGAACAACTTCCTTTATAACAGTAAACATACAAACAAAAACATGATTCAGACATTGATCTATTTTTAATCTCTTCTCATTTTTTGATTATTATACAAGCCTGAATGGTTCTACTCACTTCAATTTTGTCCAAATTCAAACTGATTCTGTACCCTGTTAGTGAACTGTTTTTCCTTAAATATTCCTTTCATTGCCCCTTTTCTAAATAGACTTCAATGACTCCATATTTCCTACTAAATTCCTCTGTCTTTTCAAAGATAGATAAAACATTTATCAAGTATTTCCTAAGGTCCAGACACTGTATTAAATGCTGGGGATTATAAGTATAAGAGAGCAAAATACTTCCTGCCCTCATGGAGCTTACATGTTCTGCATGCTTGTGTTTTGTATCCCTGGCATTTAACACCTAGTCTGTCATGGAAATTAAGTGGGAAACTACTCATTACATATATAATCAATATTCATTTATTTCTTTCTGAGGATTCTAATCTAGAGTGATCTCTCCCTTCCTTGAACTTCTATTGCACTTAGAGGTAAAAGCCACATAATTTACCAATTTTCCAATTATTTTATGGTCATATTCCTAATTAATAGTAGGTTTCTGGAAGGCATGGGACTATCATCTTTATAGCAACTAGAATGATGTTGAACATTTGGCAGATGCTCAGTAAATGATGCCGTATCCATCCTAATATTTCAAACTGCTTCCATGAAAATCTAGAGTTAGACAAAACTGCGTTTAGAAAGAGATAAAAGTATCACAAAAAGAGAACCAAATTTAAGGTGGAGCAGGGAATAATATAGTGGAAAATGATGACTAGAATAAGCAGACTTGGGTTTACTTAGCTCCGTGACCTTGAGCAAATCATTTAACCTGCCTACGTCTCAATTTCCTCTTCTTTAAAATAAGGAATTTGAACTAGACAGTGTCTGACACCTCTTGCAAGTCTACAGTCATGTTCCTATAGTTTGTATACAAATGCAAGCTTTCTGATCTAAGACAGGTTTGACTTTGAACAATTCACTCCCCTTTTCTAGTCCTTGGTTTCCCCATCTTTAAAGTGAGATGGTTGGATCTCTTCCAGCTCTAAATCTATCCGGTAATGATGGTCAAGGGCAATGTTTTCAATGGGATGACAAGCAGATTGACACTTGGGAGTTAACATCATTGAGATTCATATTGTCTCTATTTGGTTTTCATTTGGGCAGCTGTTCATTCAAAGAGTGCTCTTTGATGGGTTTTATAATGTCATGGTAGAATTTGGTTACTAATGATATTGCTGTAAAATTATGTTGCCTGGAGAAAGATTATGTACAATGTGCCTTTGATGATTAAAAGGGAAACTTGATACAATGTCAAAAGAATTGAGTCTGAGATCAGAAGACCTGAGTTTGAATGCAGGCTCTGCCACTTAGTACCTATGTTTTCCTTGAAATGTTACTCTCTGGACCACAGTTTCCTGGATCTTTTCTAGTCCCGAATGAACCTCTGATAGATTTCTAGGTAATTCCTATGATTAGCCAATATACAAATTGTAGGGAAACATAGGTGTTCATAAAGCATAGCCTACAAAGGGCTATAAAAATGTGCATACCCTTTGACCCAGCATTAGCACTACTAAGTCTGAATTCCAAAGAGATTAAAGGGAAAAGGGAGTAGAGCCAAGATGTCAGAGTATAGGTAACAACTCAGCTGAACTATTTCAACAATTCCTCTCCAAACAACTTTAAAGTGATGCCTCAAATCAAAATTCTGGAGTGGCACAGCCAACAAAAGGACAGACTGAGACATTTTTCCAGTCCAAGGCAGTTTAGGAAGTCTCTGGGGTGGTGATTGACCTGCTATGGCAACCCCACCTGGGGAAGACCAGCAGCAGGCCCTGGAGGCAACTGTGACAGTGGCAGCAGCAGCTTCAAAATTACTCAGACCACAGATTGTTAAGAGTCGTACAAATACTCTAAACCCTGTTGTACTATTCATATGCAGTTCTGAATTGCTATCCCAGAGTTTAGTGGAGCATTAGCCCTTGTAGCCACAGAGAAGCAAGAACCCAGTTCACAGTTTCAGAGCAGTGAAGAGGGGTAGTTGTCATTCACAAATCAACAAGAGCCCTAGTCTCAGTTCCAAGACAAAAAGGAGTATTAGTGCTTATGACTTCAAGAGGGCAGCAGCCCAAGTCACAGCACCAGGACCAAAGGAGAAATACTACCAGCAGCTAGGGAACAAGGTCCCTTCTTGCATAAATACCAGACCACAGGCAAGGAGAATAATGGCCACATCTATCCTATGATCATATTACCTTAAAAGTAGTAAAGTAGTAAAGTAGTAAATAACTTGCAGACCCTCAGAATGCTACTGAAAACAGCAGCATGAAAAACCTGAAGCTTAGGATAGTGCTCCCTACTAAATGGGAGCATAGCCCAGCTTTAATAAAAGTCAAGTAATAGTCTTGGAAAATGAGCAAAAAAGAAAAAAGAAAAGAAAACCTAGACATAAAAAGTTACTATGGTGACAAGGAAGATTAAGACACAAACTCAAAAGGAGATAATGATGTTAAAATAGCTAGAAGCAAAGTCTCAAAGAAAAATGCAAATTTGACATAAGCCCAATATGAATTCCTGGGGAAAAAAAAAACCTCAAATAGGATTTTAAAAGGTAAAGTAAAAATTGGGAAAATAAATGAGAGTGATTTGAGAAAATTATGAAGAGACAGTCAATAGTTTAGTAAAAAGAGATACAAAGAAATACTGAAGAAAAGAACACCTTAAAAAACAGAATTGGTCAAATTTAAAAAAAAGATACAAAAGCTCATTGAAGAGAAAAATTCTTAAAAATTAGAATTTAGCAAATAGAAGCTAATGAAAAGCTATGAGACAGTAGCAAAAAAAAAAAATCAAACAAAGCCCAAAGAATGAAAAAGTATCCAAAAAAAGGTGAAATATCTCACTTAAAACATTGGAAAATATATACAGGAGAGATAATTTAAGAAATTTTGGGCTAATTAAAAGCCATGATTTTAAAAAGGAGCCTAAACATCATATTTCAAGAAATTAAAAAAGAAAAAAATGCCATGATATCCTAGAACTAGAGGGTAAGTAGAAATTGGAAGAATAAACCAATTACCTCCTGAAAGAGTTCCCAAAATGAAAACTCCAAGGAATATTATAATCAATTTCCAGAGCTCCTCCATCAAGGAGAAAATATTGTAGGCATCCAGAAAGAAAGAATTCAAATACTGTAGAGTCACAGTCCGAATCACACAATATTTAGAAGCTGCCACATCAAAGGATCAGAGAGCTTGGAATATGATATTCCAGAAGGCAAAGGAGCCTGAATTATAATCAAGAATCACCGACCAAGAAAAATTGATTATAATCCTTCAGAGGAAAAAATATGAATATTTAATGAAATAGAATATATTTAAGAATTTCTGATCAAAAGACCAAAGATTAGTAGAAAATTTGACATTCAAACAGAAGCCTCAAGAGAAACATAAAAAAGTAAACATGAAAGAGAAATCATAGTGTATTCAATAAGGTTAAACTGTCAACATTAATATATGGGAAAATAATGACACTTGTAACTTGTAAGAATTTGATCATTATTAGGGCAGTTAAGAATATATATAAACAGAGGAGATGAGTGTGAGTTGACTAGGATGGGATGATTTTTTTTTTAATTGAAGGGTGAGAAATAGGGATGTACTAGGAAAAAAGGGAAGGGAGAGGAAGAATGGGGAAAATTAGTTCACATTAAAGGGGCACACAAGAAAACTTTTACAGTGTAGGAGAAAAGATCGGATGGCAGGAAATGCTTGAACTTTACTTTCATTGAAATGGTCTTAAAGAGGGAAGAGCATACATACTCAGTTATATATAAAAATCTATCTCAGCTGATAGGGAAATAGTGGGACATAGGATTAGAAAAAGGCGGACTGATAGAAGAGAGGGTAGATTAAGGGAGGTAGTGGTCAGAAGCAAAACAAATTTTTTGAGGAGCAACATGGAGAAGAATGGGTGAAGGATAAATGGGGTAAAATAGCATGTAGGTAAATGCATACTTAGTAATTATAACTATGAACATGAATAGGATGCATTCACCCTTAAAACAGAAGTGGATAGCAGAAAAGAAAACAGAATATAACAATATATTGTTTACAGGAAGTACATTTAAAATGGAGAAAGACACACAGAGTAAAAATAAAGGGCTAGAGAAGAATCTATTATGCATCAGCTGAGTTTTGGGGAAAAAAAGGAAGGGGTAGCAATAATGATCTTGGACAAAGCAAAAGGGAAAAAAAGACCTAATTAAAAGAGATAAGCAGGGAAACCACCATAGACAATGGAGTAAAATCAATAGTAAACATATATGCACCAAATGGCATAGCATTCAAATTCTTAAAGCATAAGTTAAATGAATTACAGGAGAAAATAGACAATAAAACTATACTAATGGTGGACTTCAACTTTCTCCTCTCAGAACTGGATAAATCTAATCAAAATAATAATAACAATAATAAGGAAGAAATTAAAGTGAGGAATAGAATATTACAAAACCTAGATATAGTAGACCTCTACAGAAAATGGAATGGGAATTGAAGGGAATCTATCTTTTCCTCTGTTATACATGACACCTTCACAGAAATTTATCATGTATTAGAGCAGAAAAAGCTCACAAACAAATGCAGACAAGCAGAAATATTAAATGCATCCTTTTCAGACCATAATGTAATAAAATTGTATTCAGTGAAGGACTGCAGAAACAAATGATGTTAACTGAAGTGTAAAAATTTAACTAGAAACTAAACAAGCTAATACTAAAGAATGAATGAGTCAAAGGACACATCGTAGAGACAATAAATATTTTCATGAAAGACAGCAACAACAATGAGACAAGTCAAAAGCTATGGGATATGCTACTTAGGAGAAAAAAATGGATATTTCTAAATGTTTACATTAATAAAAAAGAGAAAGATCAGATCAATGAGTTGAGGGTGCAATTATAAAAATTAGAAAAAGAATAAAATAAAAACCACCAATTAAACACCAAATAAGGAATTCTGAAAATCGGAGATTACCAAAATTCAAAGTAAGAAAACCATTTAATATACTAAACAAGGAATCATCTTTTTTAAACAATAGAATAGATAAACCATTCATTAATTTTACCTTTAAAAAAGAAAGAGGAAAACCAAATTACCAGCATCTAAAATGAAAAGAATGAATTCCCCACCAATGAAGATGAAATTAAAGCAATGATCAGGACTTATTTTGCCAAATTATATGCCAATAAATTAGACAGTCTTAGAGAAATGGATGAATATTTACCAAAATATAAATTGCTCAGATTAACAGATGAGGAAATAGAATACTTAAATAGTCCTATCTTAGAAAAAAAAATTGAAAAAGCCATAAATGAACTCCCCAAGAAAAAATAAACAAGGCCAGATGGATTCACAGGGGAATTCTATCAATCATTTAAAGAACAATTCATTCCAATACTACATAAACTATTTGGGAAAATAGGCAAAGAAGGAGCCCTACCAAATTCCTTTTCCTGACACAAATATAGTGCTGATACCTAAAACTGGAAGAACTAAAACAGAGACAGCAAACTATAGACTAATGATGAAAAAATTTTAAATAAAATCCTAGCAAGTTGATTACAGTAAAATATCCCAAGTAGCATACATTATGGCCAGGTGAGATGGCCAGGAATGCAGGGTGGATTCCATATTAGGAAAACTTTCAGCATAATGGACCATATCAATAACAAAAACAATGAAAACCTTTTGATTATTTCAACAGATGCAGAAAAAGCTTTTTGACAAAAATATAACCCTCTTTCCTATTTAAAACACTAGAATACATATAAATAAGTAGAACTTTCCTTAAAATGATAAATAGCATCTTTCTAAAACCATCAGCAAGCATTATCTGTAATGGAGATAAGTGAGAAGCCTCCACAATAAAATCAGGGGTGAAGAAAGGATGCTCATTATGACCATTATTTTTGTTTTTTTTTTTAATTAAATTTTATGTTCATTTTTAGTTCCCATCATTCATTTCCACATGCTTTTGAGTTACAAATTTTCTACTTGTGTTTCCCCTACCTACTACTCCAAAATAGTGATCCCACTGTGTACCCCCTCGCCAATCTGCTCGATCCTATATCCTCCCCCATTCCCCCTCTGACTTTCTGGTCAGATATACAGTGCCTGTATATCTTATTTCTCAGTTGCATGTAAATAATAATAATAATAATAATATTTTTAAACATTTGATTTTAAAACTTTGAATTTTAGATTCTTTCCCTTCCTCCATTGCTACCCATCCTTACTGGGAAGATAAACTATTCAATATAGGTTGTACATGTGTAATTACGCAAAATATTTCCATAGTAGATATATTATGAAAGACTGACTATATTTCCCTCCATCCTATCCCGCCCCTGCACTTGTTCTATTCTCTATTTTGACCCTGTCTCTTTTCATAAATGTCTGCTTCTAACTACCCTCCCCCAAAACTGTCCTCCCCCCCATTATCCCCCCTCTCATTCCCTTCCCCTCTAAACTCCTATAGGGCAAGATACCCAATTTAGAGTGTATGTCATTCCTTCCCTAAGCCAAATTCAAGGAGAATAAGGTTGACCCATTCCCTTTTGCCTTCCTGTTCTTCCCCTCCATTGTAACAGTTATCCCTTGCTTCTTCTATATGAGAT
>CM053580.1:489597208-489639666 GCA_028627135.1 Pseudochirops cupreus
TCCCTGTCCCTCTACAGAAGTGTGCACTTCCATCAACCCTCCCCCCCGACCCTGCCCTCTCCTCCATCATCCCACCTCTCATCCCCATTCCCCCTATTCTCCTGTGTGACAAGATGCCCAGTTTAGAATTTATGTCATTCCTTCCCTAAGCCAATAGAACTGTTCAATTCTTATTTTGTTTCTGTTTTCTTTTCCAAGCAAGAAGGAACAAGGTGTAGTGGATAGAAAACTGACCTTAAGACCAGGAAGACCTTGGTTGTATGACCATGAAAAAGACAGTTAATATCCTAGTTTTCTAGGTAGTTCTCTAAGACTGAATAAATTACTGAGAAAGGCATTGACTTTAATTGATAGAGGGAGTTTCCTCACCCAGGAATTCTCCAAACCAGTAAAATTGTAGGTTCAGTGTGTGTATTTTCTAGAATGATGAGAATGACCTTTATATTGGGAAAATAATATAGACTATAAACTATAGACCAAAAAGTTTAACTTCACTTCTGGCAAAATTCTAAAATATATTATTAAAATGATGGTTAATAGGTATCTATGAAAGGAAGTCATGATCATTCAATCTAAAAGTATTTATTAACTGTTCACTATGTGCCAGGCATTGTGCTAAGCACTGGGAATAAAAGTAGAAAGGAAGACAATCCTTGTCTTCAAGAAACTTACATTCTAATAAGGAAAGATTACATATTAGAAAAGGTAGCTGAAAACAGGGAAGGTTGGGAGGAAAGATAAAGGTATTTGGCTTTGGTTTGTGGTAGAGGAAGTTCAGAACACAGCCTGAAGAAGAAAGAGAGATGGCTGGATTGGTCACCCTACTTAAATGGAGGTTCTGAAAGAAGCCATACAATCAAAGGGATACCATACAGGGAAAGAGGTTCCCTCCAATGTGGGGATACCAGAGTTGTATGAGACTTCAGAACTAAGGCATGTATAATGCAAACACAATATTCACAGCACCAATAGTGACTATGAATATGCCAGCATAGTTCGCAATTGTGAAATATAACAGACTCTCTATACAGAACTCAGAAGCAAAACATTTATTCAGACAGCAGAAAGTCAAAATCCAAAACCAGGAAACCAAATCTATCATAAGACAAAAGAAATTAATACACCATAATATGGCAAGGAGCCACACCATCCTTTAGCCTTCGCACAAACAAACACTCATAAGCCTAGCTGTCCCTTCCCTGCATCCTCTTTTCTCCCACTGTCTAGCTGCTCTCACTCTCACTTCCTGTGGGCTCTGCTCCACCCTTCATCAAACTCCTCCTACCACAGACTCCATGTGATCACATTCAGCCTATCAGGGGACAGAGCAGATCTCCAAACTCCCATTACCATTACAGCATGGTAAAAGAACTCCTGAGAGTGCAATGGGGAGAGGAATGAGAGATCACAAAAAACCTAAATGGCTAAAAAAAGAATAGACCATGCTATATAATATCATAGCAAACTGGCCTTCTTTCTTTTTCCTCTCCCCTCCTTTCTTCCTTCTTCCTTCTTCCTTTCTTCCTTCCTTCCTTCTTTTTTTTCTTTTTTTTTCCAGCTTGCACATAAGTAAGCTTGCACATAAGTTCAGAAAAATTTGCACACTAAGTACAAGTTGGGAAACCATGGTTAGAAAGTAATTTGTGTATTAAAAATCTAGGGGTTTTTAGTAGAGTGAAAGTTCAGTCTGTGTCAATAGACTGCTATGGTAGCCAAAAGAGCCAATGTACTGAGATGCATTAAGATAAGCAGTGATTCCATTAATAAGGAACTGATGGACCCACAGATATTATGTCCTGGTCAGACTTCATCTGGCTTGTCACATTTAGTTCTAGGAGTTGTAGTCTAGTAAGGACATTGATAAGATGTAGAATATTTAAAGGACAGCAACCAGAATGCAGAAAGTCCTCAACATCATTCAATATGAGACTTGGATAAAATAAATAAGGATGATTAGGATGAGAAGAGTTGTGGAAATAGCACAGTTGTCTTAAAATATTTGACAGGCTATCATATAGAAGAAGGTTTAGATACATTTTGGGTCTTCTTAGGGGAGAATAAGGAATTTTCAAAAGAGAAAGTTTAGGTTTGATGTCAGGGAAAAGCTCATGATTACTAGAACTATCCAATAGATTCTTTTTCCTAAGGTGGCAGGTTCTTTTTCATTGATGGTCTTCAAGCAAAGGCTGGTGATCCAGCTATAGAATATATGGTATAAGGCTGCTTTTGGAGGCGTAGGCTATCCTCGATAGTGACAAAAGTCTCTTTTAATTCTGAAAATCTATTATTTTGATCACTCCTCACCTTTAGGTTTAAAATCAGTCAGTCAAGCATTTATTAGGTGCCTACTATTAGTAAGTACTAAGTACTAGGAATACAAAGAAAGGCAAAAAACAAAAACAAACAAGCAAAAAAGACTTTGCTTTCAAGGAGCTCACAGTCTAATAGGAAAGACAACATTTTTAAAAAACATGTATAAATAAGATAAAAGCAAGCTAAATTGGAGAGGGAAGGCATTAAGGGTGATCAGAAAAGGCTTTTTGTAAAAGGAGGGGTTTTAGCTGGGACTTGAAGGAAGCCAGGAGGCAGAGATAAGAAATTCTAGGTATGAGGAAAGAAAGGAGCAGTCAATGAAAACACAGAGTTGGGAAATTGAGTGTCTTATTGGAGAAACCATAAGGAAGCAAGTATTACTGGGTCAAAGCATCTTTTTGGAGAAGAGACAAAAACATTGGAAAGGTGGGAAGGGGTCAAGTTATGAAGGTCTTTGAATGCCAGAGAATTTTATATCTGATCCTAGAGGTGCTAAGGACTCACTGGAGTTGATTGAATAAGTGGGTGACATGCTCAGACCTGACCTTTAGGAAAATTAATATGACAGATGGATGGAAGATGGACTAGAGTAGGAGATATGAACAGGGAGGACCAACTAAAAACTATAGGCCAGAAGTGAAGTGATAAGGGCTTGCATCAAGCTGGTGGCAATGTCAAAGCAGAGGAAGTATATGTGAAAGATATTATGAAAGTAAAATTGACAAGACTTGACAACATGTTGGATGGGGGGGGGGGGTGGTGAGAGAGAGTGAAGAGTTAAGGATTATACCAGGTTTTGAAACTGGTGGACTGGGAGGGTAGCAGTATCCTTGACAGTGATAGGGAAATTCAGAAGGAAGAGGATTCAGGGAGAAAACAATGAATTCAATTTTGGACATAATTGAGTAAAAGATATCTTTATTTCATGTAGTTTGTGATGTCTAATAGGCAGTTGAAGATGTGAATCTGGGTTAGGAGAGAGTTTAGATTTGAATAAGTAGATCTGAGAATAATTATCATAAAGATAATGAAAGTTATGGGAGTTGATCACCAAGTAAAATAGTATAGAGGAAGAAGAGAAGATGGTCCAGGTCAGAGACTTGGGGAAAAACCACCATTAGTGGATGACTGACTAATAAAGGAGACTGAGGAGGAGTGCCCAGACAGTATGAAGGAGAAGAGAATGATAAATAGAATCAAAGGTTACAAAGAAGTCAAGGATGAAGATTCAGAAAGGTCACTAGATTTGGCAATTAAAACATTAATAACATCTGGAGAGAGTAATTTCAGTTTAATGATGAGGTCAAAGAAAAACTTTGGAGTCAAGAAGAGAATGATAGGAAAGAAAGTGAAAGCATTGATGATAGAAAGCTTCCTCAAGAAGTTTAGTCACAAAAGAGAGAAGAGATATGAAATGATAGCTAGAAAAGGTGAAGGGATCAAGTGAGGATTTTCTGAGAATGGATGATACATGGGCAAGTCTGTAAGCAGTAGGGAGCTAGCCAGTAGATAGGGAGACATTTTAGATAAATGATGGACTGAGGATCATAGAAAAGGCAATCTGCTGGAGAAAATGGGGTGGAATGGGATCATTTGTGCAGGTAGAAGGTTAACTTTGGCAAGGAGAAGTACCACCTCTTCGTGTGAAACAGGGATAAAAGAAGAGATAGAAGCAGAAAGCGTCTCTGTCATGTGTGTGTGAAATGAGAAGGGGAAAAAAAGGAAGCTCTCAGGAAACAATCTCAACTATTTCATTGAAATATGAGCCAAAGCTCTAAGTTGAGAGTGAGGAAAATATGGAGCTGTAGGAGGTTGCATAAGGGAAAAAAAGCCACTATAGTAAGTGGGATAGTAAGTCATTTCGGGGTGTGTAAAAGAATTTCCCCACCAAAGTGAGAGTCTGGACATTAAATAGCATAAATGTATAATGGATCCAGTCAGCACAATTTCATTACATTCCCCAGTTTTGTTCAGCATCACTCTAGTAGAAGTGAATGCAGTAGATAATGGAAGAAATTGAATGGCTGACTCTTATGAGAGCAAGATCAGCCATAGGCTGAGGGGACAACGGACTCAAGAGAAGAGGAGAGTATAGGGTTAAACTGATTCACCAAGGGATTAAGAGGAGGAAGGGTGGAAAGTACAGCCAGGGCAGAGGGCATAGCCTGGAAAAGAACTGAGTTTGAGGTGTTGGGTGTCATTGAGAAACAGGATTTGGAATTACAAAACCAAAACGGAGAGAGAAGGGGAATACCAAGAGATTATGATTAGATAAGAGGGTTTTCAGGGTTCACGAATGTGGAATTATGTAAATTCTCATATTCATGAATATGATTCATTTGTGGGTGATGGCAAAATCCAGAGGATGATAATTTGTATGTAGGTGAAGTGGTGTGGAGAAGTGAATCATGGGAAATAAATAAATTGAGCAATTGGGAGGTTAGGATGTTTAAGGGGATATCAGTATCTATATGGAAGTCCGTTAGTATGAGGGTAGTAGTTGAGAAGGAAAGAAAAACTGTGAAATAGGAAATGAACTCATTGAAGAAAGAAGAGGAGTATCCTAAAAGCTGATTCAGAACAGCCACCACGATCTTGATTGGGTATACATAAGACTGAGTGAACCTCAAAGGAGGAGAGGTTATTGAATGATGGTGATAGGAGAGTTTGGAAGTAGAACTGAGGAGCAAGGGGTATTGTAACCTGCCTATTCCCATTAGTGACTTAGGGGAAATGAATGAAAATGCAACCACTGTTAGAAAAGGTTTCTAGGGAGGCTGTGTTTCAGAAGTGAGCTATATCTCAGTGAAAGTCAGAAGATGGAAAGAATAGAAAAGGAAAATGTTTAAAATGAAGATGATCATTATTCATGGAGCAGGCATATTCCAGAAACCATAGTAAAAAGGATGAGCACCTTTAGACCCCTATATTGATGGAATGAGTATTAAGGGGGATCAGAATAAGGGAGTGGGCAGTGAGGGGCAGAAAAAAGAGTTTAAATAATGACAATGATGGATAGAATAATTGGGATGGGGAGGATAATGACAATGGGAATTTGATAATCATTGATAATTGTTATTCACATGCCTAGAGGATTGACCTCTGGGGAGTGTTTGCTCAATTGCAGGAATCAGTGAAAGGAAATGTAGCAATAGGATTTCTTTCCTTACTCAATAGGTAGACCAGGCCAGGAGACTAGTGGAGGGAGCTCTTTGCAATGACTTTTCTCCCACTGACATCTTGTATCCTATGCAAGTCACAATCTCTTGGAGCTTCAGTTTCTCAATATGGAAAATGGGAGTGGTAGTGGGTACCACCCAGGCCCATAGGACTGATATGAAGATCAAGTGAGACAACATAGAGTGAAGTGCTACGAAAGGTAAGCTAAAATTACCCATTTATGCCACTAAAGCCCCACTTCCATGCCTTGTTGCAGAATGTAGGTCTTTTGGTTGTCAAAGGCCATTCTAGCCAAACACAAACTATGGCAAGTCCTACATAGTTGGAAACATTTTCAAGATTCACTGGGAATGGATTATGTCATTAGAGGACCAACTTAGCAAAACTGAATTAATCAATCAATTAATCAACCTACACACAGATATATGCATCTATAGATACATATGTACATGTATATGTTTCACATTGTGTGTGCATGTATTTAAATAAGTATATATGTGTGTGTATCTATATGTGGAGATAGATATAAATATAGCTGTAAATATGGCAACTAGGTGGCTTAATAGAGCACTGGGCTTGGAGTCAAGAAGATATGAGTTCAAATCATTCTCAAATACTTACTAGCTATGTGACTCTGGGCAAGTCATTTAAGCTCTATTTGTCTTGGTTTCCTCTTTTGTAAAATGGGAATAATAATACTTCCCAGGACTTTTATGTGCCTGCCACATAAAAGGCACTTAGTAAATATTTATTGAATTGAATATTTATGTATACATATATATTTACATATGGTGTGTGTGCATATGTGTGTGTGTGTGTGTGTGTGTGTGTGTGTGTGTAATTTATATGATCCCTGGAAATATGCTTTAATGGATATCACATACCTAGTGGCACCTCCTTCTGCTTGCATTACAATTCATTCATAATTTAGTATTAGATAGTTACCCAAAACTCTAAGAACTTAAGAGATTTCTCCATGGTTCTTGTCCATGGGTCAGGGATGGGACTTGAACCTGGCATAGCCAAGTTGGAAGGGATTCAGAACCAAGTTGGCTTCTGGGTGATGAGGTGGTTTTGGCCACAGTATTTCTCCAGGACCATCTATTAAATTACTAAGGGGTGATGAGGCTGTAGTCTGCTCTGGTGGAACAAGTGGCCATACCAGTGCGTGGCCTAGAGTCTGGTTCATAGTAGCTGCACAAGGCTATGAAGTAGAAGGGAAGCATTTCATTTATAAAGCACATTCCTCATAATAGCCCTGTCAGGCAGGGAGTACAAGAATTACTGTTCCCCTTTTTACTAGTGAGGGAAGTGTCTCGGTGGAATTAAAGGATTTGCCCATGGTCACATGAGTAATAATTGGTAGAGCTGGTGATTGAACTGTCTCTAATGCTAGTATCCTCTCTACCACACCAATGTTGCCACCATCTTACCCTTCCTGTTCCCATATGCCTTGTACAAATCTAACAGTTACTGTTAAAACCAAATACAGTTAACAGCAAGAGTTAAAGTAAAAGTCTGGGAATCAAGACTTTGGAGGCCCTCTAGTCATGACATTTCTAGGCATACGTACAAAGCCAAAGAAACGCTTTGCCTCAATTTTTCTGTCTGAGAAATGGGTTATAACTGATAAATTCCTTTTACCTGAACTATAAAAATATAAGAATGCATTTTTATTCTTTAAATGATAAGCACCAATGTATCACGAAATGAAATAGAAGCCATAAGAACACAGACAAAGCCAGATTCCCTCTCATGCAATCAGAAACACTCCAGATTTGGGAAACTGTCTTATGCCTCTGCATAAATTGAAACAGTGAAAAGTCTCAGCAAATAGTAATTTTCTGGATTTACTGCATGACAGGAACATCAGGTGGTTGGCTAAATAATGCAAGGCACAGAAAACGAATAAAAAATCTTCCTGTGGGCCTCTCATCACAGAAATAGGAGTTGCTGCCTCCCCACTGCAATTCTTCTGAGCCTTCCCAGCTGGGATAACTGAAAGTCTTATCACGGTCATTGACAATCTGACAACCATCTGAGGTGCAGAGTGAGTCATTTCCAAATATGGAAGAAGCAGAAACATCCTTTAGAGGTACTGATGGCAGGCAGTATGGCTTGTTTGGGTTTTTTTTTCTCTCTTCTCTAATTTCCTATAACATGTTAATTCTAAATCAAGCACTTCAAGTATCTAATAGTCTCAAGATAGTTACCATCCAAGGGGAGGCCCAAGTGATGCTCCCCTCAAAGGATGATACACTTAGTCTTAAAGACTGCATCTCGCCTTATGATATATTTTTAGGTATCAATTTAGGTAATACTATATTGCATTTGAAAGGGCAATGACAATAGATGATGCTTACTCTTGTGCCCTCCCACCCTCAGTGAGATGTTGCCCTTACCTACTGGCTTCTACTTTGCAAATTTGGGACACCCCACACCCAGTTTTGTCCAAGAGAATTCATTTTGAGCTACACTTTTTTAAAGCAATATATTCCATGCGTGATGGACAGCTACAGCATAGGGGGTGGTAGAGGACTGACTTACAGCCAGAAAGATCTGGATTCAAGCTGATCTCTGACATACACTGAATGTTTGACCTTGAGAAGTCACTTAACTTTTCAGGGTTCTAGGCCATATTCCACCACTATAATTTGCAGAGAAGGTGCAGACCTGCATTAGTGGTGGTTTCTTTATCTTAGCATTCCCAATTCCAATGAAATCATCTAATTTTAATTCCTATCAATGTATTCCATTTATCATTTTTAGAAGGAGAAAAGGGATAGAGAAGAGGGAATGACAGATCTCAGAAATTATCAAGGACAGGATGTCCGTACTTCAGATTGACTGGGTTTCTCTAACATTATTGGATGACCTGTGAATTGAAGTGAATCTTCCAACCAGACTCTCCAAAGTCTTGCTTAAAAATTATGACAGAAACTTAGACAAATTTGGACTCAATTATATGTGTTTTTTTTTCTTCTAAGGATTAGATTACATTTAAAAGTATCAGCAGAACATTGACAATGAAAGAAACAACTACCAACAAAAGCAGCAGCCCCCAGGGATAAAGCAAACCAGGTGTTTAAAGAGGCAGGGTAATAGGAGGAAGGATTAGAAAGGAAAGTAAAATGCCCAAGAACGAGGCTAAAAGAAGATGGCTCCAAAATCTGGGCTGCCTTTTTGGACAATAGAGATAATCTCAAATTCATTTGCTTCTTTTCTCCAGTGATGGGGAGCATTTCACAGGAGCTTTTAGCAAGCACAGGCACAGTTAACACCTCAAAGATTAAAGAAATAAAAAGCTATTTGTGGACTCTCTAGACAGAGAGTAGGTATCGGGATCCCTCCTGTGCTTGTGACTATTTGGTTAGGATTGGGAGGGCTGGGAACATAAACAAAAAGGTAGCCCTTTCAAGATGTTCTCACCTCTAGGTTGATCCCTACCTACTATGGAGGAGTGCAGAGTAGCATCCAGGTAAGAGATTATGGCAGAACTTACAGTAGAGTTCTATGCCTCATCACCTGTTGGGTGAACTGCATCACCATGGAGTATAGATTCGTATCTAGCATTCTTATTTTCACCACTAAGAATGAAGAATGGTTCCCCAAGTCTTAGAACAGGAAAGTCCCCACCATCATTTGTGTAGGGTGGCTTAGGAAGTTTCTTGTCAGCCCCATATGATTATAAAAGGTAGAAATTTAGAACAAGGGATTTGAAGTACAACCTTGATATTTAATGACTTAAATGTTGTCACTCTTTCACTGATTTTGTCTATATTTGTGAAAGATTATACCTTAGATTTATAGTTTGCATATGCTGATAGTGTAAGGAGAATAATGGTGTTCTATTGCTACTTTTATTACTATGTTGTTTCATTGAATATGTTTACTCTGAACTTGTGTTCTGTGATTGACTAATAAAAATATATACATTGGTGGGGGCTTAGATTTCAAATGAATGTAGACCCATATAGTATAGAATTTATTGTGAATTTATGGTATGTGAGAAGATTTTCTAGACACCATACTTTAGTAGTAGTACGTACAAAAACACTTAAAAAGTGAATCTTTTGTTTGTTCAGTAAAAGAAGTCTATTTGGTATTCATCTGAGTTATATAAATGAATTTTAGTGCTCAAGAATCCTAAAATTTATCTCAGGGATATCCCCCATTCCTTCCATCATGGATTTCTACATTTTAACAAAAGCTAATTTATAAAAGAAGTATTTTTTAAAAATCTAATTATAAAGTCAAGAAGACCTCTTTTGACAGTGGTTTGTGTGAAGAAGACCTTGAGGCAGCTAGATGGTACAATGAATAGAGAGCTAGACTTGGACTTGAGAGATCCTGAGTTCAAAATCCAGTCTCAGACACTTGTTAGCTATATGACACAGGGAAAGTAAGTTTCTAAGTCTCATTTTCCTTATCTGTATAACAGGAAAAATAATAGCACTTACTTTCCCTTTTCCTCTTCTAAGATTGTTGTGTGAATAAAATGAGATTATATTTGTAAAGCATTTTGCAAACATTTAAGTGCTATATAAATGCTAACTGTGATGATGATGATGGTTAGACCAATATGAACCAAATGTGTGATGTAGCTACCTAATCATAGTTTGAATTAACGTATAGGGATTTCACAGATAAGTGGCAATAATAATAATATTATTTGCACTCTAGGGTGCCTCAATCACTTTTGAAGGAGTATGCTAGTTCTTAGTGCCATGATTTAAGGACATTGACAAACAAGAAAGCATTTAAAAGAGAGAGCGAGATGTATATGTCATGTGAAAAATGGTTGAAGGAAGTAGTTATGTTCAGTGTTTGTGCTAAGAAGGCTCAATGAGGTGGTATGGAGGCCATGAAAATTGACTTCTAATATTTGAAGTTAGAAGGAAGGGAACTTCATCTGACTATTAACACGAACATCCTAACAATGCTTCAAAATGGAATGAGCTGTCTTGTTAAGTAATAAATTTCTCATCACTAGAAGTATTCAAGCTCATAGTAGGTGACCCTCAGGATTGATGTAATGTGGAATTCCTGCATTAGATGTGAAGCTGGACTAGGTATTGGCTAAAGTCCTTTCCAAATTTCATGTTTGTGATTCCAATATTCTATGGATATTGAAGGCAAGGTCAGAGGAGAAGAAGGAAGGAAATAAGCATTTATTAAGTGCCTACTATGAACTATGGAAGGGGGGCACTGGACAAATATGATATCCTTTTATCCTAACAACAATCATACCAGGTAAGTGCTAGGAAACTGATGTAGACAGAGGTTAAGTAACTTACTCAAAGATCACATAACTTCTAAGTTGATTTTGGAAGTTGAATTTGAACTCAAATCTTCCCACATAGCTGGGAGTGGGGCAGGGAGAGGAGATTTGTGTTTAGTAACATCAGTGGATGCAATCTAGACTTGATTGCATCAGTATACTAATCATGAATATGGAAACAAACTCTCTCCATCAGTGCAGTCCAGCAATACTTCCATAGCTTGTAGTTTTAAAGACTCAGGATCATATAGCTAGAATCTGTCAGCCCCAAGACTTGAACCAAGTCTTCTTGAATATAAGGATAGTCTTTTCTCCATATTTCTTTTACTATTCTAATTATGAATTAGAAAATAATCATACCTCACTTATGAGTGGGCTTTATGGTTTTACAAAAGACTCATATATAGCTTCTCATTTATTAGACAGTACTGCAAGTTGAATAGATTGCTAAATTTAGAGTCAGCAAATAGTTTCTAATGCTTATTAACAACATGATTAGGTATAAAATCACTTTGGAAACCTGTTTCCTCAACTATAAATTGGGGATAAAAACAGCTGTAATGACTACCTAGCAGTGTTCTTATGAAGTTTAAATAAGATCATGTATACAAAGCAGTTGGCAAACTTGAAAGCTCTACATAAAGTCAGTTATTATTGATTTTTCACTGAAACCCTTCAATAAAAGTAGAATAAATATTAATATCCCCACTTTAATGATGAGAAAACCACTTAGGTTAAATGATTTGCTTATTGTCAAGTAGCTCCCAAGTTATGGAGAGCTGGAATTAAAAGCTAAGGTTTTTCACTCTAAATCCAGTCCTTCTTACCTTACATGTGTAGATAGGGGCTTATTTGCTTCCAGTATACTCTTTGGCATTGATACAAGTGATTTGAGAATGAACTGGAAATATAAAGACTGTCTAGATTTGATCATTTTAATTTTCCTCCTAATTAAATTGTATGCAAATGTAATCTTTCTGAGGGCAGGGAAATGTAATCTCTCTGAGGGCAGGGGCTATTCCATTCTTATCTTTATAGCCATGGAATCTCACAGTGTTCGGTAGATAGTGAGTATTCATAAATACTTTTGAATTACTAGTTCTTCCAAATTTCATTTGGCACCTTCTTCCCTCCTCATCACAGTAAAGACCCTGGATAAACACTATCTTATTCTCAGTTGATTCTTCAAATGGCGTAGCTATTAGTAAAGACAGCCATAGTGAGTTATAGATTAAAATTTTAGGCATAAAATCTCATAGTAATGAATATTTTTTGTATTCCTGCTGTAACAGGTCCAAACCCAAGGAGTATAACAACCATAATTGTGTCATCACACACCAGCGATTCCCACATTTATCTGAAGGGATCAAGACACGAACCAACCACTTCCTTTGATTTTTAAAAATCAGATCAAATCAATAGATTTGTTCAAGGAACTATGAGGATTATAAAGAAGTCCAGCTGTCTCTGTTCTTAAGGAGATTCCACCCAGGGTCCCAGGCTAACAAAGCACAAATTCATGAAGAAGCTAAATAATAATTGACAATTTAAATAATGGTTCAAAACAATAGAAGAGTTTTAAACATAGGACAAAATCCAAATTAAATCAGAGATGATAATTTATGAAGGACCTCAGTTAAGGCTTCAGTGGTCAAAGAAGGATGAAGAGAACACTTAAAACTTGAGTTGAGCCTTGAACTATTGGTGAGATTTGTAAATGCAGAGAGCAGTAGCAAAGACGGTCTATTTGAGTGGAATGAAGTGTTTTAGGAAGCTTAATCTGAGAGTTGTGTGCAGGATGGGAGGGAAAAGGATGAAAGTGAAAGCAAGGAGACTAATTAGAAAGCTATTCTATCATTCCAGGCTTGAGGTGATAGGGGTCTGTACTAGTACAGTAGCAATCAAAATAAAAAAGGAGCAGATGGAAGAAACATTTTGATGAAGAGATGGACAGAATTAAATGACTGATCGGGGCGGGGGGGGGGGGGGCGGATTCAAAGATACCTGAAAAATTGAAGCCTAGGAAATAGGAAAAATATGTAACCTCCAACAGAAATAGGGAAGTCAAGAGGGTGAACTGGTTGGGCATTAATATGAGAAGTTCAATTTTAACCATGCATGCAGGGACCAGGGTAATCTGTATCATACAAAGGATGTAGAATTGGGAATGGACATGAGTCAGCCATGTAATGAGGGTGAGGGGTAGCAGACTGACAGTCTATTTTCTGTATTCATAACGCACCCACATAATGTCAAGGCCCTCAGCAGGTTGCATATGCCCCCCATGGAGGATTTACGGGAAAGTATAGACAAGAGTTTCAAAAGATACGTATACATGAATTGACTTCAATCTGTGCAGAATTGCACAAGACAAAAGATCTATTAAAGTGTTGAAGAATGGGGGTGAAATAGAAATCTGATTGTAAATATCCAGAAGAAACAGAGTGATGGCTTTGGTTCTTAGTAGTCCATTCAAAACAGTAGCGCAGGTTGGGCATTTTGACACAACCCCAAACCTATAAAATGTTTTATTGTTCTGACTTAAATTAGAATAATCTGGACAAATTATGGAAGAACATATGCCTGCAAAATAAAAATGAAACTGCCTTTTGGGCAGAGATGCTGGTGTTTATATTACTTTGTAAAGGTTGCTGAGGATACGTAAGATGCTAAAAATGTCATGAAAAAAAGACGTTTAACAAATTCTTATTTCAACTCCACTTTTTTTGATGGGGGAAGAGAAACTCAAAACATTCTTGGTAGATAATCAATATAGATCAAAAAGTAGTTGGAGTCCAAAAGATTATCCCATTTAGAGTGAAAGCAGGTGATGGAAAATTTTTCCCTATGGTTGGGCGGGAAGAAAAAGAGGAAAATATCTTGAAAGACCGACTTCTGCGGATATGCTTCTAATTATGAGATTATGAACAAATGTTTAATAAATAAAAACAGAGGTCTGTGAAAATGCTTCACAAACACTGGGGAAGTATATGGTATACTCCGTTTTAACGGCAGATAGGAAAACATTATTCTGATCATTGTATTAATCCCTTTACTTTCTCCCCAAAATATAGACTTTCCCAAATCATCTGAACAATGCCTGGGAACTATATCACAGTGGTTAAGGTGCATAATTTTTGTTTTTTCTACAGGCAGCAAGGTTACATATTCACATATTAGAAACCAAAATTTAAAAAAAAAACCATAAAAACAAAAAGAAAAGCACACATTCTGTTCTTTGACAAAATGTACTACCGGAGCACAATTTTATTCTAATATTTTAAATTATCTGTTTGATTCAGTTGATAAGATATGAAGGAATAACAAAGAGAAAGACATGCTTAATGCATTGCTTCAGAATTCTACAGCAAATCTTAGATGAACTATGAAACCTTTTTTCCCCTCTAGATTTCATTAGGATTGTAATAAAATATGTGAAACATTATAACCTAGATAGGTGAAATGAAAAAGAATATATCTATTCTGACATTTTTCTCTAAACGCTTAGAGGTGAGATTCTGTTGGCAGATGGGAAATGCTGCCCAGGTTTAGAATCTTAGCACTGTAGGTGCCATAACTCCTCTCCCCTAAATGGTAAAGCACCCTCCCCAGTATTTAAATCATCTTTTAATAGTTAACATGAATCATTTCCATGTTCTTGCTTCTGCTCTTTGGACAGCACTATGAGAAATACAATGCTCCAAGTCACATTGTTTCAGGGGCTAATACCACAATGCTGCTTCATCAAGTTTCCAAGGAGTATTGAAAACTCTGTAGTAGAGAACAGTGAACAAAATAAACCTTCTCAAAGTCCTCAAAAATCAACTATTACTTAGATATTTATGGGACTCTTAAAAGGGGGCTAAAAAAATTTTTAGAGAGTAAAATCTCCAGCATGGTAATATCATTGAGGAAAAGATTTTTAATAAGTTATATTGAAATGCAATTATCAAAATATTTTTTTAAGAAGTTGATGGTCTCCTGGTTAAGAGCTCCACTGGTGAAGAATGATGTGACTTTTCCAGCTTTCAAGATTTTCAAATAAGGTAGTTGGAGTGTCTCTGCCTAGCTACCTCAAATCTGGAAATCAGTTCTCAAAGTCTTGAGTGGTTCTGAATGGGTTTTGAAGTTCCAGCATCCTCTTCCCCCATAGCCTACCCTATTTATCCTTTGGGATTCAAAATTATAGTAAAAACAATAAGTTTCTTTAAGATTTTACATACCAGTCAGGAGAGTCACTTCGCCAGGAGATTGCCAATGCACACAGAGACAAACACACATGCATGCATACACATACACACACACACACACACACACACACACACACACACACACACACACACAAAGACACATGGAGGGATGGATGAAAAGCATGTCTCATCGTCTAACCTACTCTCCCTCAGCCTGCAGACAGCCTGGCTGCCTGGCAGCTCTGGGAGGGCCGCCTGAAAACATTCCCTGAGACTCTACCAGGCACTGGTGGCTGTGCAAGAGGATAGGGAATAGTTATGGAGCAAATGGAAGCCCATTCTTCCCTGTTAGATTTAAAAAAAAAAAAACTTCCTATATCAAAGTAGGGAGCTGAGGTACCAGGCCTGATGCTGTGAGTTACACGTGTCTTCACAAAAAAAAAAAAAAATCCCCGCATGACATCACCATGAAAAATTTTCCTGCATAGGAGACTGAAAGACAATTCAGATCTCACTTTTGCGGAAAATTCCTGAACCATATTCATTGCCTGTTAATATCATGTGTGGGACAGACTTTTTCCCAAGACCATTACTCAGTAACCTAATTTCAAAACTTCGTTAGGATACATTCTTTGACTAATGATAGTTTGCTTTATCTATCTTTTTTTTTTTCCTTTTAAAGAAAAATAGAAGCTTAACCAGAACATCAGACTTGGGTATTTGACCTACTAAGGATCCATACCAAAGGATACTTAGCATGTAAGTTTGTGAATTTTTGAGTTTCCCCAGTTGAAAATGACCTATTTGAACTAGATGGTGTAGTGGATAAAATACTGAGCCTGGAGTAAGGAAGACCTGAATTCAAATCCAGGCTGAGACACTTAAAAGCTGTGCGATCCTGGGCAAGTCCCTTGTCCTCTGTTTGCCTCAGTTTCCTGACCTGTATAATGGGAATACTAATATCACCTACCTGGCAGGGTTGTGAGAATCAAATATTTGTAAATCATTTCACACAGTGCTTGGTCAAAAGTAGGCACATGATAAATGTGCCTTTCCTTCCCCTTTGAGCCTTGAACACAATCCAGTATTCCTGCTTTCCCTACTCACTTTTCATTTTTCTATTTTGCAATAAATTTTGTTCATTTATATATTAATTTCTTTTTCTTCTTTCTACTATTCACCCTCAGTCTTAAGCATCACAAGGATGGGGACAGTGTCCCATGTATCTTTGTTTCTCCTCCAGTACCTTGCCAGTATATTAATAAATGCATGTCTATTGGATTGTTTAATTGAATTCAATGGGAGATATGCACCAGTGAAACTACCAAGCAATACCAAGAGATTGTTTGAGCCATTTTAAGTAGTTCTTCTGATATAACTTTTACCATGGTTTCTGGGAAGCAATAATATTGTCAAGATTGTGATCAATGATCTCCTTCCTCTCTCCGTTAGATTGTAACCCTCTTGAGGGCATGGACTTTTCATATTTGTATCCTCAAGACTTAGCAGAGTATACTACATGGAACCAGTGTTTAATACATGTTTACAGAACAAATCGAAACAAACTTGAGGTTTCATCTTATACCTGGCAAATTGTCAAAGATGACAAAGGATGGGAATAGTCAATGTTGGAGGGACAGTGGAAAGAAAGGTATGTTAGTATACTCTTGGTGGAGTTATAAATTATTCTAAGTATTCTGAAAATCAATTTGGAATTATATTAAGAAAGTAACTAAAATGCACATATCAATTGACTCAGTAATCCCACTATTAGGCATATCTTATAAGATCAAAAATAGAAAGAAGTGGCCCGTATACACACAAATATTTATAGCAACACTTTTGTAGTAGAAAAGAACTTGGAAAAAAAAAGACAGTAAATGTCCGTAAACTGGGAGATGGCTAAGCAAATTATGGTACATGTTGTGGTACATGGGCATAAAACAATATTTCTAAGCCATAAGAAAGCATGAATGCAAAAAAACTGAGAAGTATGAGGAGACGTAAATTAATGCAAAGTAAAGTAGGCAGAAGCAATAAAAGCAATATACATTATGGCTAAATATAAGTGGAAACAACAAAATTCTGTGTAATTATAATCAAGCTTCACTTGAAAGAAGTAAGGAAATTAACCTCTCTCCTTTCTTAGCAAAAGTGGGAGGCTATGGGTGTGTAACACTGAATATACTTTCAGTTTCAGCAGCTATGTTGGTTAGTTTTGTTGAAATGAACCACTTTCTTTTGTTTCTCTCTTTTTTTTTTCCTGTACTCTTTGCTGCAGCAGTTAGCTCTCAGGGTAGGGAATGAGGGAGGGGTATATTTGAGAATGAAGGTAATATATAAAACGCAAGATACCAATACATTTTAAGAATAAATGTTTGTTGAGCTGAATCGAGGTTGAACCAAGCCACTAAATAATACTGACCATGTGGCTAGCATAAGACTGTTCTGCAAACACCATTGAACAACAA
The DNA here is from genome assembly GCA_028627135.1 of Pseudochirops cupreus. Lineage (NCBI taxonomy): Eukaryota > Metazoa > Chordata > Mammalia > Diprotodontia > Pseudocheiridae > Pseudochirops > Pseudochirops cupreus. The sequence goes on from CM053580.1 coordinate 489,614,644, forward strand.
AATGAATAAAAGAGGAAAAATGGAAAACAGAGGAAGGCACTGACTAGGCATTAACTCCTAAACAATGAATAGCTGGTTGTACCATCTTTAGCTTTCTGACAGTTAATCCATGAGTCATAGAAAATGATAATCACCAAGGAAAAATTCCATGAACACCATTGTCCAGTCCATGGTCAGACTCACCAAAATTTAGCACGATGACTTCTACTTACAGGACTGCACAAAAAATTGTTGCTTGATTGCCAAAAGATTGAATGAGTGCAAAAATAAACGGATGAATCTTAGAATGCCGGGTATGGAATAGAGGGGTTTCTTGTCCAACTAATACATAGGTGGTCCTATCTAGTCTCTGAAGTCCTTTTGAACTCCAAGGTTGCATGGTTCTGATTACTTTGGTGATATAACCAAACACTGTCTAACATCCAGACCAAATTTGGGCTCCCAGATCATACAAATCATTCCCAAATCAAATTGGAAACTGAATTGAGTAGCAAGGTACCAAGTTGAATGTGTTTAACTTTTACATTCTGCATCTTGAAAAAAGTACCCCAAAGCAAGAGTGGTGCTTGCAAAGGAACTTCAATTTATCTTCTCTGCGATGAAGCTGAATAAGTTTTGGAGTTGAGGAAGGAAGAGGGGCAATGTAGATGAATAGCCTAAAAGTGACAAGAATGACACTAAAAAGTAATGAACATTCATGATCTATGGCGACTTATCCCAAAATTTCTGTTTCAACAATTTAGCCGTTCCTTTTTTTAAATTGTATTTTATCACTTTCTTTCTGAAAAGGAATAAGTATTGCACAATTTGCATATTTCTGAAAATCTTTATGGTCATGTCCTTAAACTTCCTACCCAGTTCCTGGAATTTACACGGCAGGACCTCAGCCCTATTTCTGTCTGTGGTTTTGATTCCAACTCAGATTCTGACTACAGAGCCCTCCTCTCTACTTGACTAATACCTGGCTCTCCTTGTGGTGATGTTTCCAGTCTATCTTGAGGAGTCATAAAGTGCTATTAAAACAGACATCCCTCTTAGTCTGTCCTCAGTTATCGTCACACAGTATTACTATTGTCCAAGAGTACAAGTCTGAGGCTAATGCAGAATCGGAAAGTTGGTTTAAGTATCCCAGTCGGGCCAGGGAAAACAAAACCCAGGAGGAGAATATGGCTCTAAGTCAAGCTGCTAAAGTATTGGCCATTGAACTTGATCCAGGGGCAGATTATTTGGGTGAGTGTGCCTAGCTACCAGACATCAATTTCATTTGACTACTATGTTCTTTTCCATCCAAATGAATGGATGACCACAGTATCAAATAAATAATGTGATGCTCTCACTATGCCACATTTTAATCTATGAACAAAATACTGGCTAGAGTTAAACAAGTGCAACACCACATGAAAGTCGTTCCTATGTGTGAGGAAACAGGAGGGTAAGCCCACAGGTACCTGTGGGGCTTCATTTCTTCTGGGAAGCAGAAACCCAGATTGGCAACCCTGGAATTTTCCTAGTCAGAGCTGAATGAGGGCCAATTGTGGAGGCCTGAAGCCTGTGACAACAGTCCAGTCTTTTTTGGCTGATCCAAAAGCTATGTCTTAAGAAGACACTGGCATTAGAGTGAAAATGGTGCAACACCATTAAGGCAGGAATAAGAAGCTGAAGGTCATAAAGTAATCCAAAGAAGAGTCCTAGATAGGATTTTCCTTCAACTTTCTCTTTTATACTCACCTTTACCACTGGAATCAGTTTAAACTCTTTAGAGAGGCAACTATGTGACAGATATTGCCAGACCTGGAGTTAGGGGGGCAGTCAGATGCTGAAGTGGATAGAGCAATGGGCTTTCAATCAGGAAGAGTTATCCTCATGAGTACAGATCCCCCCTCAGACTCTCATTAGCTGCCTGACCCTGGGCAAATCACTTAACCCTGTTTGCCTCAGTTCCTCATCTGTAAAACGGGCTGGAGAAAAAAAGAGCAAACCACTCCAGTATCTTGCCAAGAAAACCCCAAATGGATCACGAAGAGTTGGACGAGACTGATTTGACTCAGCAACTCAACAACACTCCACAACAACTAGAGTCAGAAAGATCTGAATTCAAATCCTACCTCAGACACTTACTAGTTGTGCAAGTCGCTTAACTTCAGTCTGCGTCTATTTCCTGAACTATGACATCGGGATAATAATAGCATGTACCTCCCAGGGATAATAATTGTAAAATGCTTAGCATAGTACATAGGCCATAGTAAGGTCTCTATAAATGTTTGCTGTTGTTAGATAGCAGACAACAAGTTTGTCTGAGGGATGCAGACGTGGGATGGGATGTTCCTTTGGACATTTAATAGCTGGAATCCTAGAAAAGTCACTGAACTTTTTGAGCCTCAGTTTCTTCATCTGTAAAATAGGAATAACAATTATTATAGGACTCATCTCATAGGGATGTTATGAGGATGAAGTGAGATCATCTTTGCAAATCTTAAAGTACAGTATAAATGCCAGTTATTATGTAAGAGATAATTGAAGTATGGATTCAAATGGGTAAAGAAAAATGAATTCCTGAATATGCTAATCTGAATTGTGAGGGGAGAGGGGGGAATTTCACCAGGACTGGCAAATGATCCTCACTCCTTTCTGTGAATTACAAAAGGTGGGGCAGGTCATGCATTGCTCTTTTAGACCACAGTCAGACAGAGGAAGTAACATAGCCATTAGTCACAGGATAGAATTCATAGGGCCCTGACATATATTACTGTATTGCAATATAGGAAGACTGGGAAAGTGATGGGAAAAGTGGGGAAAGTGATTCCCTTGAATAATGAAAGAGAAAGGAGGGTGAGCAAAGGGCTATGGGAATCAGAAGCTGTCACTTAGAAAGTTCTTTAATTCCATATAAGACCTCCATTCTCCTCATAAGAAAAGTGGAACCCTACTGAAAAGGATAGAAGGACACAGTGAGCAGATAATCAAAGCGAGGGTTCTATAGCCAGGGAAGTGGGCTAGTCTCTTTAAGGAGAGGGGCCGTGGGTGGGGGGTGGGAGGGGGTTAAACCCAAGATCAGGACAGCCTTTGTTTGGACTTTTGAAACATAGGAGGGGGAGGCTTTAAAGTATGAAAGACCAACTCGGACCATCTGGTTCTGCAACAGTCTGCCATCAACACATCCTCACTTGATGAGACCAATATAATAAATGAGGAGAGATGTGTTTCATTCCTGTCAACAGCCATACGAAAAGAAAGATAAGAGGAGCGTTTGAAATTGTAGAGATCTTTGGGCTTTAACTATTCCAGAGGCAATTCGTTCCATATGGGAAGCAAATCCATGTGGATAAATTGTGCTATCAATTCTCTGGCTGCTTATCAAAAAAAGCCTGTGCATTTCCTAATGCAGAGGAAGGAAAAAGGCTAACATGTCACCATGACACTTGACCCATCAGGTAGGCCAGCCCCAAAGTCGTCATAGCCCTGTGACAGCATGACACAAATCAAAGCATTTTAAATGATTTTTAGATTAAATGCAAAATTGAATTGGAGAATGATCAATTCTTTGCCTCTTTAAAAATGTTAACGTGATGTTTGATCCTTTTGGATGCTCTGAAAGAAAGCATTCTGTAGGACTGATTACGTCCCAAGAATTCTTCCTCACATTATGACAAGAACAGTATGGATAGACAGGTACTGTTTAAATGACCTTTGGGAAGAAATCTTTGAACAGTCTCTTAATGCTTCACCCCCCACTAATAAAAGAAAGCAATTAAAAATATTGAGTACTCTGGTACAACCAGGTGGAGACTTAGAGGCAGCAGATAATTGAGTTCATGTCCTACCTTTCATATTTACTAGCTGTGTGACCTTAGGCAAGTCACTTGTCTTCTTACTAATAACCATAGTGTCTATGTCAAAAGATTGTTTTGAGGATACAGATATATGTATATGGTACATATATGTACACACACGTATATACACAGATATATGCATATGTGTGTGCACATACATATATGAGGTGTTTTGTGAACTTCACATAACACTGGCTATTGTTGTCATTGTAGTATTATGACGGGCTCCAGGGGAAACAGAGAGATAAATAAGAAGGGGTCCCTAGCCTTTTTATGGAGCTTTTAATCTAGCATCAGAACATATGTATACACAAGTAACTCTAATACAAAATGGAACATAATGTGTGGCAGATGTGTAGTACAGTGGATACATCAGTGGATACAAAGTTGGCATGACTGGTCTCAAATCTTGGCCTCAGTTTTAGCATTTGTAAATTAGGTCATTGGACTCAATGATCTCTAATGTCCTTTCTAGGATTGAATATAAGTTGCTGGGAGGCCACATACAAGCTATAAACCACTATTGAAGGTCCAAGGAAGGAAACCTCAATACTTCCTGGGGTGGGGGTGGGAGTTAAGGAGGTTGGGAATCCAAGAATACTTCATGACAAAAAAGACATTTAAACTGAGTCTTCAAGGATTTCATGGAAAAGGAAGTTAACAGTGGGAAAATCAGGAAAAATTGAAGAAGATACAAATCGCTCTTTAATCCTGCTCCAATCTGGGGGAGTCAGAAGCCCTACTCACCAAGTGTGTGACTTGCTTGCAAAAGACACAGGAAGAGGTGAAGGTGGAGGAAGGAAGGCAGAAGAGGAAAGAGAAAGGGGAAAGGAAGACAAGACAGAGGGAGAGAGAGACACAGAAGCAGAAAGACAAATATGACAGAGACAGAGTTAGCAACAAAATCAGAGACAGTAAAGAGATACACAGATAGGGAGAGAAAGAGGAGGAGAGCAAAGAGAAAACAGAAGAGGAAAAACAGAGGGAAGGGAGGGAAAGAGAGAAGCAAAAGGATTCAGGTTGCTTCCTTTTCTCCCTTCCAAGGTTCCAGCCCTCTCCTTGTCAATGATACACCCATTTTCTTGGCTCAGAGAGATCGGGAAAGAGATTATAGTAGGAATTAGCTTGACAACGATCACAGTCCTGGCAGTGAGGGAGTTGTAATAGTCACAGGGTTTCGCTGAAAAGTCCTTAAGACAAACCTGATGTTTTTTGGATTTAGCCAAATATCTCAAACCATTATTCAAACATTTTGTGTTTAGCAAAATTCAAAGTGCATTTTGTCAGGCAGTTTTCCCCTTAATTTTTAAACCCATGTGTATTTCCAAGGGAATGTAATCCATATGTTTCTAATTCATTTACATTTAAATCATCATATTGTTGTTTTGTTGAGCTATTTGATGTCCAAGAAGCCTATGAGCCCTTTTACAAGCCTTTTAAATGCTTTCTTCTTTGAACCTGGAAGTCATGGTTTTCCTGTACAGAAGGGAAATTAAAATATAGAACAGTGGGAGTTTCTCTTCAAACTAAATTCCATAGCATTTAGATGGATAATAATAACAATAATTTCATGACAAGTATTAAAATAACTTTCTCTCAGGGGAAACCTAGAGCTTCAGAAAATCTATCAGTCACCAAAAGAAAAAGTACCAGCTTTTTTCCCTTACTTAGAGATCTCATACCTGGAAAAGGAATCTCTTGTGCCACACACCCAGTCAGTGGTCATTGAGCCTTGGCTAAAAGACTTCCAGTGAAGAGGGACTTGCTGAATTCCCTATGCAACCATTGCACTTTGGGAAGCTTGCTTATTTCTTTTTCCCTTTTTTCTCTTTTCCTGAATCACATCTAAACCTGCCTTTTGGAAATTTCTACCCATTGTTCATAATTCTGCCCTCTAGGAACAACAAAACAAGCATAACTCATTGTCTGTAATAATAACAATCATAATAGTGTTAAGGTTGTAAAATACTTTACATAGGCTAACTCATTTGATCCTTACGACACCCTGCCAGGTAATAGGTACTATCCATTCACATTTATCAACATTTTACTGGTAAGGAAACTGCTCCAACTATATCTTTCATAAGCCTCTTTCAGTATAGGAAAGTCTATTGATTTGAATCAATCACTCAATAGACAATATTTATTAATTTATTAACTACCTTAAAAAAGATAATATTTCCCTATTAACATGCATATATTATGGGAAAAGATAAGTCATTGACACCTGAATGAAAGTTAGCATTTAATTGTTGACTTTCTTTCTGATGGGAGAAAAAGTCAAACGTGTCCTTTTAGAACATTGATGTCTTCAAAGTTTATTGAAGGAGTTAATAAGAAGAACAGAGGACATGAGGGCAGATTAGTTCTTTCTGGAGTTTTTTGAGGGGAAAGAGAAGAGATAGTAAAAGGAATATGCTGATACAGAAAAGAGAAAGAAGATGTGGAAGAAGCTATTTCTCATAATTAGGGTAGGTAAGAAGAGGGGTACCTACATATGAATGGAGTGTGGAGAATGTTCGTCGACAAACCTCACTCATCTGAAACACACAAAAGAGAGTTGAACACACACACACATACACACACATACACAGAGTTTGGTTTAGGAAATATTCAGTTCAAGCAGGGAACAAAGAGTGATGGAGGCATGGTGTTTATAAGGGACTATAAGACTGTGGAGAGAATAGTATTAAGAAAAACAAATCTATTGATTCCAAAGAGGGATTAAAAGGCTCCCTTTTTAATTTATTCCAGTTCAAACTATGCTGAGTAGAAGTAGGGAGAAAGAGAGGGAGAGTAGAGCAGGGGAGGGAAGAGGAGAGGAAGGAAGGGAAGTGAAGAAAGGAGGACAGGAAAGCAGGGAAGGAGGAGAGAAGGAGGGGAGGAGGAGGGATGGGAGGGGGCTGTAGGGGAATGGAAGAGAGGATGGGAGAGAAGGAGGGAGGAAAAGGAAAGAGGTAGGAGGGAAGAACAGAGAAGAAGGGGAGGAGGGGAAGGCAGAGGAGAGGAGGGGAAGAAAGAGGGAAAGGGAGGATTTAAGACTAATGAGGTGATCACTGAAACAAATTGTAGTATATAAATGTAATGGAATATTATTGTTGTATGTTGCAGGCTGCTCACACCCCACATGTACCTCTCTATCACCTTCCATGTGTTGTACGTTTTCAGTTCTCTAGAGACTGCTGCACTCCATGTGTCACAACCATATTAAAACACAGACTGAATATTGATATTAAAATGATAAACCTTTGTTTCCAGAAGCTTGAGAACTTTGAAGGAGCTTTGCCTCATCTTCTCCTGCTGCTTAATTCTGAGCCTAATCCCTTGATCATGAGTACTGCAGTAAGATATATGTTGCCCATCCAAATTGATATTCCTATATTACTGGCATACTCTATTCCAGAGAAACCAATTAATCAACATTCATTTATAGGAGCCAATCACCGTCCTAAGTGCTGAGAATAAAAAGAAAGGCAAAAACACGGTCCCTGCCCTCGAGGAGCTCATATTCTGAAGAGAGAGAAAGCAAACAAACAAGACGAAAACAAGGTAATCTCAAAGGGAAGGGTTCAAATGGCATACCATCAGTGTGGCTTTTTTCTACAATAAGGTTACCAGAACGGACTGTGGAAATGATTAACCAGTGAGTCTCACTCCCTATCAAGCAATCTGGTAATAATGATAGTAAACAGCCAACACTTATAAAGCCCTTACCATGTGCTAGGTACCTTATATTATTGCCTCTTTTGGCTCTCACAACAACCCTGGGACAGAGGAGCTATTGTTATTATTATTGGACAGCTGGGGAAACTGAGGCAAACAGAGGTTAAACTACTTGTCCAGATTTACACATCTAGCAAGTAGCTTTAGACTCAAGTCTTCTTGACTCCAGGCCAAGCATTGCAGCTGCTCTACCACCTTGTCTACCTGTTAAAAGTTATAATAAAAATTTTTTTTAAAAAAGTATTAGGCACCAAAGGAAATATAATGAATTGGTTAAAAAAAAAAAACAACTTAATTCCTGTGAAGAGATTTTCACTTCCTTAGGCCTGTTTTGTACTTTGTAAAACGTATAGACATACCTCATTTTATAGTGCTTTGCTTTATTGTTCCTAGTTATTGTGTTTTTGTTTTGTTTTCTTTTTTGTTTTGTTTTCTTTTTTGACCAACTGTGGCAATCCAGTATTGAACAAGTCTATTGGCACCATTATCCCAAAAACACGTGCTTAGATCATGTATCTGTGTTACATTTTGGTAATTCTCATGATTTTTCAAACTTTTTCATTATCATTATATTTTTATGGTTATCTATGATCTTTAATGTTACTATTGTAATTGTTTTGGAACATCACAAACCCAGATAAGATGGTGAACTTAATCAATAATTGTTATGTTTGTTCTCTCTGCTCCACTAACCAGCTGTTCCTCATCCCTCTTCCCCTCCTCAGGCCTCCCTATTCGCACAACAATATTGAAATCAGGCCAATGAATTACCCTGCAATGGCCTCCAAGTGTTCGAGTGAAAGGAAAAATCAATCAATATGGCAAACTTCATTATTGTTTTATTTTAGGAAATTGCCAAGCCACCCCAGCCTTCAGCAACCACCACCCTGATCAGTCAGCAACCATCAACACTGAGGCAAGATCCTCCACTAGCAAAAAGATTACAACTCTCCAAAGGCTCTTTTTATTTAGAGTATATACATCTTTTTTTATACATTATGCTGTTGCCCACTTTATAAACTGAAGCATAATGTCAACATGACTTTTTTATGCACAAGAAAACCAAAAAATTCGTGTGACTCAATTTATTGTAGTGGTCTGGAAATGACCCTGCAACATATCTGAAGTATGCCTGCATTTACTTTGTTGCTACCACAATCTGAATTTTGAGTAGTATTATCTCTACCAAAGCAGATTGAAACTTCTCTACTCTAGGTGATGGTCTTCATGATTTGTCAGGGCTGCCAAAATGCATCATTGGTTAGCTACTGTTCTGGTAATGAATCTCATTGAACTCATTCTCTGATGACAGAATTGCCAGGCTTGGACTTGAAACTTTTCCATTTGGTGGAACCTGCCAGAGCTTGTGTTAGAGTTTTTTTTTCCTTCCTTTTCCGAAGTTTAAATCTGCCTTTTTCAACTAGTTCTCCCCTTTGGGGTCAAACCCATTAAATTGAGTACCTCTTCAGTAATAACAATAATAATAGAGAATTTATGGACTGCTTTAAGGTCTGTAAAGCACTGTACATAAATTATCTCATTTGATCCTTATAACAGCCCTAGGATATAGATATTATCATTGTCCCCATGAAGAAATTGAGGCTAGAGAAGGTTAAGTTACTTGCCCAGAGTCACACAGCTGAGGAAATATCTGAGGCAAAATTTGAAGTCACATCTTTTTAACTCCAAATCCAGCACTCTCTAGCCCTTCAGATACTGATAAGTAGCTATCATCTTTTCCCCATTGCCTTCCTTCTTCACAGTTCACGTTCCCATTTCTTTAAGCCAGTGTCATGTGACACGATTTCAAGGCCTTTCATCAGCTTGCTCATGCCCCTCTATGTACTGCCAGCTTATTAATAGAGATAGGAAGTGGATTTGTGATTTCATTGGTATAGAGAAATCCTGTATGAGGAAACTCCTTCTACTAGTTCATACTTTGGACAACTTATAATCTTAGATAATTACTTGGGAGCATTGCCTGTCAGTTTAAAGATGGAGAGGGATGCAGCAGGTGAAGGGGTGGGTGGTACAGGGAAGAGATTCATCTAGTCTGGCATGACCTGTTCATTTTGAATTCCTGTTGGATTTTTTTATTGCTTTTTTCTTTTCTAAATGTTTACTAACTGTCCCTTTAATAACACATCATAGAATTTTACCAAGAATTAACATCAAGTTCCCTGGAATACAGATTCCATTCCTCTTTCTCTTTTGAAAAATAAATAGTAAATATTATTGTGGTCTCTATGTTAATGAAAAATATGCACAGGGTGAATACACACTCTGTATAACCAAATGAACATTCTTGTTCATCAAATTGTCATAGAAAGAGGGCACTTCTTGAAACTTGAAAGAGGCAAATTTAAGACAAATCAACAAACTTTAAAGATTGGGTAATAAATGTATTGACTACTAAACATTGATATGACATATACTAAGGCGATGAATAACTTCAAAAAAGGCTTGGCTAAATTAATGAATGTTAGCTCCATAATGGGCAAATAGAGTATCTGGGAGTACATGCCTCTGGAAGTTCATTTCTAGAAGAAAACTCTGCTCTCCCAGAGAATATAACTTGGTAGCATAGTCAGGGACAATGTTGGACTTGGTAAACCATGAGTCCGACTATCTGGCATATCTTCTGTTCTGCTGCTAAAAATCCTTTTTCTTCAAACTGAAAAAAATGCACAAATTTTAGGAAATGTAAAAACTAAGTTAATTAATTTTATTTATTTAAAACACCCATTGCCCTGGGCCTTCTGGAAGTATATACCAAATACAAATCCAATATTTAAACAAAACCCAGAAGTCAACAGTCCTCTAACAAATAAAAGCCAGAGAACAGCATCAGGGAAAAGCAAGCCAGAGAAAAACAGGATTAGATGTAGATTTGGGGATTAAAAATGAAATGCCCCCTTCCAGAGGAAGAATCTTTCATGGAGAAATTCTGTTCTCTTCAAATCTTAGTAGTGCTAATCAAATAAGCACTCTTGTCTCCCCATCCCCCACCTCACTCTCCCCCCCCCCCCCAAAAAAAAGCTTTATGAATGCTTTGGTGGAAACATGGGTCACCAGTTACTAAGGTTCAAGTGCAGAAACTGAATAGCCCAACTTAAAATCCTACCTCATGAATCTTTTACCTATTAACCCCAAATTGATCTCTCCCTTATCGGACCTCTTTGCTCATTTATTGTTCATACTACATATTCTTACACTTGGCCAAACAGTGTCTCGCATGACCAGCTAGCAAGGATCCAGATGCAATTCTTTTGGATAAGAAACTCCCAGTATGAAAGTTAACTCCACCAAGTTGCCTGAGACACAAAGAAATGAAGAGAATTTACCCAGAGTTCCTCTGGTAGTAAAATGTCTGAGGTGGAATTGGAATTCACCTGACTTCTTGATTCAATGGCCAACTCCTTATTTGCCCACATTGCCTCTGCAACTGAACAATGTGCTTCCTAATAGTTCCCAGACCTGAAAATACTACTATAAGTATTTGACCAAGGCTGTTTATAACAGGTACCTTTAAAACCCAAGTCTTTAAGCCCACCATTCTATTCATTGTTTTCATGTGTGTGTGAGAGCTCTAAAAGATTATAAATGCCTAAAAGGTAGGTGCCATGACTGATAGTCTCTTATTCACGATGGTTTCTAGTATAGTATTGGACTCAAAACAGACTCTCAGAAAATACTTGCTAAATTAAATTGAGGGTGGGGAATGTGGAGTTTTGCCTTTTCTGTGGCTACAGGCCATACTCTTAAATTCATACAACTTGAAGAAACCATAGAAGTCATCACTCCATGGAATTATAGATACAGATTTGGAACAAATCTTAAGGATTATCTGATCTAACCCCCTCATTTCATGGATGAGGAAACTGAGGCTCAGAAAGTTTGGGCAACATCCAACATCACATAGGTGATGAGCAAAGAGCCAAGATTCAAAGCCAAGATTGCAGACTCCACATCCAACTCTTTCCCTTGCCTAAAACCCTCTTTTTGTGGATGAAAATTTGAAGGCATGTAAAGATGAAGTAAAATGCAAATCTAGAATTGAAGGAGAAGTGGTGGGGATGATCATTTTCTAGTAACCTGTATACTTTTAACATTTTTGTAAGCACATTGTTTTAATTATAATGGCTCATATTCGTTCCTTAATTCTAGAAACATTCATTACATGCCTGCTAGGCCAGGTAGTATTAGAGCCAGCTGAATGATTGTTAAATTTTTGGTGTGTACATTTATACCTTAGCAATTGAAAAATGCTATATATCAGGACCTGCTTTCTTCTTAATGTGATTTTCTAGACTAAAAGAGACAGAGAAAATGTTAGTAATGTAAATTAAACTTAAAGGTGTGTTGTGCAAAAATCAGGTGACCATAGAAGCAAGGAAGGGGAATAAGAATTTATTGAGCATCTACTATATGGCAAACACTGTGCAAAGCACTTTACAAATGCCATTTTTTGATCCATAGAAAGACTGTTGCTTCTATCTTCCTTCCCTCCTACTTTCATCTATCTTAGAGATGACAAATGCAAAAAGCAGAATTCAAATGGTTATACCCAGGGAGATATGAGAGATAATTAGGGTGAAAATGAGGTGTTAGATTAAGCTCCTAGAGAGGTCTGAAGAACTTACTTCAGGGGCAACCACAGAACCTGGATGCCTTAGGGAGAGAAGACATCAATCTTTGGGCTTCCCATGCTTGAATTTGATGACTGAGAACCACTTTGATGTAAACTAGTGAAGTGTTCTTCATTTCTAGCCAAATTTCTGTTAGTCCACAAGTATATTTTTAAAAGAATAACTAGCACTTATATAGCCGTTAGAGTCCTCTGCAAATATTATACCTTATTTTATCCTCACAATCCTAGAATGTGTTATGATTATCACTCCCATCTTAAAGATGAGAAAATTGAAACAGAGAGAGGTCAAGTGATTTGTCCAAGGTCATACAGCTAGTAAGTATCTTGGGCTATATTTTAACTCAGGCATTTGTGACTGAATGCTCTACCTAATACACCACCTTGCAGACAGGAATCAGTGCAATGGAGAAATCTCTGGGTAGAGATTGATTATTTGGCCCTACATTAGAGCTCTGACCCTGGGAAACCTGTCTCCTGCCAAGAATATGAATTTCTGGCATTCTCCTCCTTTAATGGAATGGGACACACATTGAAAGGAGGTTTTCTGTAACAAGAGACCTAGTTATTCTACAATAGCTTCAGTGTACAGAATGACACAGGAACCATGGTGGGGAGTGAAGTCAGTACCATTTGCTAGGGGCTCAGCAGAACTACAGGAAGACATGGCCATCCAGAAACTTCAAGAGTGATCTTCTGGAAGCTTTACCTAACAACAGGAGGGTAAGCAACCAAAACTTTCTGAGGAAAGGACTGCTCAATAGAAGCATCTCTTTTCCATGAGCTCTATGGTGGCTTTCATGTTATGTTCTTTGAATTGTTGTTAATATCCCTCTTTGAGTTCTATGAAGAAAGTACTTCTAAGGGGAGTCCAAAGTAATAGTTATAATAGTAAACATTTGTGTATACCCCCAAGTTTTACAAAGTATTTTACATAGTTATATTATTCAATCCTCATAAAAACTCTTTAAGGAAGGTGATACAGATACTGTTGTCTCCATTTTATAGATGAGGAAATGAAGTTTCAAAGATGTTAAATAACTTGTACATGGTCACATAACTAGTAAGTAGATGATGTCAAATAGGAGTTTCCCAGATTTTCTGGATGAAAGCAATGATCCATGTAATTGAGAAATTCCCCAAAATGTACTGAGGTAAAGTCATGAGACAACCACTTTCATAAATTATTTCCCTGTAAACTAGGAATATTTATTAGTCAAGTGGCAATCATAATAATAACAAGTTTTGTTTATTTAGATTTTAAGCTTTATAAAAAAAAACTCCCTCTACAACAACTGAGGTATATCTTATAGGTCTCATTATCCCCAATTTACTGATAAAGAAATTAAGATTTGGAGTTTAAATTGTATGGTCATAGAACTAGTAAATCTCAGAGTCAGAATTTGAACTCAGGTCTCCTTACTCAAGGTAAGGCAATATAAGTAAGGCCCTTTATAACAACGACAAGACTAAATCTAAGAGATGTAATTTTACTTTTTTTTTTATCTCCAACAGGTGTCTATCATGTGATCAGAAATTTTATACTCAATTATGTCATCTACCATTATTTTGACCCTAAACCAAAATCAAATGATGGGTTTTGTTTGGGAGTCTGACACTGGATGAGAAGATAAATTACATCAACATTAATGTCCCTTTCAACATTTTTTATGATTGTGGATTAAAAACCTCCAGAGTAATCCCATTTAATCTTTTATCTATCCTCACATTCATTTGTTTGTTGCTACATAGGGATGACCTCAAGGTCAAATGAATCTAAGATTTTAGTATTTTCTTTGCTTACAATTTTCTTAAAAGATAATCATTGTCTCTAGAAATGAGAACTACAAAATCTCTAAGATGTATTCAAAAGAATTGCACAAATGAGGTCTGAAATCCCACTGCCGTTTCATCTAACTTAACTATTATGCAAACATACAAAGCTAGAAGTTACATCATGAGGATTTCATAATATATTTTGAGCAATTTTACTGTGATGATTATAGGGCTGAGGTTAAAGCGTTAAAGGTTAAAGTTAGCTCTTTGTTCTATGTCTTTCTCTTACCTTAAGAATATAGTACAAAATCCCTACCTTGACAAAATCCTACCCAATAGGGTAGTAGTATTTTATATAAGTCCCCTTCATTCACTGTGCTTTCCAGAAAAAAAACAAAAACTGGTCAACCAGCTGCTCCCTGAGTTTGACACCATATGTTATCTTGTTAAAATAACCTTCTTTATTTACCCTACCTTAAGAAAACTTAAAAGACCTATGCTAAAAGTTTACAGTTTTCTTGAGTAAAGCAGTCATTATCTGTATTTGTTTTACTGATTTGGTAGATATTCGTAACTGAACTTGATCCTAAGAAAAGTTAGAATCAACAAAATACTTCTGGAAATTACAGTAGGTGCACAAACATATGAGATCATCAAGTCTTCCATAGGCCTTAAGGCACCAGTGTTGTATCAAATGGAATCTTTCAGTCAAAAAAAAAAAACAAACAAACAAACCCAGACTCATATTTGAACTGAAAATATGGTAGATAATCCGAAAGTATTCTGCCATTGGATCCTAAATCACCCCCTCAAAAAAAAATTAATGCAATACTCATTTTCTTACCTTGTAACCAAGTTGTCATTCCTAACTAGTATGATATCCACATGGTTAATTACACACATAAAATTTATCTGTTTTTGTAACCTCATGTAAGAACAAAGGCTGCATAAGTTTCAGAAGAAGATTGAGGAATATCCATTTCCATGATTCAACAAAATACGGTCTGCTATAGCTATTTCATCTCAGATTTCAAAAGAATCACAAAGGTCCTATGGCCCAGCCCTTACTTAAAGTATGGGTCCCATATGAAACATTCCAATCAGTGGGTCATCCAAACACTGACTAAAGATATCCCTTGACAATATTGATCTACTTCTTCTGAATTCACTATAGCTTATCAATATGTCCAGATGTATTCTGACTAGTACAGAGTATAGAAAGACTCTTGTTTTGGACTCCATATTTTAAGTGAAGGAGCATAAGCATCTTTGTGTGGGTTTTGTTTTGTTTTTCTGGCCACTACACTACATTGTTGACTTTTAGTGACCTTGAAATCTCAAGGTCTATGGACCAAGATCAGGGTCAAACTATCCTACCAGTTAATCAACCATTGGTACAGTGATTTTCTTTCACTTTTCTGTGGTGGAGGGCAGTGGGAGGGGGAATGGAGGAAGAATGACAATAGCCCAACAATTTTAGAAATGCTACCAAGGGCCTTGATATCATGGGGATTTGATAAGCTTACTTCGAGATGAAATTAAAAACCATTAATTTTACAAAGATCATTCATCAAATATTGGTCAATTAAAAAATATTTTAATGACTAATTTCTGCACAGTTAACCAAGCTGGCAAGATTATCAATACCTTTAGTCATTAATACCCTCAAACGTCCCATCAGCAGATTCTTTTTTTTTTAATATGGTATCATGTAGATTCAGCCCAAGAAAAGGAATTTAACAAAGGACTGCATGTACTATTGACAGCACTAATAACCACCCACCAACTGTCTTGGTTTATTGGACTCTGGGAACAATGTCAGGAGGGACTAAAGAGTAGTTCAGACCCACACAAGGGACTGCCAAGTCATGGTTTCCCCAGTTACTTTGAAGCTTCCCACACCTTGTGGACATATGAAAGGGCTCAGTATTTGGGAAATTTTATTACTAAATCATAAATATTTTATTTAGCTAAACCAGTAAGGAAGGAAGAAGCAAGGGGGAATCTGGGCAACTTTCTTGAGAAATCCTCCCTTCGAGAACTTGTTGCCAATGTCTCATTTGCATGGACTTCACATAACACTCAAAGCACTTTTGTTTCAATTCATATCTTCCCTTTGATTGGAATGGAGCCATCAGGTATGTGGTACAGATAAAGGTATCTGCCAATATCCGGGTTTAAATTTGAAAAACAAATATTTCAGTGAACTCAAATCCAATGTAGGTAAGGGTTTTTGTTTGTTTGTTTTAAATATAAGTTCTGATATATATATATATGTACATTTATCCTCAAAGTGCCTTCAGGCCTGAGAAGTGAAATAAATATGATTCTGCTCTTTA
Organism: Pseudochirops cupreus; assembly: GCA_028627135.1. Taxonomy (NCBI): domain Eukaryota; kingdom Metazoa; phylum Chordata; class Mammalia; order Diprotodontia; family Pseudocheiridae; genus Pseudochirops; species Pseudochirops cupreus. The sequence continues at coordinate 489,630,960 of CM053580.1, forward strand.
GAAGCAATGATAATGCTGTTGACCTATCATCATTTTGGTAAATGCTTTTAGTGATTCCCCAGTAGAGGTAATGGATTTTCACTGATCCCTTCTCATTCTCTCACCCATGCTTTCCTGTAACCAACTCCACTTATTTTCCAGATGGCTGAATGGGGTTAAAGGTACAGTCTGTACCTTTGATATAAAACAGAAAAACTAACTGATTTGTGTTAGGCTAGAACCTAGGACCTTCCTTAGTTTTGCTAGTATAGGCAATAAACCAAGAAAGCCAACCAGTTATGAAACATAAATAAATATGATTTAAGATTTATCCCACATACACATTCATAAAAATCCTCTATTGACCATAACAAAAGGAAATGATTCACCATCACAGATCAAAAAAAAAAATTCTGATTTTTTTTTTAATCATTTCATTTTGGTTCAGAAATCACAAGTATTTCTTTCTTCAGTTTAAAAATTTTCTACATTTGGACATTATCACATATACCAAAGCTAAAAATCTATGTTTTCCTTTGATTCTTCTATCTGAATATGTCAAAGAGATGGAATCAATGATCTAGTTTTAGGAGACATTTGGTGTTCCAAGAGTGACTGTCCTCCAGCCACTAAAGTACTATTGTCAAAAATAGCCTATTTTTAGTGGGAAATAGTATTTTTTTCTAACTACTCCACAAGGTGTAAACCAACTGCTTTTGTTCAAAGTATTTGAGGATTACATCTACATGGAAAAATTAAATTCAATCTAACAAATATTTATTAAGTGAATTCTATACTAGACCATGGGCAAATAAGTACCAAAAAAAGGAAACATTTCCTGCCAGCAAGGGGGTTAGATTGATTGTGGTTATGGGGTGAGGAACACAACGTGTATGCAGGTAATTAAATATAAAGCATCTACAAAGAAGGAGAAAAAAGAGGGAAAGATAGAGAAAAGAAGGAAGACAACATGATGATGACAAAGACAAAGATTTAAGAAAATTATTTCCTTTGTAGTGTAGTTGAACCCTTAATTTAAAAATTAGCGCACATTTATGTATTTTTTTAAGTTTGGTAAAACATTTTTTCTCACAATAGCTCTGTAGGGCAGATATTCCAGGTATTGTTATCCAAATTTTACAGAGGTGGAAATTCAGGCTCAGTTTAGGTGATGTGACCAAAGTCATATGCCTGACAATTATAAGAACTAGATAGTGTTCTTGACTCCAAGTGCTTCTGGCTTCCACCACACTCTATGGCTTCCTTTTGTAGTGTAAATATTTCATTTGCATAGCAATCAGGTTCATCTCCAAAGACCTATCCCGATGGCATTTGAATTAGCTGATCTCTATATCTCTCAGTTTCAGTTCCTAAGCCAGAGGGGAAAATTAATGAACACAGTTTAGTCTGTTTGTCTGACTCTTCTGTTTTTACTGGGGAGGAAGAGTGGTTAATGGATTTAGTCATGGCTGAAATTGAATATCTTATATTTGAACCATTGATTCACTTTTTTTTTGCTTCTTTTTGATTGGTCCCAGGGAGCAGAACCAGAGGAAGATATAAAGTAAAATTGGGTTCAGTGTAGGAAGAAAACAAATCCTAATAGTTAATGCTATCCAAAAGTGGAAAAGGCTGCTACATAAGGGAGGGAGTTTCCCCTCATTGAATTTATTCAAGCAAAGGTTGGATAAACACACATCAGAAAAGTTAAAGAAGGGATACTTGTTTGATTAGATAGCCCTGAGGCCCCTTCCAATCCTGAAATTCTTTAATTCTCTATTTTACCAATTCTACCACATTTTTTTTCCATTTCAAACTATTCTAGGGTGTTTTGTTTTTTTTTTATGGTTGTCTTCAGAGTCTAGGTTAGAAGTTAATAACAAGACCTCTAACAGTAACTAGAAAACTGCCTTCATATATTCAAACAGTTACAGACTATCAGAGTCACAACAGACTTCAGACATTACCTAGTCCAATACTTATCTGAAAAATAATCCCCACTCTGAGCTACTTGATAAGCAGTCATCCAAACTTTCATTGAAGGCCTTCAGCAAAAGAGACTGCTCTACTATCTAGGCAGTTCATTCCATAGCAATATAATTCTTAGAAAGATTTTTCTTTAGGTTATGTAATAACCAACCACCCTGCAGACTTCATAATTAGAATGTAATATAAATGAAGGTCTAGGAAGGTCCAAGTTCTTTTTCATGAAATTTTAAGATATTTTTAATTTAATCATTGCATTAATGCAATGAATTTAAGTTAAGCTCCCTGAAGGCAAAGAGTTTTGATTTTTAATTTATATTTCCAGTATTTAGCACAGTACTGGGTACGTGGGAATACTTAATCAGTGTTTGTCTATTGATTGATTAGGAATATAACACAATTATAGGATATCTTAGACTTTTCAAATTCAGATCTTCAAAATAATGACACCAATGGAATAAATTTGCCATTAAAAAAAAAACCTGTGGAACAGTCAAAACAACGCTGAATTTGGAGCAAGAGGACCTGTGGAACCAGGGAAAAGTGAGGCCTAGCTTAACCACTTAACCTCTCTGGTTCTCAGTTTCCTTTTTTTTATAAAATGAAGGAGTTAGACTAGATGATCTCTAAGGTCATTTCCGTATATAAAGTCTTTGTACAAAATCCCTTGGCAAGAGATTGACTGATTTCAGTTCTTGATGTGCAATAATTTACATTTTATCAGTTCTAGTAAAGGCTTTCCTAATCTCTATGACAGTGTCAATGTTAAATAGATTGACGAGAGCATGGAATTTTGCCAGTGAAGGATAACTGTGAAAATGAGTTTCTGTTGGTAAAGTAATATTTCCATTTATAAATATTAATTATACTTTCATACTAGATGTTCAATTTATTTTCCCACCCCTAAATGATGAGGACTGTTTTCCAGAAGAGATTAAAAGAATGTCACCCACTCAGTGGTCAGTTTCTAGGCTTCCTGTTTCTAGTTCTTTGTCCTGATTTTAAATCAATCCCAGGTATGGTTGCATTCTGGTAAATCCCTTAAGCAAAAAAAAGACACCAGCCAATTTAAACAAAAGAAAAGAAGCGAGGTGCTGCTGTGAATGGTATCTCTGCCAACGGGGAAAAGAGTAGAATCAGCTATTTGCCAATATTCTGTGGCCTGAGGGTTAACACAGTGTCCAAATATGACTTATAAAAAGATTCTCAATCCTGAAGCATCCCAAAGTAGGGGTGGCATTGGGAAGGGGGAGAAACAGCTACTCAAGGTGATGAAATGTTTCTCTGTTTTCAACATTGGGCTGTGTATTCAAAACCTGGGATCAACATGGGACATTACAAAGATATCTCATGATGCTGGTCTTTTAGGAGACCAGCTTGATCTTACAGATATGCTTAGAGGTAATTAATTTATAAATGCCTTCATACCTGCATTGGAAAGTCTAAGAAAAAGTCATTGTCCATTCTAACCTATTTATAATCTCTGCATGAATCAGCATCGAGTTGTTGATAAAGTTAGCACAGGGAAACTTATTGAAGTCATTGCCAAATTGGGGAGGGGGCAAATGCCAACCATTTCCATAAACAGCCAGGGAAAGTAATTTTGTTGGATTAGGCTACAGGAGGACCACAAAATATTTTGAGGACAGCTAGAAATTCATCTGGCATTGGCCCTGATAATCTGCATTCCATACCTCCTCCCTCTTCTAAAAAAGTACTCTCTGTCCTAGTCACTCAAATGGGAAAATAGACACAGTCTCCACACACCTATCCCCCACCCCCACCTCCATCACATGGAAATTCTAGATTAAATTACTCTTGGGGACTATAGACTTGTCCATATGGCATCTAATCATCTGGACAAAAAATGCCAAAACTGTTATCACTGGTCTATACATTGGGACACATAGCAATAATAGTTGCTTTATAAAGAGCACTTGAATGTATGTACAGCACTTCATCATTCATAGCACTGCAAGGAACTGCAAAGTTCATCTAGTCACACTTTTTTTTTTCAGAAGAGTAAACTAAGAGCCAGAGAGAAGTGATTTGCCCAAGGTCACATAGTCAGCCAGTAATAGAGCTGGCAATTGAACCCAAGACATCTCGATTCTAAATCTAGCAAATTTCTTTCACCTTCATTATTCTCTTTTACCTACTCCTAGCATCATGCCAGCTTTGTGGTAGGCAAAGTAAAATATTATCACTATTACTAAGATTGCTGGTGTGTTTATCCCCATTTCATGATAAAATGATGATGAAATTGTGACTTAGTGAATTGAAGTGATTTGTCCATGATCATACAGTGAGAAGGTATAAGTATCAATCCTAGGTTTTTCCTATGCCTAGTTCAACATCTGATCAGTCTTGCCACGTTGCCTCTAATGCCAAGCATCAGAATGAGTTCATGAATCAGGCAGGCATAGTCATAGTAACTAAGTCAATATAACCTATAACATAGAGGCACACCTTTGTACCCCTTGGAGGCTGTATGCCCATGTCAGAGATAAGCTGCTTTCATCAGTCAAATAGGGAAAACTGGACTGCTTTTGCCTCTATAAGAACTAGTTTGTTGATAACCCTCAGTCCCTGAGGATGCAATGCCAGAGAACACAAACATTACAATGTCTTAAAAAACAGAAGAAGAAAAAAAGGTGCTTTCTCTTTGCTCTAGATACTAAACACACTGCTACCATTATGCTCAGCACCAGACAGACTTGTTATGTTGGGGTTTCTCCCAGGCAGTTTTCAGCAAAGACCACAGGTCAGATGGAGTCAGCGTTTCCCACAATGGTAAATATTAAATGTCAGGGTAGCCGATTAACCTTGGCTTGTACTGTTGGTGGGTAATGGCCCTAAGATGACAAAGACTCCATTTATAGAGGCCAGGAGATATGCCAATATCATATCGACAGTGGAAGCAAATGTGTCATCTGAGGAGGTCTCCTAGGATATGCCCAACATAAAGACATGAGTTAATATTTTGGTTTAGTCAGAATTTGCCACATCTTTGTCACTGAAGCAAAGTGATATGTCAACAATAATGAACCAGCCATTCTACAAACATTTGTCAGAGGGAAAATGTGAGCCCATTGATATGTCAACATAGAGACATATGTGAATACGTGAACGTTATTGTTATATGGCTTTAAGGTGGGGTCCTAGATCATTTTTTTAAACTTTCATTCCATGTCTAAGATGGATATACCATTTAACCTGAACTTCTCCTGAGCAATCATTCTGCTTCAATGTTAGACTTTACCAAGACATTTCAAAATTCACTGTTCCAATCGGTGGTGGAGTGGGAAGGAAGAGAAGGGAGACTATCAGCCAGGCTGGTCATTTGGCATTATCTGGACAAAACAGACAGTTGATTGACCGTATTTTTTTATACTTTATTAAGAAGTTGTTTGACAAGGTATATTTATAAAGCAATGAGACCAATCTTCTTAAACAAACATATCATAGCACAGACATGCAAATGAATCTTGTCCCCTCCAAAATCATGACCTTGGGAGGCTACAAGCATTCCAAGGAAGCTGTCATGGCATGAAATATCTGTGAAATTGCAATTTGGGTTTTGCTTTCTTAGTCTATGATACATCTTTTTTTGACTCTCCCTGGTTGAGGTCAATATTCAACCCTTGATATGATTTTTAGAAACACTTTAAAGTAACTTGGGGACAAATACATTGCGAGTCTTAGAGAAAGCTAGGGATTTCAAGAAGTAGAGGTGAGTAGGGAGATGTACATATTGTATATTCTGTGCAAAGGTACAAATGACAAGGATGGTAGCTGAAATGTTGGGAATAGGAAGTAATAAATAGGACAATTTGGCTGGAATGGAGTGTGAATGATAGGGAATTATGGGTAATAAAACCCAAACAGTGTTTGGAGCCAGATTATAAAGGCTTTTAAAAATAATAAACAGAAGAATTTGTATTTTATTTTAGATTCAATAGTCACTGAAACTTCTTAAGCAGAAGAGCAAGGTGGTTAGAGCTAAGTTTTAAAAATATCCATTCTTAAATCCATAAGGAAGTACTAAAGAAATCTGGAAAGTGATATCAGTGTCAGTTTGTGTAGATTTGGGGGGGGGGGGGGGAAGGGTGTCTACACCTAATTGTTTTCAATGTTCTTGTTATAGAGGATAACCAGACCTTTCTATAAAGTCATACTTGTCTCTATGGGCCATCACTATGGGCAATTTTTCAGTTCTTATATTATTAAATACTTACCTGAAAAATAATTATGGCATTTCCCTATACTAAAATTCATATAACAGAGAAGTGGTATTGAACTAAACAAACAAGCAAAAGGCAGAATTCAAGCAGTTCTCATAATGTCAGGTCATTAGGCAGAATTCCCAGAAGTGACAGACTAAGGTTACTTTCCATGTCACCACTGTCTCCTTTCCCAAAAAGAAAAGGGCAGATCACCCCACTGGTCAAAGACTTAATTGCTTTTTACAGAAATATAAGGGTTTCAGCTCTGGTTTCTGAGACAGCTTTACAAGTCAAATTGCCTTCCATCAAATACTCTCAAATACATCAATACTCTCTGGCTCTCTCTGGCTCTGGCTCTGTCTCCATCTCGTTGTCTCTGTCTCTGTCTGTTTCTGTCTCTGTCTGTCTCTGTCTCTGTCTCTTCTCAGATTACAGTGGTATTTAGTGAAATAAGCAGGTCATTTGTTGGGGCTTGAAAATATTTTTTCATTACAGAGATACTTTTTTTCCATTGTGATGGTATCCACCGTAATGGAATTTGGCCTGTACTTCACTTTTGGAAAGTTTGGATAAGCTGCGGTGGGAAGCAAGTGATTTAATTGGCCCTGCCTCTTTAATCAATTCTCCAATTAGGGAGAGTGACAGCAAATCAGTGGGCACACATTTGCTCTTGAAAATAGACCATCAGTTTGAAAGGATCTCCAAAATTTCTAGCCTCTTTGTAGCTGGCAGTTAGCAAATACCTCACATCTCTGAGGGAAAGGAGGAGGGAAGGAATGACTCACCTCCCATCTTTACCATTGGGGAATAACTGAGTCACAGTGACTACAGCAGTGGTGAAGAGAGAAGGAAAAAATAAACTCCAAACACACAGAGATGGATGGGCAAGCCAAGAGAGGGAATTAGGTGGGATAGTGTTAGACACTGGCTTTTAAGACAGGAAGACTTGAATTTGAATCCTGCCTTAGATTCCTACTAGCTATGTGACTCTGGGCAAGTCACTTAACCTCTCTCAGCCTCAGATGACTCATCTGTAAAATCAGGGTAACAATAGCATCATTATTCTATCATAATCAATTATTATGGGGGCAAAACTTAAAAGTCCTATGTTGGGTGTCCCAAAAGTCTTAGAGCAGTACACTAAGTTATTAAAGCTTAAAACTTTTGGTTTTCACTTTTGGTATACCTATAAAAATTGTAGTGATAATGAATGGTGGTGGTGGTGATAATGATACGGGAGAGGATTCTCTTAGGGGCAATAATGGAATATCATTTCATTTTTGGTATTCTGAGTAGCAAGTCGGACACTTGTGGATTGAGGAGCAAAGAGAGTGCTAGATATGGAGTCAGAAAGAACTAGTTTGAAAGCCTATTTCTGATACTTGCTAGAGGTGTGAACAGGGTTACATCAAGTACTCTGGGCCTCAATTTTCCCATCTATAAAATGGGAATATTAATAATGGAAAAATAATAATAAAATAAAATGAAAATGGGAGTAATTATAATAAAGTGCCTAACTTATAGAGTAGTTGTGAGTTTTAAGTGATAAGACATATATAGAAATACTTTACAGACTTTAAAGTATTAAATAAATGATAATTGTGCTTATTATTTCCATTATCACCCTTGACATTTGTGCCACTGTCGGAAAGAGCAAAGTATGTTCAATAAGAACATATTTATAACTATGACATTTTAATTTTTCTAATAGCACACTTCAACTGACTGAAGTATGGAAGAGGGGAGGGGAAAGAACCAATCATTTTATTAAGTGTTTATTAAGTGCCAGGGACTGTGCTAAACAATTTATAAATATCATTTCATTTGATTCTCACAACAACCTGGGAGGTAAGTGCTATTATCCCCATTCTACAATTGAGAGAACTGAGGCAGACAGGTTAAATGACCTGTCCAGGGTAATACAGCTAAAAAGTATCTAAGGACATATTTGAACACAAGTCTTTCCCACTCCAAGTCCAGCATTTCATCCACTGTGTTACCTACTTGCTTCAAAAATGTACATAGGACTTTAAAGTTTACAAATTGCTTTACCTGAGTTACCTCATAATGAGTCAGAAAGACCTGAGTCTATTCTTGACACTCAGTCATACTAACACTCTAACCCCTGATAAGTAAATCATTGAAACTCCCTGTGTCCAAAGTAATTGTCTCAGACTAGTCAAGTTGCCCACCCATACATATCATCCGAAGCTCCTTATGCCCAGGTATGCTGACTATAGTGATGAAGTCACAGGCACACACCAAAACAAGGGCAAAAAGTAGGCACTCTGCTGATGAAAGAACCTAACCTCGTGTAGTGAATCGGCTAAAGCAGCAGAGCCTGGCAACACCATTCTCAATCATTCTGGGCACCATTGTTGACCAGAAGGGCTCTGCGCTCAGAAGAATAAGTCCATCAAAATCAATCAGTCAACTGATGCTAAGTGAGAAGAGCAGAACCAGGCAAAACCTGTACACAATCACAGACACATCATGCATATGATGACCAACCTTGA
>CM053580.1:489640166-489656403 GCA_028627135.1 Pseudochirops cupreus
TTAGTGGGAAGTATCTTTGTGTGCGTTTGGGAGTTCCAGGATTGGTTTAGAGTCCTATTTTATGGGTATTTTGGGGTGGCTATGTGAGAGCTGCGCTATGTTGCTGCTTCTACGCCGCCATCTTGGCTCCACCCCCCAATTTTTGCACAAATCAAGACAATATTCATGATGGTATAGGTCCTCTTTGAAAACAAAAGACAAATAACAATAATAGCACTTATCCTGTAAAGTTGTTGGAAGGATCAAATGAGGCAACAAACACAAAACTTTTGGAAGGTTCAAAACTATATATACTCGCTGTCATTGTGGTTAGATGCATGTAAACGTGAAAAAGGCTATATACATATATCATCACTATTATTATTTAATTAAACCTAGGGTTGAAGTATTTTAAAGGTATTATTAAAATAAGATACCATCTGGTCTTTATTTAATTATAATTTGTGTGATGAATTATTCCACAAAAAATGGGGGGCAGAAAGTGGGTATATGCACCCCTAATATCATATATTAGAGATATATGATAAATATATAGTATATGAATATAGATTGGTTGATAGATAAATGGATAGAGACAGATAATACCTATACACACACACACACACACACACACACACATATATATACTTATAAGCACATATACACACAAGTGTATGATATAGAGGGAGGGAGGGACAGAGTGAGAGAGAGGGAGAGAGAAAGCATTTATTAGACTTTATACAAAACCAGACTGCAAGCAAGACTTCAAAGAAGCCAGGTAAACAGTATCTAATAGCTCTCATTCTTAATGGCAACTTCTCCTAGGAGGACAGCATGAAAATCCATTATTTTAATTTGCTTTATTGTTTTATTTTAAAAACTTCTTAACATGTCAGCAGGCAAGACGATATGGGGGCAACCTATCGTACGGGAAGGAGTATTCAACTTCAAGTAATGCTAACACATTTCCGTGGTACTTTGTATTCACAAACCCTTTTTACAAGCATTATCTTCCTGAATCTTCACTGTGAAATAAGTAATATAAGTATTATTATCCTCATTTTATAGATGAATAAGCTAACTGTAAGAAAAGACAAGGGATTTGATCAAGATGTCCAATGGCGTTTGAACCCAAGTTTATGCCTACATTATATATTTTGATATACTGACACTGTTTTGATAGATTTATATTCTGATTCCAAATGGATCACTCATAAGTCATGTTAATTCTGGTAAATCATATAAATTCTATGATTCTAAGACATTTGAACCTCCATTTCCTTCTCTGTGAAACAGAGTTCATAGAAGCATCATTGCATAATCATAATGAAATGGGTGGCTTCACCTTTTGGGGCCTCAGCTTCCTCATCTGTAAAACGGAGATAATAGAAGCAGTATTATGTAATGGATAGAGAGTTGGCCTTAAAACTAGGAACACCTGGGTTCAGGTCCTAACTCTGACACATGCTGGCTATGTGACCCTATGTAAGTCTAGATAGATAGATAGATAGATAGATAGATAGATAGATAGATAGATAGATAGATAGATATAGATATAGATACAGATAGATATATATTTTGCACTGCAATTTTCAGTGCAATAAGCAACTCTCTAAAACTATATAAATGGCAGTGCCAACCTATATTGATTAAGGGAGTTTCCCTTTCCTGGGAATTTGTTCTTTATATTAATGAAATCACAGATCTACTCCTTATTTCTATCCCTAATTGTAGAAACAGTTATTTCTAAGAAATCACAAAATCTGGATTCAAATTCCATTTCTACTTGTTAAGACTTAATGTGACCCTGGTGGAGTCACTCTGGTTCTCAGTTTCTCCATCTATAAAATGAAGGGGCCAATTTAGATAACCTCTATGGCCCCATACAATACTAAACCTATGATCTTTTCATTCTAACACTTGCTTTCTCTGCCTCATAGGACTGCAAAAACAAATAGGATTATGTATATGAAAGCACTTTGTGAAATATAAATTAAAGCGAAGTATGTTCACTACAAATTAAAGTAAATTAAAAATTAAGCTGGTTTTCCCATCTCTCCTCTGCAGATCTGTAATCTGGATACTGTCTCCTCCTTGCGGCTATAGCAGTGGAGAAGACAAAAGTGCCCTGGCATCTTTGATTCCAGAATCACCATTGTTCCACCCTTTGGAGCCCATTAAAAGGCAAGAATCAGAGTGATTGGATCTTCTGGGACAGATCTCTTACCAACTTTAGCAGAGCTGGCTTACGCACCCTCAAAAGCAAGCAATTCCCCAAGGCAGCTTTGGCTTGGGTGTTTTCAAAGCAATGCTATTGACTGGGTGACGAACATGTTTGCTATCTCTGTTGGCTCCAGGTAAAACAAGATATTCTTGTGCCAGTGATAAATGCTTTTCTACAGCACAATAACCTAATTTAGCTGATCGTATTCAAAGGCATTTGGACAATGAAGTAAATTGCACATGTCAAAATGAGAAGAAAACGACTGAAAGGGAAGAATAAAATGGAAATGGAATTGAAACATAAATGAAGTACAAGAAAAAATAAGTAAAGTGACTTTCTATGAGAATTGTGATTCTTAAACTCACCTGTAAAATATCTGATGTATCCACTACATACGACTTGTTGTCATAAGGTCCTGGTAGAATAAATCAGAATGAGAAAACTCAGGGGAACTGGAAACTATGCCTCTGGTACATTCCTAATCCATTTCAGTTAGTGAGTTTAATTAAAAGGATCTACAAAATGTTAAAAATATAAATAGCCCAATTGGCACGGGAAAATTTAATGGTGAATTTAACCTGGATGCAACATTTACCAAGGATGAATACAGAAATTTGACCTTATTAGACCCATATGTGTATAACATATGTATATGTTTATATGAAACTTATTAATAATTACATATATCATATATTAACTGCCCAATAATAACATCAAACATATATAGCATGTATATATTAATATGTATATACATATATGCATGTAATATATGCACATGTATGTCATTCCTTCTTTTGGTGTGGGACCTACCTACCTCTTTTTCTAGTCTAGTTCTTTATGACTAGAAAAGGAGATGGGCAAGTCATATAGCCAGAAGAGACAAAACACAGAATTACAGAATTTTGGAGCTAAGTGACCATTTTATTTAACTCTCCATGTTGCAGAGGAGAAAAATTAGCCCAAAAGAAGTTGAATTACTTTCTCAAGGTCAGGCTGCTGATAAGAGGAAAAGAAAGGATTCTTCTGGCTCTAGTTCTCAGACTTATCTCTTCTAGCTCTAAAAATAGATGCATTATCTCATCGACTTCCCTTTACTTTGAGCTTCTACTGCATATATCATTTATAAGACTCAATTTGGAATTTAAGTTTTATATACCACCTTATATTATTTACTACTTGCTAAATATCAATTAGCCTTGATTCTTCAATGAGATTATATGTGTTTGGGTCGTCTCCTGTGTTACTCATAGCAATTAGTATATTCTAGCCATTCAATAAATACTGGAATTATGGGGGAGTGTCTGTTTTTAATGGAAAACTTTGTATTTTTAAATAATGTGAAGCAATAGATGGGCAGGTCTGTTGGTAGCCCTAAAGTTAAACAAAAGAACAAGAGGAAGGTGTTCAATGCATTAGATGGGCCCTCTATTGACTATTTATGGGAGGATGTAGACAAGAATCACACAGGAAGTATGGGCCACTAGATGAGATGCTAGGTTTAGTCAGAGTTTAAAGTACCTGACCTCTTCACACCCACATGGTCACAAATAGGATGATAAACATAAAACACTTTGCAAAGTTTTAAGTCCTAAAGAAATGTCAGTAATTCTTATTATGGGGGCAGCCAGGTGGCCCAGTGGATAGAGCACTGGGCCCAGAGTCAGGAAGAACTGAGTTAAAATTCAGTCTCAGACACTTACTAGCTGTGTGACCCTGAGCAAGTCACTTAACCTCTGTTTTCCTTACCCTACTGGGGAAGGAAATGGCAAACCACTCCAATGTCTTTGCTAAGAAAACCCCATGGACAGTAATAGCATGCTATGGTGCACTGGGTCACAAAGAGTCAGACAAGACTAAACAAAAACAATTCTTATTATAGGATGAGAAGTCAGGGGTTTCACCCAACACACCAGAAGCCTTCTTCACTTTCTCCTGAAATGTTGAAAGTACCAATGGAGTACTCAGGCCCTGGTCCTCTCATACCTGTCATCTCTCAATCTTGTCACATGTCATACAATCCCTTGATGAAATCCCTTATGCCTCACTGGTTACATATCGTGGTCTTCTCCTACCTATCATATGTCTTTCCATAGAAAAGCATCTCCTTATGGAAGATACTTATTTTTAGGTCTTCAGAGACAGTGGTATTCCAGGTCTTACAGACATATAGCCACACCAATAAAATTGTTTGAAAAAATGAGCCTTTGGTATTATGGGAAGTTTGCCACTATCTCAAGACCAGACTGAAACCCTGCAAAAGTTTATCAGACATGTTCAAAGGCCAAAAGCTGAATATCCTTGCATACCAGCTAAAGCAGGAATTAAATTCTAAGGGAAGATCCTATAAACTAATGTCTGAAATTAGAGAGGGAAATTAGACTCTCTACTCCACTTACTTGCAGTTTCTTGAACTTGACAATCCCTCTCCCTCCTGTCTTTGTACTGATTATGCCCCATACCTAGAATTCTCTGCCCACTTATCACCACCTTTTGGTTTCCCTGGATTCCTTTAAGATTTTACTTGAACCCCATCTTCTTCAGGAGGACATTTCTGATTTTCCTAGCTACTAGTTCTTTCTTCTCTGATATTACATTCCGTTTACTCTATATCTTACTTACTGTACACAGTTATTTCTATATTGGTTTGCCCATTAGATTCTGAGCTTCTTGAGATCACAGACCGTTTTTGCCTTTTTTGTTTCTCCAGCACTTAGCACAGTATCCAGAACATAGTTAAGTGCTTAGTAAATGCTTAATACTGACTTTGTAAAATGCAGATTTGACCATCACATCCCCCTACTCAATAAATGCCAATGGCTCCCAGTTTCCCCCAGGATCGAATATAAAAAACACTGCTTGTCCTTCAAAACCTTCATAATCTACCTTTCTAGTCTTCTTATACCTTATACTCCCCATTCACTCATGTTCTCTTCCACTTAGTGACACTGGTGTACTTACTGCTCCTCAAGCAGGACACTCCATCTCCTGACTCTGGACGCGAGGTCCTTCATGCATGAAATGATCTCTCTCCTCATCACTGCTTTTTGACTTCCCTGGCTTGCTTCAAGTCCCACAAAAACCCTGCCTTCTACAGGAAGCTTTTCCTGATTCCCCCTAATTCTTGAGCCTTCTCTTTGTTGACTCTTTACCATTTGTCCTCTATATAGTTTGTAAGTACATAGTCACTTGCATGTTGTCTTCCTTCCTCACCCCTCCTTCAGATGGTGAATTCCTTGAGAGCAAGGATTCTCTTTAGCTTTCTTTAGAAAGTTCTCAGAACTTAGCACCATGCCTGGCACGTAGTAGGTACCTAATAAATGTTGATTGTCTGATTGACAGATTGATAACTCAGATAAAAGTTTCAGAAGTATTTTCTATTTATTTCCTATCTTCATGATGGGAAATGGTTTTCTTCTGAGGTGATCTCACGGAGTATCAAGTTTGGTGCTTTTTAGTGAAGTTATGGAGTCTTGTCACCAGGACAAGGACCTTTATAAAAAGATCTAGAATCTTCTTCTTTCTAATAATCTTTGAATCAAGAAGAAATGCCTCATCATTTTCAAGATATACTGAGGTTTCGGTAGGGTTTCCTTGCCATAAGTGTCCCAAGTGATATAAACTAAGCCAGTCAAACAGAGGCCTAGTCAAGGACTCAGAGAGAGGTGTTTTGTCCAAGTATCTAATGTCTTCGCGGACAAGATCATGCACTCAGTGACTCAGGTTGGAGGTTGCCAAGCCAAACTTCAAGAACTAGGGTTAAATAGATAGAGTACAATGGCATTGAGCTTTTGATAGCAGAAAGCTCTTCTGGTTTTGTTTTAGTTTCTGTTTTCCAATCTCTTTCCCTTTAGAGAGACAACAGACTGAAAGGGTCTGTCTTTGTCTTCAGAAGACCCTTAAATCTGGAGTAAATTTCAGTCATTTACTAAATATGTCCCACAGCAATTATTCCAAATCTTTATTTATTTTCTGGGGTCTAAAATCCTGTCGATGTACAAAGTACACATGGCTACAAGAAGAAGAAAAGAAATCTTCACTGGAGTAGAGCCCAGTGAGAGCAAGCTCTCCTTCTCCAAGAAGTTAAACTCAGGTTTTAACCTTCTGGCTTTAGATGTGGCCACACAGCAGAATAATTTGAATTATGAGTGTTTTTTTTTCCTTTGTGAACAAAACATGTAAATAAGGAATCACAGGAGGCAGTGCTAACATAATGATGGAATTCACAGATGAGTTTATCAACAACAGAAGGAGCTATTCAGGAGCCCCATACCATAAAAATTAATAACCAAAGCCTGCTCTCCTGCAAGCGGAAAAATTATGTAAATAACTTCATTAAGTCATCTCTCAGCCTGACTGCAGTTTCCCTCTTTTCAGATACTTATTCAGGGAGCTAGTAATAGAAGTTTTTTTCCTCTCAGGTGGTCAGATGTGTTTCTACTCAGTCCAGTCTGCCTCAGCCTCCTGGGGGGCATTAGTAACTCAGAGTGGGGAAGAGGGCGTTGGAGACTTAATTAATTAACAGGTGTGAAATGCTTCAAGATGTTCATATGAAAGGTGCTCAAGAAGAAATCAGGTCTGCTGTCATAATAGAGGAGTTTCCAGGTGCTGTTTTGTTTTCTTTTCTTCTTTCTAGCCTAACCAAAGTTCTTCCTGAGCCTAAGCAAGTCCAGGATGTGTCTGGAAGTATGTTTCACTCAACAATCCCAAGGACTGCAACCTGATTTCTCTTGGGGAAATTGTAGGTATTGTATTCCTAATAGATAGTAATTAACATATCATCGTCAACTCTGTCTTTTCTCTTGAATTTTTTTTCTAGCCACAGTATCTGTTCAGAGACAAACGTGCTCCTAGGTGAGGAATATCACTGTACTTCCTAGCAATTGGGTAAGGAAGTATGATTCTTCTACTTTATCAATGATCCAAGTTAATTTTCCCTTTTGATGGCTCCTTCTATTTTTCTAGTTCCACTAGTACTTGAGTTGTGTTTTTCTTGCCTTGCATTATGAAGGATGCCTGCCACCACAGAAGCTAGGAAATATCCCTTGCATAGAAGTTTCCACATCTATTAGGATTATTTACTTTGTTGCATACATGCTGAGCAGTTACTCTAGTTTACTGAGCCCTGTGTTATGTATATAGTCCATTACCTTTTTTATCTATAAACCATAGAACAGCGGTTCTCAATCTGTGGGTTATGTTCAATTTGTAACAATGAAAATACATCCTGCATATCAGATATTTACATTATGATTCATAACAGTAGCAAAATTACAATTATGAAGTAGCAACAAAAATAATTTTATGGTTGGGGGTCACCACAACATGAGGAACTGTATTAAAGGGTTGAGGCATTAGGAAGGTTGAGAACCACTGCCATAGAAGCTTTTAGCAGGGCAAGGCCAAAATGGTGGTGTCAATTATCTTTGGAGGAAATATCCTCTGTTTGCCTAAGAAGTCCCTATCAGAGACTGGTAATCTTTAGTCCTTTGTATGGAAAAAGCAAATTGAGGCTTGGACACTGCACAGTTTATAGTAGGTACTGGATAAATTCTTGTGGGGAGAACACTAATGACAACAGTGTTGATGATGATAACGATGAAGGAATAGATGCTTTTCTTCATTCTTAATAACAATGACGACCATCATGGCACTAATTAAGTATTTGGATGGGTCCGTGCTCTCATGAATACACTATGTGGTTTTTGGTCCCTCCAAGGATTCCCAATCATAACTATCCTCTCCTGACTTTCCTGGGTGAATCTTGTCTGTATCCTCTCATAAATTTACTGCAAGGAATAAATCAAGCTTGTTGATGCCTTTTTTTCTCTTGCCTTTGGGAGAATACCAGTGTAGCACATAATGCTTTGTACATATTAAACAATAAACCAATACTAGTTGAATTGAATAATCTTTCAAACTTAGTGAACCCAGGCACCTGCCAAAGGAGTTGCATATTCCTTTTTATATTTTCTGTATATCAATTTCTGTGTTTATCAATGTTCATTTTATTTTTCCCCAGTAAAACGTAAGCTCCTTGAGAGTGGGATGGCCAACATTGCATTGAAGGTTTACTTTAATGGTATAATAATTTCATTGGGGAAGGGGAAGTGTTCCCATTACTGTTGAGTTACTTGTAATCTTCAGTCTTCTAAGACCATGTTGGTCCACAATTTGTAGCCACATAGTATTAGTAGGAGAATATACATGTTAAATAAATGGCCTTTTGTAGGAGCAAATATTTTGAGATTATTTAAAACATGTGATTTGTTGAACATAATATATGCCCAATTATTCTTTTCATGGCTTCTTGTCTAATACTTTCATCTGCAATTTGGGCAATGTCTATTTTTTTTTTCTTCCTAGGGTGGGTGGCTAGACAAATCTCTTTTATACCACTCTGGATTTTACTGTAGTTTTATAGTCTCCTGGGGATTGATGTAGTTACTGTAATGTCTTCTATAAATAATAATAATGGTTAGCCTTTATATAGTACCTTAAAGTTTACAAAGCATTTTATGAATATTCTAATATTATCTTCATAATTCTTGGAAATAAGTACTATTATTCTCCCCATTTTATAGATGAGGAAATTGAGGCTGACTAAGGTTAAGTGATATGCCTAGGGTCATAGTAAGTATCTGAGGCTAAATTTGAACTAAGGTCTGGTGCTCTAACCATTATACTATCCAGCTGCTGCTCAAATAAGAGCCCTCAACGAACTATACCTGGAATAGAGAATCCTTTTGTTAGCACTCTGTGTAGGACATCTTCCAAAGTAGTGATGAACAACTTAGGTGAACATATTTCTGCCTGTTTAAATGGATGGATAACACCTTGGCTTTTTGGCAACACTCATAGGATCTCAGAACAAAGTTATCACTGAAGTTCCATCTATTATAGTCTTGTATAATTTCAACATGGGATACACATAGTCTGAGTCAAGCCTTGGAGGATGCATTTTATTCTACCAAGTCAAATACATTTTTTTAAAGCAAATTAACAATGGAGCAAGAGCCTATATTCTTTATACCCTTCAATGCTCTGACTGTAAAATCTTGGCTCTGCAATTGACCCCTTTGGGTAAACTACTGGGACTATTTCCTCATCTATAAAATGAGAAGGTTGGAGTAGAGGACTTCTAAAAGTTCCTCCACATTTAAATCTAGGATTTCATGAAATCTTTTCATTTTTGTATTCCTAAGATCTAGCACATTGCTCAGTGGGTGCTTAATCTTCCTGAATTAAACTGGATCATAAAGATGTTTTGATTTTTTTTTGTTAGAATTTTGCAGATAAAGTATTTAATTCTTTGTTTCACTTCAGCTATAAATGCATCCTCTGTTTAAATTCTAATCCCTATGCAGAAACACTATTTTCTGAAGACCAGTGGCAGAAAATTCATAGATTAATCTAACCAACTCACCAGGGTAAATTTAATACAAAACTATGTCACATTCCAGTCTCTTGGACAGACACTAACTGGAACAAATCCTAGAACTTGGTTCTAAGGAGTGGCATGGTCATTTATCATCTTCTGCCCTGAGGGCCTCCTACTCTTTATTAGTGTCCACTACTGTCACAGAGTCTGTTATCCATCCATTTAGCAAACCAATATACTTGGCAGATGCTGACCCCATGATTACAAGTCCAAATGTTTTGCTAAAATTGAGATTGATTGTGTCAACCTGACTACCTTTATCTGACAATTTAGTTGCTTCGTCAAAAAGGGGGGAAAAAATCAGACTTGTCTGATGGCATTAATCTTAGTGACTTCAACAGCTGTCAGCCATAGAACCTCCAAAGAGCAAGCATGACTACGGCTTCTTCCTATAACTTCAAAACTCATCATTTGACAAATCTCAAATTGGAAGGGATCTCAGAGGCCATCTAATCCAATCCCCTCATTTGATAGATGAGGAAATTCAGGCCCAGTGAAATTAAATGACTCGACCTAGATCACAAAAGCAGTTAGCACCACAGGTAAAATAATAATTTTAAGTTTTCCTATTCCAGAGCTGATATACTTTCCACTATAGTAGTCTGAATTTTGTAGCAAACTATTAATGTGCTAGTAAAACCCTATTTTGTCTGTCCTTTTCCTAGCCCTTACAAACGAATAATGTAATATCTACAGGCAAAGACTTAACTAAGAAGGGATTGTTGGGGCTTTTTCCCAAGCACACTTCTTTATGTGGTAGTCCAAAGACTACCATTCCTATACCTTAAGGGAGATGGACCTCAGAAAACAGTAAGGGAATAGACTGAGGGAATAGAGAGGATGGGGAGGGTATGTAGCTTCATCCCCTGTCTTGGTGAGGCCGCAACTACAATTAGCAGATCTTCTATATGTGTTGACCCCTCACCTCAAACTGCCCCCCAATTCCCAGTTATATTTGCCTCTGGTGAAAAAATATCTATCCACTGCACAACTCTGATACCTATCTATTACCCTAGTTATAATACTCCCAATCTCTTTTTCATCAGCGTCTGTTTATCGCTCAGCTTGTTTTCAGCTTTTAGGTCAAAGACAAGACCTTTTTAGTTTTCGTTAGTCAGTCTGTGAGACTAAGACTACATTCTTCTTATGAGACAGGGACTCAACTCTATGGAAAGCCACGCTGGCATACTTTGGGATTAATTGCCTCGGAACAATAGCTTTAATAACAAACATGCTTCTATTGTAGTAAAGGAAAAAAAACAACTAACGCACAACACGCATTTTGCAAACTCTGCCAAACAAGGCAATGTTTGTTTACGCTTTAGAAAAGCATTTAATGTGTTTTGTTTACATTTGCATACATCTTTCTAAAACACATGCATACACAAAACACAGTTGTTGTTTTTTATTATTAATATTGTATTATGGGGCCTCTTCATGTCAACCCAGATGGGCTCCCTCTGTGAAGTTTTATTCTTTTATCCCTGGGAATGAATCTTTTTGCCCACTCTTACGAGCCCTGACCACTGCAACCTATACAATGGAGCATTAAGACAGGTCCTCCATAGATTTGGTGGGTAAAAACAGAAAAACTCCATTGATAAACCTATATTTCATATATTTTCATAAATGAGCATCTGGTCTTTTGTTTTTTGTTTCGTAAAACACCCTAAATATTTAATGAGGTTCTCTTCTCCAAAATCATCTAGGGAGTAAAACAGATAACTCGCAGGAAAGAGTAATAATCTAGGCACATGACTTTTTACAAATTTTGGCCAGTCTACAATATAATACATTGGTACTTCACTGTAATTGTCCCCCAGAAAACTGTTGTATTGATTTTTTTGGCCTAGTTTGCAACCTCTACTCTAGACATATCCCTTTCCCTGGCTCTCTTTATTGGGATCTTACATGGCTGGAATTTCCTATATATATAAACCTCTGTGCTGTAAATTTCCATATTCTATGGCAAAGCAGAGGAATCTTGCTGGTCAATTCCTAGTAACTTCCTCCCTATGACATCAGAGATAGTAAAACAATTACATGTGCCCAAGAGAGAAAACTGCCCCCTCACGACAGAACTCAAAACCTTTGCCTATTTTGTTTGTAGGACATACAATCCTAGTAGGTGATCTCTTCTAGGTTGCTCAAGGGTGTGGGTTGTCCTAGTATTTGAAGCTACCTAAGTATTTACTGCAGTGTAACCTTACTCTAAGGCACTAGTTTTGGAATGTGTTGAACTCTAATCCAGAAGTGCATGGTAGACGGGGAGGGAGACATATTGCTCAGCTTTCTTAGTGGAAAGGCTGGGACGCTCTCTGTCTCCCATACTGACTAGGAGGTATGACTTTACAGCTGAAGCAGAATCCTTCAAAATCAAGGAGTAGCCACTCCATGATATCATTGTTGAACCCTATTGTACTTCCTGCTGGTCTGAAGACTATTGAGCCAAGGCTGAGCAGTTTCTTTAGGTTGATTCTTCCCTTGGTTTTTGAACTGTCTATGACTGTCCTGGTTATATCCTTTCCCTACTTCCAATAATCTCCTTAAATTTCAGTTTTCCCTCTTACGAGGTAAAATGTCCCCTGAGTAAAGGTTGGCTTCTTTTAACATCACTGGCTGATCTGACTCTTCTGCAATTGGAAACCACTAAGTCCCAGAAGTACTGCAAAGGGATATGATAAAGACTTCTTGCTGTGAGTATAGAATCTGGTAGTTGGTCAATCAGTCCATAAACATTTACTAAGCCCACCATGTGTCAGACTTTGTGCTAAGCCCTATGAGATGAGCTGAGTATCCAGAAGTTTTGTTTGTTAATTTTGGGGGGAGGTACCAGAAGGACCTCACTTTAAAATTGTTTCCCCAATAATACAGTTCCTCAGTGTAGTCCTCCAAGATGATATCACAGCCAGTTTACTCCAGTAGATATGCTGTTACTATAGGGATGGAGTTGGCGATAGAATATAGAAAATTTTCTTGGTGGTTCCCTTCATAAGGGAAATCTTTGCTTTAGTCAAAAGACCTTGTGAATAATAAAAGAAAGCCCCTCTTTGGTGTCAAGTTTTTACCACAGTATTTCTAAGCCTTCTTATGTCAACCTAGGACAGGCCTTCATTAATACACACTTAAACTATTGTAATAACTTCCTAACTGGTCTCCCCACCACAAATCTTCTCCAAGGTATTCATTATAGATGTTTCCTCAAATATCTTCTTCTCCCAATTTCCTCAATCTACTCAACTTTCTTGACCTACTTTTCATTCCACCTCAGCTACACACAGGGCTGGTCATACTTTTAATCTTTCTGTCATTCACAAGAATTCTTCAAGGATTAAGAGCTCTGAAATTCCTTTTTATGATCATAATATATTACCATTCCATCTCTCCCTATGCTTACCCCTTCTAAATGTAGATTCTTCATCCTTACCATGACCTCCCTGACCTTTATTTCTCAGTACTTTTGCAGGCCCTCAATCCTGCTTTGACTATACTCTCCTCCTTCTCAAATTTAACCCTATAATGATCCAACTCTACTCTATACTAGCCTCTATTCTCAGCTCCCTGCTCATTGATTCTGTAGGCACTAACACATTTCCAAACCCCAACTCTAGATTATTCACTACCTCATATGGTCCTACTCATATGATGCTGAACAGAACTGAAAGAAGTCACAAAACCATGCCGCCTGCATCCATTTCAAACCTATGTTATCTCTCAACTAGGGATTCACTGAAGCATGACAAACATTTTATTCCTCCCTAATGAATTATTCTGTTTCCCACAGGGGACATTCCAAACCTTTTCCTCTCCCCTCAATCCTCTAACAGTATATCCTCCCCCTACCCTCTCAGCTAAAGATCTTGCCTCATATTTTACAGAGAAAACCTTTGTTTTTCATTTAAAATTGTTTTCATAACCTTTCCAGCTTGATTTCACATTGTTCCCTTCCACATAGTCTCTGATCAAGCCAAACTGGTCTTATTGTTCTTTACACATTCTTTATCCATCTCCCATCTCCATCCCATGCTAACTGACCTCCATATTTGAAAGGCACTCCTTCACTTCTATCTCTTAGAATCCACAATTTTCTTTAAGACTCAGGTCAAATATTAGCTTCAGCACAAAACCTTTCCTGGTGCCTCTAACTGCCAGTGCCTCTCCACCAAGTTTGCCTCGTCTCCATTTTGTATGTTTTACATATGCCTATATATGTACATTTCATCTCCCTCATTAAAATATGAGCTCCTTAATGAAAGAAAGCCTCACTCTTTCTCTTTGTTTCCCCAGGACCTAGCGCAGTATCTGGATAACATTATACTGTTGCCAGAATTATCTTCCTCATACCCAGCCTAGCTTGTAATCATGTCACTCTGATGTTCAAAATAATATTCGTAAAATGAAAACATCTTTAAGCTTAGCAAAGCTTAAAGTTCCATACAAATGCTAGGTAATATCCTTATTAAAAACTTTCAATAGTTCCATACGTTTCCTTCTAGTTGTTGTATCTAACACTGTTCACCTCAAGACAAACTGGAATATCATAGTCCTTTGTATATCTTTGAAACTTGCACAATCCTGTGCTTTGGTACATTGTTTTCTTCACTTTCATGCTCGTATTGAGGTCCACAATGTTAAAGTACTTTGTATTAGATTGTTAAAGTAGTAGACATCAGGGATGGAATCCAAGCCCAGGTCTCTGGACTTATTATTATTATGTCTTATTATGATAACAAATTAAAGTCATACATACATATTTAGTATATTTAATGATTTGGAATTTTAAGAATCTACTATTTTGTCAGTATGCTACTTTTCTATAACATAGAACATATTTGAGAGGTGCAAAGGGTGGATGGAAAGTGTATTACCTTGTCTGGGGATGAGGCTCTCTGAAGTTGGCTAGGCTCATCTTGAGAAAAACTATATAGCCCATTACCAGAACTGTACACAAGGCCTGTCCAGATTAGTAGGGCCTGCCAGAATCTGTGTTCCAATGATAATGCCTTAAAGAATTCTGGGTCACATATTCAATAGTGAGGCAGTAGAGGTTAACTTTAGAGGAAGCAATTCTCTGGGGGAGAAGGGGAGGGAATAAAAAGAACACCTGTAATTTCATTGCTATATAGAATTCCTAAAGAAGAAATTACCTCCATTCATGCAGATAGGCTCTATCTCTGCACATTAGAGGTAACTTGAGCAGTTAAATGATGTGTCTAGAGTCAGAATCATTATGTGTTAGGGACAAGACTTGAATCCAAGTCTGCTTGACTCCTAGGCTCATTCGTCATCCACTACTCTCACAATTTCTCTGAATTATTAAGACACACAAAAGCCATTCTATGATGTGTCCTACTTCTTAGTGGTGACTGGATTTAATTTAATGCAAGCTTCTACGGTGTGTAGAGAACGCTAGAGTAGACAACTGAGAAAATAAAGCATTTGGATAAAAAAAAACGTTCACTCCTCAGAGTCCACATAGACTGTGATTTCTAACCCATTTGTGAGATGACACAAACACAGATAACTGTGATGCACAGCATTACATAAATTAGGAAGTTGAAGACATGGAAATTTAAGGTTTACACAGCATTTTCCTTGTAATAATTTGGAAAGGTGAGTGTACTTATTTACATTTTATTGATAAAGAAACTGGGTCTTTCAGAATTTAAGTAACTTAATAAAATCATAACTGAACAGGAGGATCAAGGTTGTCAATATCGACACCAGTCCCTAGTGTCTATACAACCTCTGAAAGTTTCTACAAAGCTGGAATGGTTGTAAGACCTCAACCACAAATTCTATTCTATTCTCTATGGACCAGCCTACCTAAATTCAGAGAAACTCATTAACACAAAGTAATTGCTCAGTAATCAATTTTTTGGCCACAGCAAGGCATGATGACCATAGCATGGGAAATGGAGGAGTTATGAGCCACATCAGGGGAAAATGCCCACACTGTTGAAATCATAGGTCTCTTTAAAGTATTGAACTATCTAAATTGGTTCTCTTGATCTTCATTAGAGGCGAAAGAAGTAGAACCTGTAAGGCAGCATGGTTTAGTGGATAAAAGGCATAATTGGAGTCAGAAAGACTTGGTTTAAATTCTACCTCCGACATGTATTAGCTATACATGGAACTGATTAAAATTTTAAAGGACAATATCAGTGCCTTTTTTTCCTTTTTTTTTTTAAATTTTATATTTTCTTATTTTAAATTTCAATATAAAACAAGAAAAGAAAAATTGTAATGTGCACAGCAGAACATGAGAGGATTCAAAATATAAAACAGTAAATTTCCATTTCAAGAAAGCCTATATAATAAATACTACACATTGTGTTCAGAGCTGTCAGTCTTTTCTTTATTTCTCTGTAGGTTTTATTTTGTTCTCTGTTGTGCACTTTTTACTTTGTTCTTTTTTTTGTCTCTTCCCACCCCCACCCCCCAAGGCTATAATTCATCTCTAATATGGGTATGTGTATATATACATATATATGTATATATGTATATTTTCTAAATCCACCAACTCATTATTCCTACGCCACAGCAATATTCCAACTTTATACTGTCTAGTTATTTTAAATAGTCTAAAACAATAC
>CM053580.1:489656903-489685021 GCA_028627135.1 Pseudochirops cupreus
AATGTGATTAGGGTCCCCTGTAAAAAAAATCTCTTCCCTTAGCTTTTTTTATTTCCTTCTGAAGTTAGAAGACTTTCATACCCTTCTAGACAGATAGATAGATAGATAGATAGATAGATACATGTATTGTTCCCTCTTTAACTCATTCCCAATGAACTTCCAGCCTTCCTCATCTGTCTAATTATCTGTGTTAGTTCTTCTTCTTGTACCTCATTTGTATAATTACTCTTTTTACCTTTTCCTAGATGTTATTATTTTTAAAAATCACATCATACTCAACTCTACCTCAATCTTTCTTTCAAACTACCAAATTACTGATTACAGTCTTAGAGATACTATTTATATTTCCTCATATAAAAAGTAAATAGTCTGTCCTCATTGAATCCCTTGTAATTAGTCTTTGATATTTACTGTACATTTCTCTTGGATCTTACAGGTCAAATTTTTTATAAAGTTCAGGTCTTTTTGCAATAAAATTCTTAAAGTCTGGCAATTCACTGAATGTCTTTTTTTAAATTTAGGATTACATTTAACTTTGCTGGGATATGATATTTTTTTTTTTACCATAACCCCAGTTCTTTTGCTCTCTGACATATAGTGTTCCAAGACCTGTGGTCTTTTAGTGTTGCCACTGCTAGGCCTTATGTGATTCTAATTGTGGTTCCACCATATTTGAATTGTTTTTTTTTTCTTGATGTCTGTAATATAGGGGGGTTTGGAATTTGACTATGATACTCCTGTAAGTTTTCCATGTAGTATCTCTTTCAGATGGTGATCAGTGTATTTTTTTCTATTTCTACTTTCCCTTCATGCTCTAATGCTTCAGGACAATTTTCTTTCATTATTTCTTTTATTATTGTATGAAGATTCTTTTTCTGATCATAGATTTCAGGTAGTCCAGTTATTCTTATGTTTTTTCTTCTTGGTCTATTCTCCAGATCAGTTGGTTTTCTAATGAAATGTTTTATATTCTCTTCTATTTTTTTATTCTTTATTATTTTGTTTTATTATATATCTTGGTCTCTTACAACTTCACTGGTTTCCCCTTGCCTAATTGCAATTTTCAAGTGCCATTTTCTTCCTTAAGATTCTGGATCTCCTTTTCTAGCTGGTTGACTTTCCTTTCATAATCTTCTTGTTTTTCTTTATTGTTCTTTTTTAAAAATTTTTCCTCAGTCTCTCTCATTTGATTTTAAAGTTTTTCTACAAATTCTTTTTGGGCAAGTGACCATTTGATGTTACTCTTTGGAGAAGGAGAAACTTTTTTTTTACTTCATTATCCTCCTCTGAAGATGAATCCTGGTCTTCTCTATTCCCATAGTTACTTTCTATAGTGCATTAACAAGCACCCTAGCACACCCAGGATGACCTGCTAGTACAGGTTCTTTGATCTGCTTTTCTAAAGGAAAGAAAACTTTAAAGGAGATCAACAGTCTTACTTTGTTTACAGATAAGTAGAAAATGAAAGCAGAGAAATTAGCAAAGAGATTCAACAGACAGGGCTCCTACTGTCTGGACGAATTAATGCAACCACCTATATACACCCCAGATCAGGAGAGGACAAACCTTTGAGTGGTCTGGGAGGTTCTTAATAAACCACTACTCAGTGTCCCACCCAGGAAATCAAAAGGTCCTTCTCATAAGCTTGAGCCCTCAAAGTAAAATACCAACCTTCTAGTATAGTTTTCAACTAGTAGGCTCAGAGCCAGAAGGCATCACAACCCACTTGGCTCAGTGCCTAATTGACTAAGTACCAAGAGGTGTGGAAGCCTTCCTGTAAGCAATCCTCCCCTAAATAAGTTTCCCTTTAGGCAAGTTCCTCCCTCAATGGGCTCTATGTGATTCAGGTTGGATCAAAGCTGGACTGGAGCTCAAAGTAAAACATCTGTGATTGAACACATGTGGTACATAGGATATTAATGAACAGGGAAGACGATCTTCCTATTCCATTTACATTACACATGGTTGGGTTCTTCCCCCTTTGCCTAATTAGATAGTTACATACATACATACATAGATACACAGATAGATAGATATAGATATATGTAGATATAAATATAGATATATAGATGTAGATATCAACTTCTTATAATCACCTCTAGTCCTAGGGCATGGGGGATGGTATCATCCCCTCTGACTTCAGGTCCTTCTTTTGTTCTTGCCTCTGGTATGAAATTGAAATAAAAAAACTCCAGACAGATAGATGATTATATATCTATGTAACTATATTTCAATGTAATTACTTTTCTTTGTAATACTGTATACTTTATGTTATTCATTTAAAACTTAAGCTGAGAAGGAAAGGGTCCCATAGGTTTCATCAAACAGTTAAATGGTTCTATAACACAAAGAAAAATAAAGATGTCTTGGCCTAGGGAATCTGGCCAAAGAAAATAATAGGATTATATAGGTTTAGAGGTAGAGTGTGTACTGAAGATAACTTAGTCCAAGGTCATCAAGGTACAGAGCATAAAGTTCTTCCACCTCTACGCCATAGTAAATCATGATCTTCTTGGTCAGCACTAAGTACCCAAGGAGAGGTCTTTTCATCTTGACTCAAGGCTGACTCTCAGATTCCATGGTTCCTCTTCTATGGTCCCAGCTTTTGCCTGAATTTAACCAACTGTCACCTGGATTCAAAGGTAAGCAGCTCTCAGTTCTTTGTCCCTGTCCTCGTCCAGCTTCTCATCTAGTTCCCTGTCCAGTTCCATATTAAGGTTCACAGTGTCCAGTCTACCTCAAGTCCTTTGCTGTTTCTGTTTCTAGAAGATAAAGCTTGCCAGAGCCACAATTACATTCATACATATTGCCAGCACCATCATCAATTCACTATCTGCCTGTGAAATCAACACAGATCCACCTACAAGATCTGAGAACTCAACACACATCATCAGTATGGTCCCAGGACCTCTGAAACCCTCCTCTAGGATTTCTGTAAACAGACAACAAGAAAATCCTCTTTCAGGGGTTCCAGTAAGGTCCCAGGGCTTCCATACAAAGTATCACAAACAAAAATCAACACAAACAGAACAGACAAACAGAGCACCTGGCCTCCACAAAGTTCCCCTTCTCAATTCTGCTCTTTCCCAGTTTGGGCTTCTCCTTATATATGGTCATTAGCTCCTCGCTGTTTCTGCTCCTTCCTCTTGCATCAGCAAGTGCCTCCCACTGTGGGATTCAGAGGTTCTGTTTCTTAACAAAGGCTTGATGCAATCAGAGCAAGACTCAAAAGACACTTGAACTGAAACAAGGTGCTGAATAATTAAATAGCTGAAAGAAGGTGCTAAGCACTTCTTTGCTTGCCATTATAATCATGATGGGCTCAAATATCCTCCTTGGATGTCACTTCCAAGGTTACATGCCCTGGATTCATTGTATGGGATGGTAGGGAACCTGAGATGGTGTAGGTTGAGCCTAGTATGGAAATCCATTCCAAAGTGAAGCTTGGGGAGATGATATTGGAATCTATCCCAGGATTATAGGATCATAGATATATAGAGTTGGAAGGGACCTTAGAAGTCATCAAGTCTAATCCCCCTAATTTTTCAGATGAGGAAACTGAAGCCGACAAAATGACTTATCCAAGGTCACACAAATGGCCTTCAGAGGTGGGATATGAACCTAAGTACTCTGACTCAAAGGCTAGGATTTTCTACTGCTCTGATCATAGGTCCCTATGAAAATAGGGGATACTCCTTCAGCCTAGCAGCAATGGTTCATGCAGAACCACAAAAAATATCCCAAGAACTGCCTTTGTATGTCTCACTACTATATACCAGGTCTCTCTAGCAACACCTGCCAGGCATACTTTTTTTTTTTTCACACTGAGTCTTAGGATTTGGAAATGTACATTATTAACTCCTTCAGGCCATTGGCTACCATTCAGTAATCTGCTTCAATATATTGAGTAGCACCCTAGGGGCCTTGAAGGAGTTAATGTAGTTTCAAAAGTGCCTAATTTACTCTTAGGTAGCGAACAATTTCCATTCCACTGGAGGAGACTCACACTGGCTCCTAGTGTACCTGCAGCTCCTGTATAAACAGGTGTTTCCTTCTCCCTTGATTATACTAAGTTTTAATGTCACACCTACTAGTCAGGACCAGGATTAATGTCTCACCTATTTTTTTGAAAAATCAATGCCTCTTTGCATTTTCTACTCATCTTACATTTCCCCCAGCCCTCTGGCATTTTTCAGAAATAATTATAAGTGTCTCAGGAAATGTTTGCCAATTCCCTCCTGCCCTGGGATGCATGTTAATTTTTTCAGCTTTCACTTTTTCAAGGCTGGCCTGACCAGTTTTTGTCAATTATGTTTTTTCACAAGGTCTTCATTAATTCCTAATTGTCGGCTTTTTTCCAGCATTTTTCTTGTTAAAGATAGATTTTTTTTTTAAATGTGTTTAGGATTATAGCCATTTTAGATTTATCATTAATTCTCTGGTCTTTCACATTTGCTTGGAGGCTTATTTTCTCTTAAGACATTTATTTTCGTCTTCTAACTCTTTAACTTATCCCCATAACACTTATCTCCATTAGACTTTGAGCTCCTTGAGAGCAGAGACCACTTTTATTTTTCTTATAAGTCCAGTGATTAACATGGTTCCTGACATAGAACAGATGCTTAATAAATGCCTATTGACTTGGCTTGACCTTACTTGCCTCTCTCCATGTACTCCATGATCCAGCAACAATAATCTCCTTGCTGTTCCCTGAACACAGCACTCCACCTCCCAGCTCCATATATTTTCACTGGTTCCCCAGTTTAGAATGCTCTTGTTCCTTGTGCTTGTCTCCTGGTTCCTTTGACTTCCTTCAGGAGTCAGCTACAATCTTCCAAATCAGGTTATTTTTTTTCCTTATTCCTTTTAATATTAGTGCCTTCCCTCTGAGATTATGTCCATTTTATTCTTCATAAATTTTGCTTGTACACCATTGTTTGCCTGTTGTCTTTCCCATTAGACCATAAGTTCTTTGGGTCAGAGACCCCCTTTCCTGCCTTTCTCTGTATCCCCAGAATTTAACACAATCACTAGTATATAATAGGTACCTAATAAATGCCTGTTGACTTGACTTGACTTTTAACATTAGCTCATCCTATTTTTGTATTCTCAGGTGTTTTTCTCCAAAAAAATTTGCTGATTGTGCCACATACTTGATCTTACATGTCTTCCAATGGGAGATTTTTTTTCTTTATGAATCTTTTTAAAATGTTGAAGGTATTTACGCTTTCCTTCCTTCATTTCAAGAGAAATAATGACAATTCATATTTAACAGAATTTTTCCTGCCTCTTTTCATGATTTGGAACTTTAACATTTTTCTAGTCTATACAACTCATTATAGTTCCTATATCCTTTTGAAAATTAAATCAGTATAATATTACCTATCCTACTATTCCAGGAAGCCTTCTCTCTGAGGAGAACAGAGTGGCCTGCCTCTGATGCCAACATCATGCTTGCCCTTCTGGCAAGAATTAAAATTTCCCTTGGAGCAAGAGGAAGAGACAAGAATAATCTGGAGGTAACAGACAGTGGAAGACTAGGCTAGATTAAGGATAACAGATTTGGGCATAGTGATAATGGAAAGCCTCAAGTTAACACGAAGTCAAATGGGATAATTCAAGGGGGTTCCCAGAACCTATACCCTATCAAAGGTATAAAGAAGAAAAGCAACTTTCAATAAATCTCTGAATCCTTAGCATAGTCCATGAAAGAGCATGTGTTTCATAAAAGTCTATTGAATGTTGTTAATGAATCAGACTATTGAGAGTTAGTGTAAGCAGTCATGGTGAAAGCATGGTGATCAGAATTAAAAGACTTGAGTTTGAATCCCAGGTCTCATAAGATCCCAAATTTCATCAGTCTTCTTTCTTAGTAGTTTTACTCTTAAGTACTGAGAGAAGTAATTATTAATAACCAATGATTTGGGGAGACCCAGAATTTCCCTTTTTTCTAAAGTCCTCATTTCAAAAGCTCATTATCTGAAGGTTGAACAAACTTTCTCCTCAATCACAGTCAGACCCCACCCAGCTTTACAAGGAATCTAATCTAGGTGAATTCTTGCCTATTGTGTTCTACTAATTTGGGTGCAGGTAAATTCTTTGATTAGATTGATAGATTGATTAAGGCTGGGGGTAATTTAGAAGTAATTGACATAATCAAAGTTACAACCCCAAGCCCTTCATCAGAATAGGTCCACCTTTCATTGTAATATTCATTCTCTCATTAATTGTTAACCAACCAGAGTTGATTGCCACCCTCAGGAATACCCACTCTTCCAAAGACATAAAAACTGCAAATTTACCACCATGAGGGGTCTTCAGCATTCAACAGTGTCCCTAATCTCTTTTATTAATAAAATGCTTTCATTATTAATAGAATGATTAATTACTCAGAAATTATATCTCTTGAATTTTTTTAAATGTCACAGTATCTCATTTTCTTAATCTATAAAATGGGAATGATCACAACTGACATTCATATTACATTTTAAAGATTGAAATATGTCTTACATGCCTGATGAAATATAGAATGACATACGTTCTTTCAGAATTCGTATTTACAATATAATATGCTCACAACTCTAAGAAGTGGTTAGTTTGAGTATTTTTTCCTTCTAATTTCTTCATTAGTTCACTGGCATAGTGAACTTCCAGGAAGGAAACTCCTTCTAGCAATATGGATCAGCATCTACGGTGAAATTTAAAGTATTTCAAAGTTGTCTGGTGTACTGAGAGGTTAAGTCATCTGTCCAGGGTGTCAACATGCAATCACAACTTTACAAAACCTTATGTGAAAATTAGGTTTATTACAAGAGAAATAAACATGCATGTGGAACCCAAAGAGCCCACAATCCATACAGAAGTCTGCATTTTTATAACAACAAAACAAAAGAAAGAGGAAATACCAGGAAGGAGTGTGACACGGAAGGAGAAAGGTGTGGTAAAGGTGGGAAAAGGACAAAATCTTTCCAGAAGGGGAGGGACAAGACAATGCAAAACTACATTTTTTTTTTCCCCTTGGGAACTGCTAGATGGAGTGAGGAACCTGTGGCCTTGAGGACGCCACATGTGTCCTTCTGGACCCTTAAGTGATTTGAATGAATCCAAATTTTATAGAACAAATCCTAGCAGCTAGGCTATGAAAATATTAAGGTCTACTTGATTACACAGGTCCCAGCTACACAAACAGTTTCTCAGCCTAGTGCAGACTGACTGGTGCCTGTCTTGCCAAGGACACACAGGGAGTCCAGTTTGGGATGCAAACAGCAAATTGTGTCAGCTGGGGAGGGAGAGGACAGGGACTTCATTCTTGACACATTCAGGACCTCCTGCATGCTCTGGATCCAATGTTTCTGGAAAATATGGCAACTCAAAAAGACATGTTCAGGGAACCCCTTAACAATCCTTAACAAGGATTACACAATCAGCATATATCAGAGACAGCTTGAACTCATATTGGGTCCAGCTCTCTATCCAAGATACCATGCTATATCACTGTTCTCAGTATTATTTCACATTAGTTTCAGTATTAATTCCTCAGATAAAGGAATTGAAGCTTAGGAAATTTTTGACTTGCCTATGATTACCCTTTTTGTAAGTGGCAGAACATGGTCTTCCAGGTGAAATCTAGTATTCTACCCACCATTCTATTACATAATAGTTCCCTTTCATTCATTCCAAGGCATTTGCCAACTTTCTAAGTCTTTTCTGCTTCTGATTACTTAAATATGACTTCCAATATAGCCTAAAATCAAATCGTCTCTCCAATACGGTGTTGGTAACTACTTGTCTTTTTTTTTTTTAAATGATCCTCAATCCACTGATCCCTTTGATCAGTGACAGGTTATTTGACAGGTCAAATGCTTATCTCCATTTCATATCTGAGCAAAAAATGATCCCCTCCTTCTATAATAGAATATATCACTCTACCTCTTCTGTTACTCTGGGAAAGAAGATTAAAAATCAATAAACATTTATTAACTTCCTACAATGTGCCAAGCAAAATGTTGAGTTCTAGGGATATAGAAAGAGGCAAAAGGCAGTCCCTATCTTCAAGGGGCTTACAATCTAATGGGAGAGATAACAAAAAACAAAAAACACAAATACATATATGTATGTGTGTATGTGTGTATACATATATAAACATATACAAATATATATACATACATACATATATACACATATATAAACATATACAAATATATATACATACATACATATATAGATAGATAGATAGATAGATATAGATATATAAATATAAACAAACAGATGACATACAGGATAAATAGGAAGTAATTGACAGTGGGAAACTTTAGAATAAAGAGGGGTTGAGAAAGGTTTCCTATAGAAGACAGCATCTCAGCTAAAGCTTTAAGGAAGCCACGGAAGTCAGTGAGAGGAGATGAAGAAGGAGATCACTCCAGGTATGGGGACAGCCAGAGAAAATGCCTGAAACCAAGAGATGGAATGTCTTGTTTCCAGAACAACAGGAAGTTAGTATCACTGGATGAAAAACTACATGGAGTAAGACTGGAAAGGTAGGAGAAAGCGTGGTTATGACTAACTTTTAATCCTAAACAGATGATTTTGTATTTAATCTGCAAGGGAAGAGGGAGCCACTA
This sequence comes from Pseudochirops cupreus, assembly GCA_028627135.1. Classification (NCBI taxonomy): domain Eukaryota; kingdom Metazoa; phylum Chordata; class Mammalia; order Diprotodontia; family Pseudocheiridae; genus Pseudochirops; species Pseudochirops cupreus. The sequence continues at coordinate 489,665,525 of CM053580.1, forward strand.
GAGTTTATTAAGTGGAGGTAAGTGAGTAATATGGTCCAACCAGAATTTTGGGAAAACCGCTTTAGTGGAATGGAGAATGGGTTGGAGTACAGAGAGAGATTCGAGGCAGGCAGACCCACCAGCAGGCTATTACAATAGTTCAGTTATAAGGTCCAGAGTAATGACAATGTCAGAAGAGAGAACAGGACCATATATGAGAGATACTCCAAAGACGATATTGATATGCTTAGGCAACAGAATGGATATGGTGGGGAGAGGGGAGTTAGAAATAGTGAAGAGTTGAAGATGGCCCCTAGGTTGTGAGCCTGAGGCACTGGGAGGATAATATTGCCCTCAACAGTAATAGAAGTTAGGAAGGGAGGAGAGTTTAGAGGCAAAGATAATGAGTTTTGTTTTGTATATGTTTAGTTTGTCTACTGGTCATCTAGCTCAGAATATGTAAAATGGAATTGAAGATGTAAGACTGGAGGTTAGCAGAGAGATTGATTGGGGAAGAATAGGGAGATTTGAAAATCATTAACATAGAGATGGTAATTAAATCCATGGGAGCTGATGAGATCACCAAGTGAAGTGGGAGAGAGGGAGAAGAGAAGAGGGCCCAGTATGGAATCCTGTAGGACACCTTCAGCTAGGGGACATGATCTGGATGGAGAGCTGGCAAAAGAGACTAGGAAGGAGCAGTCAGATAGGTAGCATGAGAACCAGGAGAGAGTGGTATCCTAAAAACCTAGACAAAAGAGAAAGATCAACAGTGTCAGAAGCTGTGGAAAGTTTAAAGAGAATGAAGATTGAGATTTGGATTTGGCAACTAAAAGATCATTGGTAACTTTGGACAGAGTGGTTTCAGTAAAATGATAAGATCAGAAACTGGATTATAAAGAAAGAGAGGAGGGAGGAAAGGAAGTGAAGACACCTATTTTAGATGGCCTATGGAGTTTAACTATGAAGAGAAGAGATGAAAGATGATATGTGAAAGGGAAGGATAAAGTAAAATTTTGCTTTTGTTTTTTCAGGATTGGCAAGACATGGGCATGTTTGTAGGCAGTAGAGAATGAACCAGAAGATAGGGAGAAATTGAAAATAAGTGATAGAGAAGGGATGATAGAAATGGCAATATACTGGAGGAGATAAGATTGAATGGGATCATTTGTACAGGTAGAGGAATTAGCTTTGATCAGGAGTAAGACCACCTCACGATGTGACACAGAGGTAAAGGAAGCAGTGGCAGAAGGCACGTCAGTGATATGAAAGGAAGACAAGGGAAGAGGAAGCTTGAAGTATATGGCCTCAATTTTTTTTTCTGTAAAAATGAGGCAAAGTTTTCAGATAAGAGTAAGTCATGTCGTGTTTGTGGATCAACAAAAAGGTTTAGAAGTGCCACTGAGGCAAGGAGGATAGTGAGTTGATAAGTATTAAAAGATTACAACTATAAAAGACATATGAAGAAAGATTCTGTCTGTATCCAGAGAAAGAACAAATAAATAGAAGTGTGTATAGAATAATTTTATATGCATACATATGTGTGTGATATGTGTGTGCATGTATGTATACACATATTTTTATACATGCAAATATATCTACAAACATATGTATATATACCTATTTGTGTGTAATGGTAGTCATCCCTAGGGCAGGGGGAGGTGAGAAGGAAGAAAAAAAAAGATTTACATGATAACTTTATTATATATTTAAAATGAATAGCAAGTTTTATATAACAAATTTGCAGTTTCATATACAATCATCTTTTTTATTATACTATGTTATGGAAATGCTTGTTTTATTCTATAAATTAAAAATAAGATAAATTAATGCAAAAAAATAAATAAAGGATTACCTAGCAGCAGTGAGAACCTAATTGGGGTTCCATAACATGAATTTGCAGTAGACTCAGTCAAAATAGTTGCATAATTTTCTCCATCTTTGTTCAGCAGGATATGTTTAGAAGGGACAGTGACCAATAATGGAAGTGATCCAAGATTGAGGCTCAGCAGGATGTGATAAGCAAATTGATAAAGGGGTCATGGATTCAAGAGAAAAGGCAGTATAGAATTAAACTGGTTCATCAAGTGGTCAATCTGGGGAGAAAAAGAGAGAGTGACTAGTTCAGGGAAGATGATCTGCATAAGAATTATGGGGTCAAGGAAGTGGAGGTTATGGTGTGAACAAAGAGTTGGATTTGGTAAAGGAAAGCAGAGGGAGAGGTTAAAAAAAATAGGGTAATAGCAACTATCTATTTCCCTCCTTATATTCTCAGAAACAGTAGAGGCAGTTTTGAAAATCACCAAAATATCATGACATCATGACTATTCCTATAGTAATAATCACTCACATTTGTATAGCATCTTAGGGTTTACAAATCTGTCATTGTTCACTCGTTTTCAATTGTATATTACTCTTCATGACACTATTAGGGGTCTTTTTGGCAAAGGTACTGGAGTGGTTTGCCATTTCCTTCTCTTCCAACTCATTTTGCAGATGAAAAACTGAGGCAAACAGGGTTAAGGGATCTTTCATCCAAACAAGCCTGTGAGGCAGACGGCACAAGTGTTATATCATATCCTTTTATCAATGAAGAAACAAGCACAATATTGCTCTTAGTCATGGAGCAAGTAATTGTCATGCCCAAGACACAGAACAAAGTTATTTGACTCCAAGACCAAAAGGGTCATAAGATCCTAGATACAGAGTTGAAAAGAACCTGAGAGGCAATCTAGTTCAGCCCCTTCATTTTATAGAAAAGCAAAGTAAGGAGAGACGTCACTTGATTGGCCCAAGGTTATACAGGTAATAAGTGGCATTTTCAGGATTTAGACTCAGGTTGTCCAAATCCAATATTCTTTCTACTACACCACATTTTCCACTATACCACACTACCTCAATAAACACTTGCTGGGATTTTATCCATTTGTCTTTTGCTTCCTAAAGCAAATTGATTACTCATTTACAACCAAGGATTTGGTTTAAAGATCTTTCAGTTTAGCAACATGAGGTCATAGAATTAGCACTAAACTAGGAATCTGGAGATCTTGATTCTTGTCCTAATCCTACCACTTTTAGTGTGCTGTTGAGCAAATCACAACAGTATCTTGACCTACATTTCCTCAAATGTGAAATGAAGAGTTTGGAACAAATGAGCTTTAAATCCCTTTCCAGCTCTTTCAATCTATGCTTATCTCCATCTGGTTCTCAACAGCAAATCGTTTCCATATTTATTTTTTTATCTGTTATTGTTTTAATCCTTCACATTCAATCCTTCCTTTTTCATTTCCTTAACATCATTCTAATTGAACTTCTTATTTCCTCTCACCTGGAATACCTGCAAGACTAATCTATCTCCCTGACTCTAGTCCCCCTTCCTGCAAGCAATTCCATCCTACAAGCAATCACCACACTATGAATCTTCATAGTTTTGAATTTATCATTCCCTAATCCAAAAGCCTTTGTTTGTTCCCCATTCCTTTGCAAATATAGACTATGGGATTGTCGAAGTTCAAATGAGATGATATGTGTTTTTACAAACCACAAAGCAACATATATTCATCTTGACAAATCTCAAGGTACCGTACAAATTTCTATCATTCACTTGTAGCTATTATTGTTATTATTTAGTCATTTCAGTCATGTCCAAGTCTTTACGACACTGTTTGGGGTTTTCTTGGCAAAGATACTGCAGTGGTTTGTCATTTCCTTCAACTCATTTTACAGGTTATGGAAATAGAGGCGAGCAGGGAAAAGTGACTTGCCAGTGGACACATAGCAAGTAAGTATCTGAGGCCAGATTTGAACTCAGGTTATCCTGACTCCAGGTCAGCGCGCTATTTACTGTGTCACCTAGCTGTTGTTATTAAAAATGTCCAAATTCATTCACCTGACATCCTTAACATAGACTTTGTCTACTAATTCAGCTTTTTCTCCCCTAAATTTGGTATAAACTCCCCCAAAATGCTCAATATGCTGTTCAATAAATATGCCTTATGTTTTCTAGCTCTTTTCATTACCATGCTCTATAAAAGCGTTCCTTCTCTAGTTATGGACCTTCTATATATCTCAAACATCACCTATGAAGCCTGAGTTCATCATCCCAACCAATAGTCATGTCTCCCTTCTTTGAACTTCTAGCCTCTGCCATTGTTACGACAATTATCACATGCTTCAACACTTCAGATGACTGAAGACTTCCAAAAGTATGGGTACTTTCTCCATCAACACAGATGACAACTTTTCTAAGTCTTATTAGATGATTCAGTGAATTGCTAAAGTCAATAATAGTTCCTCAACTGGTGTCCAACTCTGTGGTGATTAGACTATCCATACAGAGGTAGGCTAATTCTCAGATGACAGTAGGAAATCAGGCCCCTGCTTAAAGCCTTTCTAGTCTGATGGGACATGGTAGTGTTTGTACTTCACTGCCATAGATTTAGAGAGCCAAGAGCCACAATGAGGCATGAGGAGAGTAATTCAATGGAGGATTTATCATATAGTGTCCCTTCTTTTAATTGAGTATATTCCTTCTCATTTCTATTCATTAAACTTTGTTACTTGAAAATAAGAATGTTGTTTAATCATCTGTGTCTCCCATGAAATCTAACAGTGTAATAAGTATTTAATAAACGAATGAGCTAAAAGCATTTTGCCTACATATTTATTAATAATGTCAAGATATCCATATAGTGTACAAAATTCTGTTTCATGTGTACGTTTTGTCTCACCAAAAAAAATATAATGTCCTTGAGGGCAGGCACACAGTAGGATCTCAGTAAACATTTCTTAAACTGACATAATCACTAAAACTATTCTCTCTCAGGATAATTATTTCTTTTACCCATCACTCTATATAGTATGTCTTTTAGGTGATCTCTTCATTAGGAAAATAATCCCACCAGATTTTGTTTATGCCCATTTAGTCATAATGTCCTTCATTCAAAGTACACAGTTTCTTCATGCCAGCTTCCTATAGTCCTTGCTTTGCTGGAAAGACACTTTAGAACATTTTTTTCATAATCTTATCATATGTTACAGAAAACTCTATCCTCAGTATTTTTTCAATTTATTTGGGAAATCTGCTAATGTGCCAATTTTGGCAGGCAAGGAGACAAAGTCTGGCAACATAAAGGCATCAAGCAACAGACTAAAGAAAAGGTCTGCAAAGTAGTGGTGCCCTTCAGCCTGTTGTAGCGAGTATGAAATTTGGTCCTAACGATGTCATATTCGCCCCCAACACCAACTACCTCTTGTGATACCAACATGCTGTGCTTCAAGTCACATTTCCAGCAATTATATTTTGGGAACAAAATCATTCCAAAGGCATCAGAGCCACTTTAATCAGTCGACTCTTTTCCATGTGTTTCTCTGGTGACAAGTGACCACAACCAATTAAAACTAGTTGCTTTAAGAGAGTCTAAAAAGAAAGAATCAGTAATGGGTCTTACAGGTTATACCACAGCTATATATAAAGGAATAAGACTGCTACCCCAGATGTCTCAGCAAGAGATTCACAAAAGGAAATAACTGGAAAACTAAGACAATGGGAGATAAAACAGGAGATAATGAACTGAGAAAAAAGATGATAGGACTGACCATGAAGGTAAGAAAAACTCAAGAACAGTCCAGAAAATAGGTAGTCAAACCATTCTCAGATCATCCAGTTCCTTAGCAAGCACCATCTGTCTGTTTGACAACTTCCAACTTCAGGAATTTGCTTTTGAACAATAAGAGCTAATCAAAGATAGATCATGCCTATATATTTGCCAAGGCTCCCCATTCCCCACCTCTAACTGTACAGTACAGACCAGACTTCCAGAAAGATACCTCTTTTTCATTCACTCCAAAGGCCCCAGTTGAATCTCTCCAGCTAACTTTATCCTCTAGGGTGAGTGAGTTCAAACTCACTAAATCTGCTGTTTCTTGCTAGATCCAGACCATTCTTCATATACATCTACCCTGGATATCTTGCTCTCTGTCACCACCTCTCCCTTCCTTTTTTCTCTCTACTCTGGAAATAGTAATCAGATTAATACTACCAGCATATCTGAAGGGGGGTTATAAATTCAATGCCTTTGGGCTACAGAAACCATTTCTATAACTACTAGGGATACAGTTCTCTTCCAAGGCCCTTGTTAGAATAGATGCTACTTGAGGGTAAAAAGTTGTCTCATTTTTGTATTTGCATCTTCATCACTTAGTATAATTCTTGGCACATAATAACATAATTAAATGGTTTTTGTTCATTCATTGACTCATTCTTTTATGGTAGCCCTGTTTCAGGAAGAAGTGCTATCTATGTCTATTATGAGAGAGGGAAAGAGAGTACTGGAGGCCAGAAGACAGAGCAGTGGTATGAGAAAAAGAACACTGCCTTTTGACTCAGAAAAACTAGATTTGAGTCCCATCTATGCTACTTCTTTGTTCTATGACTGTGAAAATGTTTTAAATGAAGGCATTAATATTTATACTGTCTCCCTTACAGGGTTGTTGTAAAGGTCAAATATAATAATAGATACAAAGAAATCTAAACTATTATAATCATAGCTACATATATATATATATATAATTACATTATTACCATATAATCATAATTATAAATACATAAGAAGTCCTATGGTTCAGACAGAGCATCAAGCATTGCTTTTATGCAAAGAATAGATGTTCTATAAAAAATTTAACATCTTCCAAGGGCTTTTTCCTCATAGCACTCCTACAAGGTAAATAGTACAAGTGTTTATTATTAATTACAAGACAATACCAGTGCAATCAAGATATGGTGACAAACATGTTAAAAGAAAGGATTTTGTTCAGTCATGGCCTTGATGAACTCATAGGAGCTTTCTAGTTCTAAGATTCTGTGATTCTATGATACAGAACCAAGCAAATCAAACCTCTAATAATTCTTTTACTGGAGAATTGAGGAGAGTGGCTAGGGGAAAAGATGATTGTGATTAGAAAGAGGATAAAACACAATATGACTTGAAAAAGAAGCCAAGCTGAGGAGCCTAAGATTGGACTAGAGGATGTATAGGGTCCCTTCCAGTTCTAAATCTTTAATCTTATTAAGTCCCCTGAATTTATAGATGTGGAAACTGAGGCTTGGGAAATTGATACAACATAAGCAAAGTTGCCCAGGTAGATGAGCCAGAATTGAAATACAGATCCTCTAACTAGATTTAGTGTTCTTTCCACTATTCTGTGACTCTTTCTTGTACTGAGGTTTTTCATTGATTAACAGTGCATGACATCAATAGGTTGCCAGGCCTGATAATACCAGAGATTTTATGTCTCTTCCCCCCACCCCTTCCCTAGTCTATGATATGACATTATAGCTCATAAACTAGAAGATAACTTCATTTCTTACTGCCAAATTGGAGATAAAACTTTTTGTCTCCCATTAAAACTATCAGGATAAAGTCAGTCTGGAAATTGATAACAGTTTTCTCAAGAGCATTATACATAGAAATGGAAGAACCTTAAATTTTGTAGATATAGACTTAGAACACAAAGTACAGGTTTCTCTCAAGACTGTCCTGGGCCCTCTCCTCTCTCTGCACTTTCTCTTATTGATCTCATCAGTATCCATATGTTCAATAATAATCTCTAGGTAGATGACTCTCAAATCTAATCTTTTCTGTTAAGGCCCATTGACACATTTTCAATAGCTTCTGGACACTGGACCACCTAAATTTTCCCTAGAATTTTCAAGCCTCTTATTATTCTCACAAGTGATTCATGCAGTATATATTTCATGAAGTAGCAATTACTCATACAAGAATAAAAAGTATGTTTAAGTTCCAAAAGGAGCACAAATCACAGAAAACTCTAGAAGGCTGGAAAGGACCGTGTAGGACCCTGTAGAAGAGCTGGAATTCACTGAAATATCAGAATGGTACCCAGTGATAATTCCTGAGTTCACGGAAAGTACTGTGCATGTTGTGTGTATTTTCTGTATTGGTATAAGGGCTCTCAGGAATCCTTTTCATCTTCTGATTTCCTGTGAAGCAAAATAAAGGTGATCTTACCCAATATGCTTTATTGATTGTGCCTAATATGCAATATGCACCTTGAGTGTTTGTGTTGTTTGCAAAACTGGGAATCCCTTTAAGTCCCATTTGTAGAATCCTGTATCTAAGCTACACTTGGAAATTTCCCCAGAGTAAATTCCAGATGGGGATAATACTCCCACCCCCAAAAAAAGAAGAATTTTAATGTCATCCACATGACTGGATCCAGTCTGTATGAACCCAGAGACTTGGAGGCCTTGTGTTATTGTTTCTCTTTATAAATCTCTTGTATCAATTTCCTCATCTTTATTCACTATCCTAATTACCCTACATTCATACTACTGCAATGGCTTCTAACAGCAACTGGTCTCTCCTCTTCAATCCATCCTATCTGCATAGACCTGTCAAATCAATATTATTTTTTTTTATTTTAAGCTTTTATTTAGTATTTTATTTTTTTCTGTTACAAGCAAAAACAATTTTTAACATTCGTTTTTAAAACTGAGTCCCAAATTCTCTCCCTTCTTTCCTCCCCACCTCCACTGAGAAGGCAAGCAATTTAATATAGGTTAGATACATGTATCCATGCAAAACATATCCATAATAGTCATGTTGTGAAAGAAAACATAGAAAAATAAAGTCAAGAAAAATAAAGAAAGTAAAAAAAAAAGTGTGCTTCAACCATCAGTTCTTTCTCTGGGGATGGATAGCATTATTTATCCTAAGTTTTTCAGAATTGTCTTGGATCATGCTGCTGAGAATAACTAAGTCATCCACAGCTAATCATCTTACAATATTGCTGTTACTTTGTACACAGTACATCCATGCAAGTCTTTCCAGGTTTTTCTGAGAAAGTCCTGATCATCATTTCTTATAGTAAAACATTCCATTCCAATAGTATTCCATCATAATCACATATTACAACTTGTTCAGTCATTCCCCAATTGATAGGCTTCTCCTCCACTTCTTGTTCTTTACCCCCAGAAAAGAGCTGCTATAAATATTTTTGTACATGTAGGTTTTTTTTCCTTTTTGTTTTTTTGGTTTTTTTTAAATCTCTTTTGGGATACAGACCTCATGGTGGTTTTATATCCCTTTGGACCTAGTTCAAATTGCTCTACATAATGGTTAAATCAGTTCACAGCTCCATCAACAATGCATTAAAGTCTCATTTTTCCCACCTCCCCTCCAACATTTATCTTTTCTGTCCCATTAGCCAATCTAATAGGTATAAGGCAGTACCTCAGAATTGTTTTAATTGCATTTCTCTAATCAATAGTAAGTTAGAGTACCAAATCAATATTCTTAAAGCACAAATCTGACTATATAATTCTCTGCTCAAGAATCTTGAGTGGCTCTCTTTTACCTACAGGATAAAATGAAGCTTTTCTGTTTGACATTTAAAATACTTCACAATCTATCCTGCCAAACTATCCTGCTGGGCTGATAATTCATTATTTTCCTTCAGATTCTCTACGTTTCTATCAAAATGATTTACATGCCATTCCCTGTGCAGGACATTCTACCTCCTGTTTATATGCCCCTGTTTAGAATGCTCTCCTTCAATGCCTTCCTGACTCTTTGAATCTTTAGCTTCTTCAAGGTTCTGTTTATGTACTACTTCCTACAAGAAGTTTCTTTGGGTCTGAGATCCAGGGACACCAGCCTCCTTCCTGGTCCTCACCCATGACACTCTATCTCCTGACTAAGCATTTTCACTGAAGGCCTCCCTTGTTTAAAATGCTCAGCTAGCTCACCTCTACCTTCTGGCTCCCCAGGCTTCCTTCAAGTATCAGCTAAATTCCTACCTTCTTCAAGAAGTCTTTCCAGTCCTTACCATTAGTACCTTACTTCCCGCTGAGATTACTCAGAATATCTTGCTTGTACATAGTTGTCTGCATGTTGTTTCCCCTACTAGACTAGGAGCTTCTTGAGGGCAGGGACTGTTTTTTTTTTCTTCTCTTCATCCCCAGTGCTAAGAATATTATCTGACATATAATAGGTATTTTAATAACACTAGTTCACTGACTGATTGTATTTCCCTCCCTTAAGTTGGAAGTATCCCAGAGCTACTGGTATGATAGACAACTTTTTCTTTCCACTGTAATTTTAAACTGACTCAAAGGGAAAGCTCAATTCCTGAGCTCAACTCAAGGACACAGAACGATAACTTTAAGAATCAATGTGGTATTATTATAATTCTCTTCATTTACTTTGTATATGCTTTATATTTACTTACTTATATTTTGTATTGATCCAATAAATGTAAATTAGTGAGGGTAGGATTTTTTCCCCCTATTTTTTTATCCAAAGCACCTATCACAGGGTCTTGGAAATATAAAGGGCTTAACAAATATTTGTCAAATTTAATTGAATTTAATATAATCACTATATTTAGCTTCAAACAATTTACTGGTAAAACACCATCAGTCAATGTTGCTTCCTCAGCAACAAAGCATTTGATATTAGTAAGTACAAATAATTACAATATTCATTCTGGGGTCCTATTTTCAACATTTATTAAAATTCAGTTCCCAGTCTAATTCCTTTCAGGCCTTGGGCCCTAGGGGCACTGTTAATTTGTATATCTGACCATGTATAATTCCATAAGCAGTTTGATTCCTAAGCCTTTTCCACAAGAAGATTGAAGCATCCTATTACTAAAATATATCTCCATATGTTTTCATTACTGTTTTATGGATAACAATCTGGTATCTTTGAAAACAACAAAGGGAAGATCTTGAAGCAATCTTGGGCTTCTGAAGAAAGAAGTACTACTTCCCAGACAATCAGCAAGGACAGGGTCTTTGATCGTCAGGCACCTGTTCATTTCCTTTCTCTGCAGTAGACAGAAAGTCAGCTACAAAGCCCATTAGGAATGCAGTTTTGTGTTCCTGTGGATGAAGTGGAGAGTAATTAGTTCCTTTTACGTTTGGTAATTTTGTTAACACAACTCAGTAGGTGTCTTGTTAATTTGTTCATTACTAGGTAGATGAAAATGTGCATCTCTTCTGTGAATACCAATTATTCTTAAATGAGGTAATTTCACCAAGACAGTGAAATTTCCACATTCTTCTTTGGTTTGAGACTATTACCACCAAGAACGCACATGATCAAACAAAGAGAGTCATAGAAGGTGGAAAATAGAGCTCTTCTATGACAGAGATATGTACTCAGAACCATAAATAGACATTTTTATGGCCACAGCAAGTGGCAAAAAATGCACTCTCCTATAAATGGGTTGAGTAAGGGCAGTGAATGTGAAATAGATATCTCAATACACTGACTACTAGTATAGGGGAAGAACAGGGTGGAGTGGGGGAGAAAACTCACCAAAGTCTGCCATCTAGTAGCTTTCTACTTTAATTAAATATTCTTCCTAACCTAGCAGCTAAAGGAGTGTAAATGCTGCCAGTATCCTGTAAATACAGTACCCTCTAAACATAGTTCCCCTGGGGCAAAATCCCTCTTGGCCCTCCCTAGTTATTGCTCTGAGTGAACCTTCTGTTTTAAGGCACATCTTGAAAACTAGTACCTTCTTTGGAAGTAAAGGCATCTCTGGAAGGTATAGAATCTACTATCTAGTATAATTATAGCCTAAGTAATTTTGAGTCTCACATAGACCTAAAGCAGATGGAAAGCCAGGGTTTATATTTATCAATAACCAAAGTCACAAGGACACAGGAAAGCATGGTAAAGAAGAAGTGGGGAACCAAATCAATCCCCAGTGACTCTGTCTCACTCAAGAATTCTTGCCACTAGCAAAATAATCAAAGAAAGAAAATCACTTTCAAGGTCTTGAAGAGGGACTTTTTTAAAAAGTAATCTTTGTTGTGGTTCTTTCTCCCCATAAAACACTTCCCTTTCTGGGAGCACAAAAGCCACATAGGTCTCAAGCTTCAGATAACTGGATTTCATAAAGTAGAAATAGTTCTTCGGCCAAAGTATCTATATGATAAAAGGACTGATTTTCTTGCACTGAGCTGGTAGTCATGCACTATCAAAAGATGAGTTAGGGGCAGGCTACCCAAATCTATGGACACACTGGAATTACCTTTGGTATTTCACAGGGAAAAAATAGTTTGCCACAGGCTTGACCCTCAGAATAGTAGTGAGTGATTTCTTCTCAGCATGTGCATGGTTGCTTATAAATAACACTCAACACCTCTGTGTTCCTTCTTTTGAATTTCACATTCCTAAGCCATCATTCAAGGCCCTACTGAAAAATGGAGCCATTTTACCTTCACCATGTTTTCACAGTTCTCCCCTTTCAGTACTTGGTGATTTAGTCAAATTAGATTATTATTAGACTATATCTCATTCCCTCAGTATGCCACACAACTTCTCAGACCTGTATTTTTGTCTCTGTCATTCCCTCTTTCTGGATGTTACAGAATCAAAATGTATTAGCTATCAGGGACTTCAGGAACCTCTGTGAGGCAGTGGATAAAGTGTTGGATCTGGAGTCAGGAAGAACTAAGTTCAAATATGTTTTCGACCATTTACTAGCTGTGTGATCCTGGGCAAATCACTTAAACTCTATCTGCCCCAGTGTCTTCATCTGTTAAAAAAAAAAATGATAGTGCCAACCTCCCAGGATTAGTGTGAGGATAGGAGATTTTTGTAAAGCATTTTGCGAATGGTAAAGTGCTATATAAATACTGTTTAATATTATTATTATTATTAATTAGTCCATCCCCAAGCTGAACAGAAACCTCTTCTATATATCTAGGGGTTATCCTTAAGACCCTATATAAATGGTAGTGGTAGTGGTAGTGATAGTAATAGCAGTAGTAGTAGTAGTAGTAGTAGTAGTAGTAGTAGTAGTAGTAGTAGCAGTAGCAATAGTAATGATACTAATCATGATAATAATAATAATAAAAAGAAAGAGGAGGAAGAAGAGAAGGAGAAGGAGGAAGGAGAAGAAGACAACACTTATGTAATGCTTCAGACTTCATAAGTTGTATACATTCTGTCATTTGAGCCTCACAACTACTTTATAATGTAAATATTGCAGGTATTATATTCATAATTATATACAAGGAAACTGGGGCTAGAAAAGGTTAAATGACTTATCCATGGCCACACTGCTAATAGTTCCCTGGGACCAGGCAGAATAAACATACTTCCATGACAGTTATTTAAATATTTGAATATTTTATCATATTCCCTCTTAGTCTATCCTGAGCTCTACATTAAAATTCTATGCATCTTTGAACGCAAACTCATTCAGTTTTCTCTATCTAACCAAGTCCAGAACATGGTTATTATTTCATTAAAATACTAGGGCTTACCCAGTGTAACCATCTTGTCATCTATCCTAAAACCATGCATGTACCCCAGTTGTCCTATTTTCCATTTTTTGTTCTTTCTACGAGAATAATAGTACTATTGCTGCTGGAAAGGGTGTAACAATAGACTGTTCTATGGAGTCACTCACAATCTCTGTGTCTGCTTAAGCTCAAACTCCCTCCCCTGGCTACCATTATTTTGCTATAGGTGTTCTATACCTCTAATAATCTATTATTCTATTGTTCTATTATTCTAATGTCTTATACACTTGTGATTAATATGCACTTGTGATTAATATGCATAAGAGGTAAGGGAAAATGAAGAGTCAAAAATTATCCTTTTTTTAAATATGAGGTGTGAGTAGCAGTTTTATAGACAGATAGTGAAGTCAGAAAAGAGGTATATTAGAATCAACATAAATTTGGTGTGAAATTGGAACGACAAAATCAGGATCACAGAATCTTAGAATTGGGTGGGATCTCAGAGATCTAATCAAATAAATAACTAATAATCTCATCCACAATATACTTGACAATCTTTTGTTTAAATTTATAGAGGGAACCCACTTCTGACTGAGACAACCCATTGAACAGCTCTAATTGTTAAGATTTTTTTTTCTTCTCACTATTAAGCCTAAATTTTCCTTTTCCAATCTCCACCCAAGCTCCTAATTCTGCTTCCTGTGACCAATCAGAGCAAGTCTATTTGCTCTTCAAGTACTTGAAAACAACTTTTATATTGAGTTTCAGTGGGCAGAAGGCCATCCAGTTAGAGAAATCCTGTAGGCAGCTAGAGATGCAGTTATGGATAGTAGAGAAGAAGTAAAAACTGGAGATTTGGTTTTGGTAATTATCTCATAGAGATGGCCATTGAAGACATGAGAATGAATGATATTGTCAAGTGGGAATATAGAAAGAGAAGAGAAGCAGAAACAAAATCTTGGGGAATGGCTACAATAAAGGGGCATGAAGCGGATGAGGAGCTAGAAAGGAAGTCAGTGGTAGAATGTTCAGAGAAGAAAGATGAGAACCTCTTATATTTAGGTCACTGTACTAGTTCCTGTGATGGTCAACCAACATGTACCCTCAGTGAGTTCAATTCACCAGGTCCAGATAAAGTCTATCCTATAGTGCTGAAATAATAGACAGATATGATTTCACTATTGTTGTCAATGGACTTTGAGATATCTTGACAAATGGGAACAGTCTCATAGAAGATGGGCCTATATTGTCTCAATTTTCTAAAACGAGACAAGAAAAGAGATTCCACACACTGTGGAATAGTGAAGTTGACCTCTATTTCTTGGAAATATTCTGAAATACATTATTAAGAGGATGATTTGTAGGCAGTTAGAAAAAGAATAATTTCTAAAAATCAGTGTGGCTTCATCAAAATAAATTCATGACAGACTAACTTAATTTCCCTTTTATTTTGGAAAGTAAATAGACTAGTAGATGAGGAATGCTATTGACATAGTACATTTAGATTTCACTAATACATTTTACAAAGTTTTGCATAATATACTGAGCCCAGTGAAACAGGGACACCTAAAAAATAGAGAAGTGGATCTGAGACACTTCACTCACCCCCACTTGGAGGGGATGGTCAGCAGTGCCAGATGTTCCCAAAAGGTCAAAGAATATGTGAACTTTCAGGGAGGCTAGGTGGTACAGTGAATAGAGCACTGGCCCTGGAGTCAGGAGGACCTGAGTTCAAATCTAACCTCAGACACTTAACACAAAAACTAGCCATGTGACTTTCAGCAAGTCACTTAACCCCAATTGCACTCCAAAAAAGAAAAAGAAAAAAAGAATATGTCAACTTCAAAAAAGGTCAACTGAAGAAAGCTGTTATTAGAGCATAGGGAATCTTATCAGTCTATGTCTATTGATGTGCGATTGTAGGGAACCGGGAAACCAACATTAGCTGATGGAGATATAATAGCTGGAAAGAACATTAGCTGAAGGAGATATAATAGCTGGAAAGAACGTTAGCTGAAGGAGATATAATAGCTGGAAAGAACTTTCCAGGGGCATACTGATAAATGTATACATAACACGTTTTGTTTTTGTTTTTGTTTTTGGCTTAATCTGCTTTATCAACATTTTCATCATCACTTTTTAAAGTCCAGAAAATCAACAAAACAATCAATTCCTAATTTGTAGTGTTTGTTGATTTCCAAGAAGTAAATGCTCACACTAAGAATTTAACGATCAGTTCTCACGAGTCAGTATGATCTGGCTTCAGCATATCCTTGGAACTGGCCCTAGACTAAAATAGCTTCCATAAGTTCTTATCAGATAGTATAACTGAGAGCCAACTCTAATAAGAGATAAACCAACTTAGCTTTTAAGGAGCAACATCAAGAGGAAAAAAAAGATACTAATATCTCAGACTTTTTGTTTCATTTTGGCTACAGTTAAGATTTGTGGACTCAGGATGTGTGCACCCCATAGACAATGTAAAATAGGGCAAAAAGCACATTTCTTCTGTCACAGGGTCATAGTTTACCAACTCTGCTTGCTAAATTCTATTCTCGATAATATGCTTGATGAACATTCCAGGGTCAATTCTTCGCCGATTTCTCCGTTTTAGTTTACCTCCCAGGATTACTTCCTGAGAATTTCTTGAACTTGCATTATCAGACTGGGCTGAGCTAAATTCTGCTTGACAAATCCACAGTACCCGCTTGATTGTTCCCATGCTGTCTGTTCCTCTGGCATTCAACCTCAAGTCTATCTGAACTTTGATATCTTCCAGATTCCTACTCCTGGAACAAGATTCCTAATCCTGGAACATCCTAGACAGACCTGTAATACTGCTAGAGAATTGACTAGAGCAGAGAAAGTTTGGATGATTTGCCCAAAGTCACACAGCCAGAATGTATCAAGAGGTAGGGATATGAACCTACATCCTCCTCACTGTAAGGAAAACTCTTCTCTTCACTGCAGGCAGCTGGGTGGTGCCCACTTAGGAATTAGGAAAACCTGTATTAGAATTCTGCCTCATGCATTTACTAGCTATGTGACCCTGGACAAGTCACTAAAACTCTCATCATCTATTTCATTCTCTGCAAAATAGGCATAATCATAGTGCTCATATCCCAGGATTGTTATGAGAATCAAATGAGATTACGTATGTGTAAAGTCCTTTGTAAACCTCAAAGTGCTACATAAATGCTGGCTGTTGTTATTGTTCTCACTGTTGTCATTATGCCAGGACACATCCATAGATCATGGATCATAGACTCATGGATCATTGGGTCAGTCTTAGAGATTAAATGGCTTGCCCCAGATCACGTTGTGGAAAAGTAATGATTCAGCCACAGGTCTTCCTGACTCAAAGTGCAATGCTCTATTCTCTACACCATACTGAGGATTTATGAGCTAAATGACTTCTGAAGTCCCTGCCAATGCAAGATCTATAATCCTAAAATAGAATCTGCATCATTAGAGTGCTGAAGTCTACAGAAAGTCCTTTTGCCTAGATAGTGAATGAGAATTCACTAATTCAAGAAAAGGGAAGGAGACATCTCCATACTGAATTTTTTATAGCCCCATATGATACAGATGTATGAAATCTGCTGAGCCCAGTGAAACAGGGACACCTGAAACAGAGAAGTGGATCTGGGACACATCAACTCAATAAGTGCTCAGTTGTGGACAAGAGCCAAGCCAATGAGAAATTCTGCTGTCATTTCCTCTTATAGACCCTGGCAAACAAGTGTGAAATCTAGTGGGCTGAAAAGACAGTGATGGTAGCAGAGATTTAACAGCAACATAAAGTAGAAGAGACAGAAATGTGCTTCAGGACTCAAGAGGACTAAAATATGGAAGACAAAGAGCAGGGCCAGTCTGCTCCAAGAATGGAACACTTAAGAAGGAAAGAACTAACCCAATAAAGAGAGCAAAGAGAAAGAGAAGTCAGTTGAGCCTGAAAGCAGCCAGGGGACTGGTAGTTGAATTCCTCTTGGGTCCTTCCTTACTTTACCACACTGGAAGCCTGCAGCTGGCCCCAAGGTTGAGCACTATTTCTTCAGAGCAGCACATGTAGTGTGTAACAAATTAATGCTAACACATTCATTCAATTTCCATTTATTGACACATCATTATTCATTTTGACTCTTTTATCCCCAAAAGAACTGTTTCATCAGACATGGTAGGCGAGCACCAACAAAGGAAGATGAATTTATGATGCTCCACAATCTACTCAAAAGTTCTGCCAAGACCATGAAACAAGCTTTTACACAGCTGGACTCAAAAGAGACTTTGGTCTCCTTGCAGAATTCTCCTTCCATATGTTGGTTAGCATCTGGTCCTCTAAGATGTTAGGGAGGGGTTGTGGTAGGTGACTTGTACCCCTTTACTCGATTGCCATGAGAGTGACCCTAGGGAAACCCATGTATGAATATCATGATTAGAAGAAAACTTCAAGGGATGCCCAGCTTTCCCACAGAGACTTAAAGAAATGTACCAAACAGTATTCACTGCTGCTTCTTCCAAACCCATCCCTCCTCCAGTGCCCCTGCTTCTGGGAACAACCATTCTTCTAGTCACTCAGATTTGTCACTTTGGAGTCATCTATGGCTCTTTCTTTCCACAGCCAATCAATGAGTGAGCCTTGTCAATTTGATCTCAACAATGTTCTGCACATCTGACCCCTTATCTCCACTCACATACCTACTGTCCTATTTCAGACCCTCATCATCTCTCACCTAGCTTATTTCAATAATCTCTTAATTGGTATCCCTTCAAGTCTCTCCCTCCTTGCACTATACCAAAGTGATATTCCTAAAATATAGACCTGACTCTGTCGGTCTCTTACTCAAAATCTTCAGTGATTCTACTATCTCTAGGATAAAATGAAAACTTCTCAGACTCACAATTCAATTCCTTTATCTTATAGTCCCCACTTAACCCTTTCAGTCATATTTCATATCAGACTCTTCTATACCTCCTCTATTTTAGACAAATCAGTCTATTAGTTGTTCTACATAGAGGACCCTCCATTTCTCACCTCAAAGCCATGGAACAGATGATCCATAAGTCTAGAATTCTCTTACTTCTCACTTCTGCCATAGAAGTTAATTCACTTCTTTCAAAGCATGGTTCAGGTGGCACCACCTATAGCCTTCTCCAGCCTCCATTTGTAAGTGCCTTATGCTTCCTGAACTTACTTTGATTATATTGTGCACATATATTTTATTTGCTTAACTTTTTGTGTATTGTATCCCTTCAAGGGGCTCCCTAAGCAATGATTGCACCTTTATTTTGCTATTCTCTACACACAGGATAAGTATATAGCCTAGACCCCAATTTCATTGATATAGGGAACTCTCAGTTGAGAAATTCCTCTACTAATGCAGGCTGGCATCTGCTTTGCAGCTTAAAGGTTTTTTTAAGTTGTCACTGAACCAGTAGATCACTGAAAGTTTAAGTGACTTGCCTACAGTCACACAGTCATTGTATATCTGAGACAAGGATCAAACCCAAGTCCCCCCTGAGGACCACTTGATATTCACTACACCATGTTACCTCTCTTGAGGGAGTAAAAGACAGGCAGCCGATACAAATGAATGCCCTGCACGTGGTAAGTGCTTTATAAACATTTGTCGAATTGAATTAAATTAAATATGATCTTAGGGAAATCCATCTGCGCGTACTGTGATTAGAAGAAAACTTCAAGGGACAGTCAGACTTCTTCAACAAACAGGAATCTGTAAAGGGGTCTGAGCAAATTTAAAGACCCACAAAGATACTATAACATCAAATGAGAGTTCACAAGGATTTTAATCAGGTTAAAATGTAATTATTGGGGTTACATAGATCAAACCACTTTACTATGATTAGTAATAGTTTAATCCAAGAAACATCTTTGTCAGGGCTGGTGAGCAGCATTTTCCTCATGTATAGAAGGGTAATAAATTGGTACATAGAAAAGATGAGTTGATTCATCTTAGGCCTTACATGAGTCATTGCAAACCCAAGAATTACAGCTCTAAGTTCCTGACTCCCAACTGTGCACTCACACCTTTAGGATCAATCTTCTTAGATCAACCAGACAATACCTTCAAAAGCTTTTACAGCAATTACAAGAAGAACTCTGTCTCCTGTTGGGACACACCCACCCAGTTCTCCCTTTCAACCTTGACACTGAGGCTGCCAATGAATGAGCAGGCAGCAGCAAACTGAATTGGAAAATGGAAGTTTCCCAT
>CM053580.1:489685521-489711826 GCA_028627135.1 Pseudochirops cupreus
AGTCCCCTGGCGTTTGGATAGGCCAGTCACATAAAGGAAATTGCAAATATCGTCTTGCCCCCTGAAGAATTTACCACCTGATGGAAATGGAGGAGACAACAAAGGTGAAATAATAGGGCGGAGTGAACCTGCAGAAGATGACACTCCTACCTTTCTTGTAACAAAGCCAACTATAAAGAGACATGCTTATAAGCTAAGGTTTGAGGGCCTACCCAAATAATGACACATCCTCCAATTCAGCTTTTCTGTAGGAAATCATCATAATTCACTTTAACAAATACTTTTTTGCTCAATCATTTCTAACTCTTAGTGACCCAATTTGGGGTTTTCTTGGCAAAGATAATAAAAAGAGCGATGTGCTATTTCCTTCTCTAGCTCATTTTACAAATGAGGAAACTGAGGTAAACAGGGTTAAATAACTTGCACAGGGTCACACAGTTAGTAAGTTTCTGAAGTCGGATTTCATCTCCAGGCCTGGCACTCTCTCCATTGCACCACCAAGCCTTTTACAGTAGTAAATGCTAGGAATACAGAAATTATCAAATTATTTTAGAATTAGAAACTTCAGCAGCCCTTTCCTTACTCCAACCTGAAAAAAGAATCCCCACTACAGCATAACCTAGTAAATGGCCATCCATCCCCTGCTTAAAAATCATTTCCAGTGAGTCTATCCATTACCTCAAAAGAGGCCCTGAGCAATTCACAAGCTTGACCTGAACCCAAGTGGTCCATCCACTCCAAACTGAGGCAGCCTGAGGAATGCAGTGAGCCAAGGGCTGTTTATGACATTCTGCTCCTTGTGACGATGATGGGATGCACTTGGTTTTACTGTTTAAAGTTTTCTTTCCAAAACCTCATGACTTGGAAATTCCATCTGATGTTTTCAAAATATATTAGAAAATCAGAACACCGTATTTTTGCTATTCTTTATCTGCAACAGCCCCTTTTTAATTGTTGAAAAGAAATGGATTCAGTACCTCATCAAAGTCTAAATTAAAGATGGACGGACTGGGTTCTGGATTCTTAAGTTTCTTTTTGAGGAGAAAAATATCATGTACCTAATCAGCCATGTCATAGCCATAGTCATAGTCAACTAGCATTTATTAAAGCACCTAGGAGGATAGAGCATTAAGCCTGGAGTCTGGAAGATCTGAGTTCAAATGTGACTTCATACATTTACTAGCTGTGTGACCTTGGGCAAATCATTTAACTTCTCTCTGCCTCAGTTTCCTCAAGTGTAAAATAGAGATAATAACAACACTTATCTCGCATGGTGAGGATAAAATGAGATAATATATGTAAAGTGCTTAGCACAGTGTCAAGCACACAGTAGGCACAATATAAATGCTCACTCCCTCCCCACCAAGCAACTATATGCCAAGTACTGAGCTAAGTACTGGGGATAGAAAGACAAAAACACAGTTCTTTCTCTCAAGGAAATCATGATCTAGTAAGCAGACCAGCACAATGCAAACCACTACGTACAAACAAGATACAAGCAAGGATAAACTGGAGATAATCTCAGAGAGTAGGATGACTGGGAAAATCTACTTACAGCAGGTGGGATTCTAGCTGAGGCTAATTCTTGTCAATATTTGGTCAGGTACAGTTTGGGCTAGGTGATCTCTGAAGTCCTTTTCACCTTCTAAATTCTGGAATTCTGGGAAATGAATATAATGTAGTCCTGCCCTCAAAGATTAGAAACTCTAGTCTGTATGTGGGTTGGGGGTAGAGGGTAGCGGTGAGGGGTGGGTGGGGGGAAAACAGAGAAATAGAGAGAATATCAAATATACAAATTAAGTATTAATCTGTATTAGCAAATATTTATTAATCCCTTACAGTATGTAGGAAACATGAGAGAGAGGCAATTGGGATAAAATGATAAAAATGAAATTAGTCCTGCCCTCAAGAAGTTTACCTTCTCACAGAGAATAGTACAAGACCAAAAAAATATGAAAAAGACAAAGGAAATACACAGAGGAAGTGTTCCGGCAGAGTTTGATCACTTTCAGGTGGAGGGATCAGGGAGGGTTGATTTTTATTATTTTGCACCAGGTCTAACACAGTCATTTGGAGACCCACAGAGTAGCAGGGCATTGTTCTCTCTAACTAAGGGTTATTTGCAAATCTAGAGGAAAGTTTGGCCTTCAGTAATATTGTGAAAGGGGCATAGTTTGTCCTGGGGGTGCCTTTCAGCACTCTTTTCTTGTTACCCTGAGGTTTCTACTGCTACACAGGCATTTGTCTTCATGTCAGCAGGCTCTCCCTAAAATCACAGAAACTTAGGACTGGAAGGGACCAGAGAGGTCTAGTTCAGCCTCCTACCCCACAGCAGGAATTCCCTCCATCACAGCCAGGCAGTCTCCATTTCTGTTCGGCTAGGTTAGTTAGTTGATAATGGTTTGATGGGTTGCCTCTCTCTGGATATTTGCATTTGAATGGAGGACTGGAATGATAACAGCACTAATAGCCACTCACATTTATAGAGCATTTTACCGTTCGCTAAGTGCTTTCCTGAATATACAAGTGAATGACTCCTCAGAGATGAAATTTCAAGCACCCTGGCTGGCTTTGGGGTGGAGCAGGGGACCAGGAAGGAGAAGGCAGCTGGGGTTTTTTGTCTGTTTATTTGTTGGGAGAAGAACAATTTTCAAATTACCCCACCTAGCTCTCTGATTACCTCTACATAAGGCCTACTCTGTCAGAATTTAAAATATTTAATCTTCACTTTGAATGCTAACTTTCTGAGGGGGAACGGTAATCCTCATTTCCCTCTTTCTCCCTTTGGAACACAAATTTACTTGAAAAGTATATATACTTAACATTTTTTTAATAGAATAAGATAGGGATAAGAACTAGACATGTGAATTCATTGTTAGAGAGAACTTCCATATGAGTAAATTCGCTCTACCAAAAAAGCACCTTCTCTGAAACGTAGTCTTTATTAAATTAATTTTTTTTCAAATGAAGTTGTCCTCTCTCTCCCATCCATTTCTCCCCTTCTACCCTCCCCCCCCACACACACGTTCAGAACAAAAGAAAAGCAAAATCCCTGTTACAAACAACTGGGATTGGGCATGGGGCGGGGGAGGTTGGGGGAATAGGGGTTGCCCAGAGTCACACGGGTGGGATCTGAGGGCGTATTTGACCTCAAGTCCTCCTGACCCTAGGTCTGGTGTTCTATTTACTATGCCACCTAGCTACTCCAATGTATAGCATTAAGCATGAATTATTAGCGTTTGACAGTCTAGTGAAAATGGACCTTCTTCTCAGTACAATGTTTTGAAATGCATAAAATACATAGAATTACAAAAGAAACCAATTATTCTGAAATATCGTTACCAAAATTCAAAAGAGAAAAACCACAGAAGAGGTGCCTTATGTAATATTGCACAGCCATTATCCAGCCTTGAACACTGGGTCTTCTTGGCTCTGGGGCAATAACCACATAAACATATATAATATTTGTATAAATACAGTGATTGAAAGGAGAAGATGTGATTAAATGGTATAAACCAGGGAAGGGAGTGTCAATTAAAAAGAAACTGGGCATAACCTTTGAGTAGGAAAGGCTGGCTCAGTTTTGGATACTTCTCTGAACCGTGTTCCCCTTTGGAGCCTTGTGAGGCGGGTCCCTTCTTGCTCAGGGGCCTTAGAGACGTCCAACGAGGCTTTGACAACAACAGCATGGCAAAGCTTTATCAAAGGGAAGAACAAAAGGGAACTGACAGATGATGCTGCCAGCCCGGCAGCAGCTAGGTTAGCTTTGTTCTGATGCCATTCTGTCAGGTTTAACAAGCAGATATTAAGAATAGTTTATAGAGTTGAGATGAAAGGTTGCCGGTGGAGAAGAGAGCTGCCAGTGGGCACTGCAAATCACAGTGTAGACTCTGGGTGTAGACTCTGCCACAACCGGCTGAGAGAAAAAGAGAGTTGATAGGGGAGCAGCTGCTTCCAACCCCTGCTACATTGCAAGACTTAATCATCTGGCACCCGAGAGTCTGGGGCTCCACCTGGAGAAAGGAACGGCAACTGGGAGTATTCTGGGTGTGAACCTCATCATTAGATTAGAAATAAGCGATGTGTTTGCAGGCATTGGTTCCTTGACTGGCCGCTCGCCTAGCGTGACATCTCCCATCCGGAATGTTTTCGACTCAGCACAGACGAAAGCAACAAAGGAGGGAAGAGGCTCCTTATAGAGATTACCATTTTTACAGAAGTGCTTGAGGATAACTCAAGAAATGAGGTGAACATAAGGTAAAAAAGGTGCTGCCTCTGCCCAGGTTAACCAACAGACAGCTGATGTTGCCCCAGGAAAGAGTGATTTAAAGCCAGTAGTTTGTCTTGGCATGTAGGCCAAGCTGGTTTGAGCTCCCCCCCTCTTTTTTTAAATCAATTTTCAATCATACTCAACCTTTGGTGAGCCCCATGGTCCTTCTCAGTCACAATTTTTGAAATGTATATATCAGGACATAATGAGGAGGCTGAGTATTTCCTCATTATCTATGGGAAAGGGCCCAAGAAGCTGTAGCTCACACTTTTTTTTTTTTAGTTTCCCTTTTAATTGCCACATCTATGAATAAAATTAGTCCTGGATAATCATTTTATTGATTTGTTTTTAAAAATCCAAATTTTAAAACATTAACACATTTTCTAAATGTTTATATACATTTTCAGTTTTAACCATGCGTATTTTTGAGTAAAAGGCTGTTATGCCATTTGAAGGAAAAATAAATAGGGAAAGCTGTTTCTCCATCCAAAATCATTAATGCAGCCTTACAGCTCTTCCATCAAGGAATGTGATCATACTTTGGATTTAGGAAGCACTTTTTTATCTAGGACATCTTAAAAGCCTTTAACAAACATTAATCCCCATTACAGTATAGTTGCTGTGAGGTAAGCTTTATCTTCCTGTAAGAGGACTGAGAACCCTGGGCCATAGGAAAATGAGGTGACTTACTCCAGGTCTTACAGTAATTAGTGTTGGATCAAGCCACCTCATGTACAGTGGGCCTAGAGGACTAGGCCTCTCTGGATTTCATCACTCCAAGTCATACATTGAGCTTTATCCAGTTCTAATCAGAAGATTTTCCTCTGTGTGTTTTATGTAGAAAGGGGCTTTTTTTCTTTTTTCTCTGTAAGGCTAAAGGCTATATGCCTTTAGGTCTACTCTTATCCTACAGGTAAAGAAAATGAGATAGTTGTCTAGGGTTAAAAGCTACACAGGCCAGCATCAAGAGCCACATTTAGAAATCTCAACCCCTAAGTTACCAAACCTGCCACTTAACCTACTATGCAACGCTCTGTGATTTTTACATACACAGACTACCATTATAGTCCCCTATTTTCAGCAACACAGAACTGGTAAAGAATTTTCTCTTGGAAAGTTTGAGGATTTTCAACAGTTTATTTTGAGATTCCTGAGGTGGAAGACCTAGGCTTTTTCCATTTCAAAAATGTCAGGTCTTTCTTCCTGTATCTAATTCAAACAGCTGAATTGTAATATGTCCTCTTCATGGCCTCTCTTTCATTTCACACTAGGTGATTTTCTAAGTATGAAAAAAAAACACCTCATCTGAAATTAATTTTCTCACACACACACTGAAAAGATGTCTAATAAGTTTCATTTACATACATCCTTACCTGAGGCTAAATGAGTTGTGCAAATCATATTGCATAATTCCTTCAGGCTGTTAGTAGGTGTTTTCTTTTCTAAGCAGAGATGAGGACATTTTCAAAGTGGTAGAGTTGTAACCAAAAAAAAAAAGTATCAAATGCTTCAAACCAACACAATGAGTGCCTTTAAAAAAAAATTCTTTCTATATATTGCACTTGAATGTCTATTAAAAAAAACATTAAATTTAACACAATGACAGGATTGGAATAGGGGAACTCTAAGGTTGTTTCCAGCTCTAAATGATATGATCCTATTATGGTTTTATGGAACAGGTGACAACTGAGCTGGGTCTTGAAATAATAATATGGTAGTGACTAGGTGGCTCAATAGAGAAAGCCAAGGTGAACAGAGCACTGGGTTTTGATTCCACTCTGTGGAGGTTAGGGGCACAGTGCCTCTGAGATCTGGAAAATCAACATAAATTTTTTTTTTCAGAGAAGTTTGAATTTTTTATTTTTTCTTTTATGGGGTGTTTATAGTACCTTATTGTAAAATTTGGATTAAGTGTTTGGTCTTAGGCTCTATATTATCTGCTGGATTTCAGATGTTGTCTGTGGCTTCCACAAAATTCCCAAAAAATTCCTATTTAATTTCTTTGTCAACCAGTTATATAACAAAACTGCAATGGGGAAAGTCATGATGTGGAAGGGATAACTCTATACATTTCCTGCATAATATACCTTAAATTTGGAGTCCTTGACCTGGGGTCCATGAACTTTTTTTTAATATATATTTTAATAACTAGATTAAAATATTTTATTTTGTCAGTTTATATATTTTATTTATTCATTTAAAAAGGTGATTTTGAGGGTCAAAGAGATCTATGACCCAGAAAATGTTAAGAACTTTTGACTTATAATGTAGTATTATAGCAAGGATATTGAGCTTAGAGCTTAAATTTAGAAAGACTTGGATTGGGTAGCTAGGTGGCACAGTGAATAGAGCACTGACCCTGGAGTCAGGAGGACCTGAGTTCAAATCTGGGATCAGACACTTAACACTTACTAGCTGTGTGACCTTGGGCAAGTCACTTAACCCCAATTGCCCTGCCTTTCGCCCTCCAAAAAGACAAAAAAAAAAAAAGATGGGTTGAAATCACATCTCTGATATTTACTAGTGGTCTATATCTAGGTCAATCACTTATGTGCTTCAAACAACTCCTTAGTACATTTCTCCTAAATTGTAGATAGTTGCAGTCTTTTGGTAGAGGAAATTCCCATACTAGGAATACACCATGCTAATGAATGATGGAACACATAGGTATTGTTGAAAATATATTGTGGTTTATTTGTGGCTACCAACCATCTTTCCATTATCCATCTATTGGATTACCCACAACTTTGATTATTTGGATATTATGGTATTCCAAGAATTTGTCAACTACACCTCTGAGAAGACGCTATAATTTTTTAACAAATTTTTGTGTCAAGGAGCAGATTGAGATCATTAAAAAGTCTGTATAACTTCATACATTCACAGAGTCAACATTTATCATTCAAGTCCAGGCCTGGCTCATTGAACGTCTTGAGTGCCTGTCCTGGATAAATAATAATACAATGAGCTGACCATCCAACCATGTCATAGTCTAGATTCAACAAAAATTTTTCATCCATTTGGATTTTCCTCTATGAAGTAGTGGAGCTACTCTTGAATCCTCAAGGATCTTGTTGAAGAGATTCTGTAGTCATCTGAGGCTTGATCCAACCTACACATTGTTAATCGCAAATAGGATCATCTGGGGTATCTCATCATCTATAAAGAAAGTCTTGTTCCATTAAGATCCTGAACAAGGCAGCTTTCATAACAGTAGCAAATGTCATGAGTATAGTCTCCCTTTTTCATTTAATATTAATAATAGATAATATAGCATAGTGGATAGAAAGCCAGCCTCAAGGATAGGAATAAGCATTACTACTCTACATAGATAATATAGATAGAGTGATACTATAGATACTGTAGATTGATACTATAAATAGATAGATTGATATGATAGACAGATATGTCATGCTCTGTACTAAGAGCTTTGCAAATATTATCTCACTTGATCCTCACAACAACTCTGGGAGGTAGATGCTATTATTTTCTTCATTTTACAGTTGAGAAAACTGAGACAGACAGAGGTTAAGTGACTTGCCCAGCATCACACAGCTATTAAACATCTGAGGTCACATTTGAGGTCAAGTCTTTCTGACTCCTGGCCCAATGCTCTATTATACCACCTAGCTATTTACATATTAACTATGTGAATCTAGGCAAGCCACAGTCTCACAGGCAACTTTCTAATGCTATAAATTATAAAGGACCTTCATCACTAGAAGGATTTTCCTCATCCAGGAGTTTCTAGAACCAACAAAATCACAGGTCCATTCAATCCCTATCTCCTTTGATATTAATAATCATAGTGCTATTGAACAGAATTCTTTCTGGGTTGCATTTAACAAGGAATCATTTATGATATTAATAGATTCAAGACAGTCTTCATTAAAGAGAGCCTTTTAAGGTAAATTTTGTTATAGTAAGATAAATGACATGAATAAACAATAATTGCAGTGCAATCTTGAATTCCTTCCAATTTTCAGACAGCAAATTGCTATAGACAAGCACTCGTAAAAGTAAGTTTGCTCACTTCTCTTATTTTCATCAAGGATACCAAAAATGCCTAAGTAGATCATTCCTGAGAAGACATTATAGAAAAAGAAATTAAAACTCATGATGATGATGATGATGATACCTAACTTTTCATATAGCACTTTTTATAATTCCCATAGCATTTCTCATGTGTCATCTCATGCAAAAAACATAGGTATTTGGGTTGATTGGTAATTACCAGTGTTCTCTTGATTAGGAGTTGTAAAATCATCTAAGCTTTTTTTATCCATTTTTCAGAAAATCATGGAACTATTTCAGAAGGTGATTCTTCAATGTTTTCAAGACTTTCTCATTCCTAGCACAGATTTCCTCAGAGTATCCTTGGTCTGGTCCTCTAGAGTATCATCCTGACATTATTGATGTTCTTTTAAGTAACATTTTGTACTTCCTCCAATGCTACATCAGAAGTTAAGATGTTTATTTCACCTCTGATTATTAATACAACACGTATAAACAATAATAATAAAGTTCTCCATTCTCCATGGACTTTTTATCCTCCTGCCAGTTTTACTTATCAATATTTTGGGGCTAATATACTTAATTGGGTCTCATGCTACATTTTCTTTAAACTAGTTTTTGCCTCTATTGCTTTTACCATTGTTTGAGGGAAAATTAATTGTAAACATCCACAATCTACCTCTATAGTATTTTAAAAATATAATTGCATTATTATATGATTTTTCCTTTCTCTACTGTTTCTGAACTTGGCAAGAACACCAAGTATTTACTAACTAGAGCAGTTAGTTACTGGGCTCTTTTTGGATTTCTTGTAATGGCACCAGCTTTATACCCATTAAACTTTTCAGGAAAAGGTGAAAATATCAGATAAAATCTTTGCCCTTTCTCAATTCTACTTTTTAGCATGACAATTTGTTTTGATAATTCAATCCATTGTTAAACATTTATTAATTAGTACCTACTATGTGCTAGGCACAGTACACCTTGAAGCTAACACAGCTGCATGCAGTGTCTTCTCACCTTTTCCCTTTCATCTAATTTGATAAATGATGTTTTGCCTATGAGCTAATTAGTCAATAATTGATTTCATATAGACATTTGACTGTGCTATGACTCCCACATCAGTAATCAAAGATTTCTTGTGTAAGCTATAGTCAATATAATTTTTATAATGGTGCTTGGTATTTGATACAATGTTTTCCATCTGTCTTCTTGAAGAAAGTATCCATGATATATAGGTCTGGAAGCTTCAAGCTGGTCTACAAATCTTTGTTCTCTTTCATCTCTTAAAGCTGAACCATAGTTTCCAATCATATATTTTCCAACATACTTTTTGGCCTTCTTTTCCTGTGTTCACTTTACTGAAATCATTTAACTATCAAGTATATATTGCCTTGTTTGAGAGGGTATGTCAAGTTCTTCGTAGATTTTTGTCTCACTTCATTTTTTTTGCAACAATTTTACCACATGAGCTTCATTCATCTTCGTGGTGATCTTTTTCCTTATACTCATTTTGAGCATTCCAATTGAAATGACTAATTGTCACACCAAATGATGTTTTGCATCACTTTGGGGCAAATGATAAGTCTAACTCTGTCAACTCCTTTGCTTCTCCTAGGAGGATCTATAAGACATTCTTCCATTAGCACTGACATTATGTGTCTTCTGTTTTCACTTATCATGAAACTTTTCATTCTGAGCTCATTCAATTCTTCTAATACTATGTCAATTAATGAAATCTGGCACAGAACAAAGATCTCTCATTTATAGTGCCCAGGGTTGCTGATAATGACTCGGGTTTATATAGCATTTTAAGGTTTATAAAGACTTCCTTAATGACTAACAGTCCCATGAAGTAAGAATTTATCTCCTCCTCCCATTTTTATTTTAATTTATTTTAAAACAAATTTTATTTATGTCTTTTTAATGTCATTCAAATTTCCCTTTTTATTCTGCATCTCCCATTCCCAAGGAGTCATCCCATAGAATTATGATTTTTTCAAAGAAAAAGAAAAAAGGAAAAAATTAACATAACCAATCTATGAATTTTTTTAATCTGAAAATATTGCCTCTTCTACTAGTGAGAAAACCAAAGCTCTGAGAAATTATACAACCTGCCCATGGTAGCATAGGCATAAAGTGTTTGAGATAGAATTTGAACTTATCTTTTCCCTCTTCCACCCAATGAATACCCTTCAATCTACACTGGCTTACCTCTTAAATTAACATTTTTGTTGGTCTAAAAACATGTAGCACAACATTGCTTCATTTTTTAAAACTTTACACCACCCATTTGGGAAGTACAAGGGAGATATACAAGATTGGGGGACATTTTATGTTTTATGAGTTGCTATGATGATGAATATCACAATACTTAGCTCCACTGGTTCTCTGCTAGTAGATGTAATCGATTACTAGGGCCAAACCCCAAACCAAACCTTATAAAATGAAATAGGCCTTAAGAAGTCAGAATCATCTCCATGCCACCAGGAGTTTTCCCAGTAGGATTTTATGAAAGATTTGACTTACAGTGCAAAGGAAAAGAAAAAAAAATATGTACATGAAACATCATTGAACTAGCCAATTAAATTTTAAAAATCTTTTTTCAGTTCTCTTTTTAGTTTTACCTTCAGAATTATCACTGTTAAGGAATATAGAAATCTCTTCTGAGAGAAGACATGAGCTTAGCCTTCTTTTCCAAATTTCCTTTTCACTTAAATTGACTGGCTCCAGTCTTATCAATGCTTCTCAGAAACATTAAGGTCAAAGAACATTATCTAATCTGTCCAAACATATTCCACACATATAAAGGATTAAAAGAAAAGATTATCCTGCAGAATGCTATAAGCGATGACTCTTAATAAAAGAACTTAAATCCAAAAATATCTTGATAGCCCAAAGGGATTGGATGAAACTAACAAACTGAAATTCAGTAGGATTAAATGGAAAGTCCTGCAACTGGGTCCAAAAATTCAGTTGCATAAGTACAAGGCTGGGGACATGTTTAGAAAATAGTTGATTTTAAAATTACCTAGAGTTCCTAGTATACCACAGGCTCTATAGGAAGCAATAGTATGGCAAGATAACAAAAAAAAAAATTTAACATAAATCTAAGATTACATTGATGGAAGCATAGTGTCCAAAATAAAGGAATAGTCTCATCATACTGTCTAATGGTCAGAACATACATTGAGTACTATATCCAAATCTAGACGTCAGATGTTAGGAGTTACTTTGATTAGCTCAAACATATTTTCAAACAGATGACCAGGATGGGGAGAAGACATAAAATGCTATCGTGAATATCAAAAAAATAAGAGAGTTCCACCCTGAAAAAGAAACTACTTATTAGTAATATGATAGTTGCCTTGCACAATCTGAAGGACTATCTTGTGGAGAACAGGTGAGACTCCCTTGAGTGCCAGGGAAAAGAAATGAGACCAGTGGATGGTAGTTCCAGTGCATCAGATTTTGACTTACTAGAAAAAAAATTGGCCCCAACACTTAGTGAAGAATTAGTTCTTTGTCACTTGGGGCATTCTTAAATAGACAGAATAACAACTTGCTAATGATATTGAAGAGGAATTCAGGCAATTGGGTAATAGGCTGGAAGTTATGGTAGAAAAAAACATTATCTGCAGTTAGGAAGATCTAGATTCTAATTCTACCTCTGACAATTATTACAAGTAACAATGTGCAAACCACTGAGCCTCTCTGGACCTTAATTTCCTCACCTCTAAAATAGGGACGATACCTTACTACTCCCTTCACAGGCTTGTTTTGAGGCTCAAGCATGTTAGGGAATAAAGTGCTTAGTAAACATAGAAGCACTCTCTCAATCGATAATCAAACATTTAGTAATCACCTACTATGTGCCAGGTACCGTGCTAAGCACTGAAAATGCTTATCATCCTCCTCATCATCATATGACATCTGGGTGACATTGGAACTCGACGTCCTATGATTCTGGTAATCTAGAATTCCCTCCTGAAGAATCATCATACGTATACCAAAATTGCCACTAGCCTCCTAGGGACACATAAAAGTAGCTTGGCTGCATCGAGAAATATGCTCCTGAGGATCACATTGGAGTTGATATCCCCTTGGGAGCCTCTTTGCTCTGCTCTACTGATTGAAAACAGAATCATGTTCCCCATCATTTCACAAATGTATGGTGCCGTGCACATGTATGGTGAGGGTTCAGCAAAGGATAAGATCTCATTATTGAAATTATGTGACACAATTGAGAAGTAGCATAACCACTCATGATAAACAGATTTTGATAAACGACATACATTCATTCATTAAGCAAATCTATTGAACTCCTAGTCTGTATAAGTCACAGTGCTAGGCATAAAGTACACAGTACTAGGATAAAGAGGTGAACACCATCACTATCCTCCTGGTATCTACAATCTAACCAAGAAGAGAAGACAGTGCCCTGTACATGTCAAGAGATTAATAAATGTTTGCTGAACAATTTAATTGAATTCACAAAGTTAGAAATAGGTAAAAATGTGAGACAAGGTATTAGGAATCCTATAAGGGTCTTAAAACCAAAATACTGTGGGAGTTCAGAGATTGTCCATTGGCAATTATTAGTGAGGACTTCATGAAAATGGTGGCATTTGAGCTAGGCCTTGGAGGAGGGATAGAATTCCAATGAAAAGGCAAGAGAGAAGCATTCTACTTAGAGAGAACATCATGGATAAAATGATAGAAGTGGAAAGGTACAAACTAGAAGTATTCCACTTTGTTTGGACTTTGCTAACATGAACACGCTATTGATATCTCTTCTCTCTGTTATTTTATTCATTCCTTCTCCATTCCAGATTCTCCTCTGGTCATGGTTAGACAAAGCTGCATAGCCTGTTAATATAGAATATCGTACCTTTGGCTCCCAGAGAGATTGATATGTTCCTTTACACAATAGTCCTTTAAAAAAATGACCACTGTAACCTTTCTTCCTTTAACAGAGAGGGTGTGTGTGTATGCACAAATGTGCCTGTGCATGTGTATGTGTGTGTGTGTGTGTGTGTGTGTGTGTGTGTGTGTGTGTGTGTGTGAAGTAGGGAAATTGGGATCATTCATTTTGGTAAATTATAGTAAACATATGAAATGTGCCAACTCCATACAGAGATTTTGGCAGTGTAGAGACAGAGGCAAGATTATGTTTTCTCCATGTGAGGCAGAGGAGGGACAATGCTGTCTGTCTCTTCTCCAAACAATTTTGGCAGCTGAAGGACCACCTTAAAGAATTTATATCGTTGGATGAGAGAAAGTGTGTAGTCACCGAAACAGCCGCCTGCTGAAGTTTGACCCACCTGCTTTACATCGGCTCAAAACTGACAATTAAAATTGGAAGGAAGATGGACTTTCAAAACCTGGCAAACAAGGACATGTACAAAACCAGGAGGAAATTTTAAAGCTTCCAAGGAGAACAGAACCTGACCCCAGAAGGCTGGGAGAGCAACAATGAATCACATTTCTAAAAGACCTCAAAAAATTCAGCTGCAAAGTTTGGAACTTTTATTTTATTGTTGTAGTCCAGACAGGATTTTTTATTATGAGTTTGTGCAGTCAATGTTGGTGACAAAATGTGGAGATCTCTCCTATTTATAAAACATCATGGTGCTGTGGAAAGTGTGCTGAATCTGTAGTCTGAAGCCCTGAGTTCAAATACCACATGTACTGCTTACTGCCCACATGACCTTGAACAAGTTACTGAACATTTTCTCACCTGTAAAATGAAGGGTTGGTCAAGATCAGGGAACAGCAAACTACAGCCATGTTAAAAGTATAAAAACCATTCTCAGTGGGACACAAAGCCAGGCAGTAGATTGCAGTTTGCTGAACCCTGGACAAGAGGAACTCTGAGGATCCTTCCAGCTCTAAAATTTATGTTCATATGACCCTATTTAGGAATCAAACATCATAGTTCAGAAGAAAGAGTAGTACACTAGGAATTTAGAATGATGGGTTTAAATTCATCCTCTGCCACTTATAAGCCGTTAATAGTTAGGTGGCACAGTGCATAGAGTGCTGGGCCTGGAATCGGGAATACCTGAGTTCATACACTCAGACAAGTATCGTTGTGTGACCTGGGCAAGTCACTTAAACCTGTTCAGATTCCTCATCTGGAAAATGAGCTGGAGAAGGAAATGGCAAAATATTTCAGTATCTTTGCCGAGACAATTCCAAATGGTGTCATGAAAAGTCCAACATGACTGAAACAACTGAAAAACAACTTTTAATAACTTGCTTAATCCCTCTAACACTCAGTTTCCCCCTTGTGAAATGAGAACGTTGAACTGAGTGGCCTCTAAGGTCCCTTCCAGGTCTGATTCTATGACTATAAATTATGAACAGATTCATACCTTTCTTAAAGAACTTTTTTTTTCCCCCCACAAATTTCCCTTTTATGATCCTATTCAAAAGGATTAAAGGAAAGGAGGGAAACAGGAGAAAATGCCTTTGATAAAGATGAAAAAAAAATTCATTTCCATTTTCTTTACAAACTGATTGAGCCAACATAGTTTTTGAACAGTCATAACAGGCTGATATCCCACTCCCACCTTCCCATTCTAAACATTCACTTTAGTATTTTAAAAATGCAAAACAAAACCTGGAGATTTAATGGGCTCTAAGCTCTCCACAAGAGCAGCCCCATAGCAGTTGTGACTCCACATCCATTCCAAAGAGGCACACCCATAAACACAGGCAGGAAGGGGACTCCTTGAAACATAACAACAAAACAGCCATTTAGCAAGAAGGTGGCCCTTGTCCATGACCCCTGATTCAGTGATTATCAAGGGAAGCAGGAAGAGTATTAGCAAGCTCATGCTATCTTTCATCACTTTACATGTGGTGATAAGCCTGAGAGAGTGAATATTGATGCTTGTTAAAAAATATCTGGACCTAACATATTTGGCAGGAAATAGTTGAATTGGTTATTTTTGGAGAAATAGTTATTAAAAGAAAATGTTAAGTTTAGAAGAGAATTTGCTATTTCAGGTTGTTTCGATTTATAGCCCTATTATGGTCACTATGGCTGATGTAGTTATAGAAGCTAGGGAGAGGGGAAACACACAAATCTTTGAAAAGTTTTCTTTTTAAATAAGAAACATATGATTTTCTTGACTCATCTCTATTTTAAAACCAAAAGTACATATTACCCATTTAGTACAAAGACAGATCACTGCAGACACGGACTTTCCAGTGAGCCTTCATTCTAAAGACTAGGACTGGGTAATGAGCACAGATAACTGGACAGCTACAGGTCAAATCAATAGTTCCGAGTGTTTACTGTAATCTTAGTTTAGGAAAGAAATAGACATGTAAGGATAAACCAAAGTGAGGACTTCAAAGTTGTTACTTTCTAGGTTGTTGTGTTTTTTTTTTAAATAAAGGATTGCTTGGAAATAAATGAAACTGGAGGATTGCCTGAGGTTTATGGGAGTCTAATATAGGCAATATGGGATAATCTGGAGTCAGATTGTGAAAGGAATTTAAATGCTTAAAGGAGAAGTCTGTATTTTACCACAATGACACAGCTAGGTGGCACAGTGTATAGAAAATGGGGCCTGGAGTCAGAAAGTCTCATCTTGCTGAGTTCAAATATGGCCTCAGACACTTACTACCTATGTGACCCTAGGCAGGTCACTTAATCCTGTTTGCCTCAATTTCCTCATCTTTAAAGTGAGCTAGAGAAGGAACTAGCAAACTGCTCCAGTATCTTTGCCAAGAAAACCCCAATGGGGTCATGAAGAGTCAGATACAACTGAAAAATTACTGAACAACAATGGAAGTGACTGGAGTTTCATAAATCAAGGCAGGGCAAGGTCGTATTCCTTTAGGAATATCACTGTAGTAGCTGCTGGAAGGATGGATTGAAGAAAGGAGGGACTTGAGGCAGAGAGTCCTACAAGGATCCTATGGCAATAGTCCAGGAACAAGATGCTGAGGTCCTGAATGGGGAGACAAGGGGAAGGATGAAAGAAATATTGTAAAGCTAGAATAAATTGTCAATTGATTGGCTTTGGGCATGAGAGAGAGTGAGGAGTCAAGGATATCTGACTGAAAACATAGTGATACACTCAATAGTATTAGAGTAGCTTGGAAGAGGGGTAATTTTGGGGTAAAATAAAATGAGTTCTGGTTTTAAACATTTTTATTATTAAATTTTATTTTTAATTTATGGAATAAAACAAGCATTTCCATAACATGTACAATAAAAAAGATGATTGCTGAATTTAAGATGCCTATGGGACATAAAGATGAATATATCCACTAATCAGTTGGTAATATGGGACTTGAGCTCTGGAGAGAGATATATACAGATCTATAAAAATGGTGACCAAACATATGGAAGTTGATAAGATCAAGAGGGAGAGTAGAGAGACAGAAGAAAAGAGGCCCCAGGGTAGAGACTTGAGATACCCTCACTATTTGGAGGTGGCATATAAATTATGAACCACCTAGGGAAACTGAGAAGGAACAGTTAGATAAGGACTAAGAGAACCAAGAGAGCTTCTGTCATGAAAATTCAGAAAGGAGAAAGTATTCAGGGTGATAGAGTGGTAACAGGGTCATGCACAGAATTCAAGAAGGCAAAGTCCATCAGATCTGGCAATTAAGAAATCATGGGTAAAGAAAGCAGTTTCTTTCTTTCTTTCTTTCTTTCTTTCTCTCTTTCTTTCTTTTGGAAGGGCAATTGGGGTTAAGTGACTTGCCTGAGGTCTCATGGCTAGTAAGTGTTATGTGTCTGAGGCTGGATTTGAATTCAGGTCCTCCTGACTCCAGAGCCAGGGCTCTATTCACTGCACCACCTAGCCACTCCAAGAAAGCAGTTTCAATTGGTGATGAAGTGAACATCCAGGTTGAAGCTCCCATAACATTTTGCCATTCTATTATTGCACTTTAACAATATCGATGATTTCTGGGAACATCAATGACAAAATCTCTCAAAACATCAGATCCTGGGTATCCTGCAATCTACTATGCTCTCTACTTCAGGCTTTTAGGTATCCAACTCCTCCCTTCCCTATGAATATTGAACTTTAACTCCAACCTAATTTCAGAGGTATAGTAAGGGACAGAGAGACCTTAAATGTCTGTATGCTGTGCCTGCCTGGTTAGAGATACTTTTCTTTTTCCATATTTGCCCCAGTGAAAATAGGCAGTGGCTGGATAGAGGGTATCGACAGGACCAAATTAGCATGTTGTTAGTGGAAAGAGAACTCCTTTCATAATCCAGAGGATCTTCACTCCATTACATTTGCTAATCTGTATGACTTTAACACACCTTTCTTGATTCAGTTTCTTCATCTGTAGAGTGATGGGGTTGAAGTAGATGACCTTTAGCATCCCTTCTAGGTCCTAATTTGTGATCCTATACTGAATTAGGAATAATAGAATGAGTTCTTTGAGAGCACGGACCATGTTTTTGCCCTTTTTTTGTATCTGTATTACTTAGTGCAATCTCTGACACATAGTACTGGCTTAACAAATGTTCATTGAATGACTGACTGACCAAAGAATAGGAAGCTCACCTATTCTATTTATATCCTCATGCTATCAATAAAAATAGAGGAAGAGTTCCATCAATTTGAGTTGAGACCCTATGGTAAATTTATGGGAGACCAAGAGTAGCACAGTGTGGGCAAACATGGATAGATTCAGATACGTATTCTTGAAGGCAATACACATTGATGAGATCAGAGACCCATGTAAATATTTGAGTATTTAAGATGAAGTCAAAATCCAGGATTTACCTATCTCATTCATGATTCCTACTTGCTTTTATGATAACTTTTGTATACTAATTATAGGAGTCTGGCAAATTGGCAGATCCAGACTCTGAGGGAAGTCAGGCTTTTGAGAAATCAAGAATCTTTATACAAATTAGCATATTGGTCCACAGTATTGTTATGTCTTTAGTGTTGCTCATTTGCATCAAGTGTATAATTGCTATGACATTTGTGTAGAAAAACCTGTGAAAGCCTTATCTATAAGGCTATATCATTCACAGCACGATATCACATATTAGGAAGGAGATGAACTTCCATTCACTTTGACTGAATACAAATAGTTTGAGGTTTACATTTTCCAAGGCAAGGCAATAGATTTGTCCCAATGACTCTCCCTCCAAGCCAACTTAGTTTCAGAGAACCACAAATACTAGAATTCAAGGCTGAAAATAATCTGGCAATTCAAAATGGTGAGGAGGGGGCTTTCCCCCCATTTCTCTGCCTAATTAATTTTCTGGGGTATGTGCTATAAAGTATATAAACTCTTTCTTGTACTTCTAACTTACAAGTGTTTATATAAAGCAAAATAGCCTTAAACACACACACATACACACACACACACACACACATACAAGCTAGTGTGTGAACAAGAACCTCTGAGACAGATGGGACTACAGCAAACACATTTGGCCTGTTGCAACACATGCTTTCATCTTTAAGAAACTGCTATATAACTCATATGATGTATTCAGCTCCAATTCAGCCCAGATCAAGCTGCAAAGCCTTGGCAATGATTGATTATAGGATGATTGCTCATCTACCCAGCATATGACATTTCCACTCATAAATTTCCTTTCTTTTTGAATACAGTAATCATATTTCTTTCATCACATGTTTATCATCTGGAGGTTGCCCCAGTTATCTGCTTGGTACAGGTCCACTCCCTAGCTTCTAGGATTGTTAGATTTTATCATCATCTATGCAAACTGGGCTTGGCATGTTCTTTAAGCTAAACATCAAAGGGAAAATAAATATAGGAATTTGTTTTCTGTGGGATAATATCTTGATATTATGTACAGTTAGACAATTGCCTGAATAGTTATTAGGGATGTGAATTTTTGCCATTTTTTTAAAAAAGTGGATTTTATGCATGTAAATGTTTGATTTGTGTCCTTCAAGAGACAGGAGGACATTGGCTCACCTCAAAATTATCTTACCACTTAAGAGTTATATGAATAGAAATTTATTGATAATTCATTTCTTTAGTTTGAATGGGGATGGGGCAAAGCACTAGATGTAATGATGTCATTTAAATGCTTCTGTAGATAAATTTGCAATGAGTGATTGTTTTTTGGCTGAAGAGAAAACAGATAAATTACTAAATCTGACTTTAGTCAGAACAGAAGGAAATGTGCATTTGGAGGTTTTGTAACAGTCTAAGAATGGTGAGATTTGATGTTCACTCAGTTTATGATGCAAGAGATAACCAAAACTGAATGAATAATATTTTCCCTTAATCTCTCTCTTCCTGACTTCTTTATTATAGTCAAGGATACAATCATCCTCCCAGTCATGTAGTCTCACAACCCAGGTGTCATCCTATACCCCTTACTCTCTCTCACTCACTCAATCATCAAGTCCAGTCATTTCTACCTTGGTAACATCTCTTGTATATATTCTTTCCTCTGACATTGCTACCACCTTGGTGCAGGGCCTTCATACTTGCATGATTGAAACCAGCCTGCTAGTTAGTCTCCCTGCCTCAAGTGTCTCCCTACTCTAATCGAACCACCATTCAGTTGTCAAATTGATCTTCCTAAAGTACAGACCTGACCATATCAACCTCCTCCTCCATCCCCAATTCAATAAACACCAGTGGCTCCCTATGCCTCCAGGATGAAATATAAAGTCCTCTGTCATTCAAAGTCCCTCATATCCAGGTCCTTTCCTACCTTTCTAAGCTTCTTACACTTTAATCAACTGTGCAAACTCTGCAGTGAAAGGGCACCCATCTCTTTGCTGTCCTTCACACAAGACAGTCCATCTCCCAACTCTGGGTATTTTCAGTGACAGTTTTCCCATGATAAATCTCTCCCTCTTTGTTTCCACCTCCTGAATTCCCTGATTCCTTAAGTCCCAGGTAAAGCCCCACACTCTACAAGAAGTCTTTCCCAAACCACCTTAAATGCTAGTGTTTTCCCTCTGCCCTGTCAACTGTCTCCAATTTAATCTGTTTTTATTGTGCTTGCACACAGTCATTCAAATGTTGTCTCTGCCATTAGACACTGAGCACCTTGAGGGAAGAGACTGTCATTTATCTTCCTTTGTATCTTAAATACTTAGTACAGTGCCTGGAATATAGTAAATGTTAATAAATACTTATTGACTTGAGGAGATCCGTATTTGATTTCCAATTTCTTTCTCAGACTAGTTTGGACTATATCATTAAGGAAAGAGCTAATGTCTCATAGGTGGAACAGTGCCGGATTTGGTCTTACAGAACCTAGATTCAAACTGCACATATTCCACCATTTGCTATCTATGGGAGCCTGAGAAAATAACTTTACCTCTCTTTAAAATCATCTTCCTCATCTTTAAAATGAGAGAGTTTCACCAGATGGCTTATGAGAGACTCTTTCTCGTTTTCAATTTATGATTTTATGATACATTTTTCTCATGTTTGAAGGTGTATATGTCATGTCAGTATCAGTTGAAAGAACTGGGCATGTTTAACCTGGAGAAGAAAAGACTTTGAGTGAGGGGAAGGAATAATGATGATAACTGTTTTCAAGTATTTTAAGGGCCGTCACATGATAAAGAGATTAGATGTATTCTACTTGGTCTCAAAGGACAAAACTAGAAGCTGTAGGTAGAAACTACATAAATAGATTTTAGATGCATGGAGTACGGAGGCATCAACAAAGAACACTATTTAAAAGAGGAAGGGGCTGCCTGCTTCTGAAGGAAATGATCTCCCCGTCATTTTTGGTCGTCAAGGGCAGACTGAATGAATGTGATAGGGGCAGGAGTGTAGGGATTCCTGGAACCAGGTAGAACAAATCTTCTCTGAGAGCCCTTCCAACTGTGAGATTCTGTGATTCTCTGACTTGAAATCCATTGAAAATATCACTACCACCACCAACTTATCTTAAATGACCCTTCCCTCACTATAGAAGTATGGAACACACAAAAGGCCAAAAGAATTCCTTGAGAGCACACATAGAGACGAGGGTATGACTTGAATAAGATGAGATTATTATCTAAAAAAAATAAATCTAAGGAGTGAGAAAGAGGAATGCACTGGGAGAAGGGAGAGGTAAAATGGGATAAATTATCTGACATAAATGAAGCATGAAATAGCTTTTATAATGGAGGGGAAGATGAGGAGTACATGAACCTTACTCTCATTGGAATTAGTTCAATGAGGGAATAACATACACATTCAGCTGGGTATAGAAATCTATCTTACCATACAGGAAAATATGAGGGGAAGAGGTTGCTGATAAGAAGGAAGATGGGTTGAGGGAGGCAAAAGTCAGAAACCAAACATTTTTGAGACAGAGTGAAAGGAGAGAGAGGATGATAAATAGAAATGGGGAAAATAGGATGGAAGGAAACATAGCAATCATAACTGAAAAAATATAGCAAGTTTCTCTAATAAAGACCTCATTTCTCAAGTAATAGAGAATTGAGTCAAATTTATAGAAATAAGAGTCTTTCCTCAGTTGATAAATGATCAAAGGATATGAATGGGTAGTTTTCAGAAGAAGTAATCAAAGCTATCTATAGTCATATGGGGAAAAAATGCTCTAATTATTGATTAGAGTAATGTAAATTAAAACAACTCTGAGCTACCACCCCACACCTATCAGATTGGCTAATATGACAGAAAAGGAAAATGAAAAATGTGAGAGGGGATGTGGGAAAACTGAAACACTAATGCATTGTTGGTGAAGTTGTATGCTGATTCAATCATTCTGTAGGGCATTTTGGAACCATGCCCAAAGGGCTATATAACCATGCATGCCCCTTTGGCCCAGCTGTATGACTAATAGGTCAGTATCCCAAAGAGATTAAAAAAAAAAAGGAAAAGGACCTATATGTGTGAAATTATTTATATTAGCTCTATTAGTGGTAGAAAAGAATTGGAAACTGAAAGGAGGTCCATCAATTGGAGTAAGACTAAACAAGTTGTTGTATATGACTGTTGTGAAATACTATCATGCTATAAGAAATGACAAGCAGGATGCTCTCAGAAATACCTGGAAAGGCTTAAATGAACTAATTCAAAGTGAAATGAGCAGAACTGGGAGAATATTGTATACAGCAATAGCAATATTTTATGGGGATCAACTGTGAATGACTTGGTTATTCTCAGCAATGCCATGATCTAAGACAATTCCAAAGGACTTAGGGTGAAAATGCTATCCACCTTCAGAGAAAGAACTGATGGAGTCTGAATGCAGATTGAAGCATATTGTTCCTTTACTTTTTACATTTTTTTTGCTTTTTTTGTCTGCATTTTCTTTCATAAATGGAAATATGTTTTGCATGACTACACATGTATAACCTATATCAAATCGCTTACCTTATCAATGTGGGAAGAGGAGTGAAGAGGAAGGGAGGGAGAAATTTGGAACTCAAAAATTTTTTAAAATAAATGTTAAAAATTGTTTTTATGTGTAATTGGGGGGGGGAATAAAATATTACATTAAAAATAATTCCTTGAACATGAAAATACTTGTGCTTAAAAAGACAAGAATAAGGCATACCTTGTGAGTCAAAAGAAAGATGCTAAAAGATTAAACAAAGCTATTAACAATTTCTGGAGTTGTCAGTTAAGGCTTTTCTGCCTCTTTCACAAAGCCTTTCCTACCTCCCTGGACCTCCTTGATTACTTCTTCTTACAGTATTTGTTCTTACTACATATTAAAATTCAGTTGGCACAGTATATGTTTTCTTTTATTATTTTATATATGTATGTATATGTAGATGCAGATATGTGTATATGTAGATAGAAAGATAAATAACATCCATTCCTCTGATTTTCAAAGCCTTTTAGAATCAAAATTCATATGTTTTTTGTGAACTTGGTACCAACCACAGAGTTCTAATTGAAATAGGGTCTGAGTAAATGTTTGCTGTTCAAATGGTGATGATGGCAAATATCAAAGGAACATAGATTTAGATGGAAAAAAAAGGATCTTAGGAGCGCATTTCTGTAATGATAATTAATTTAGCAGGTACTTAGCCTTTAGTAGCTAATGGCTAAGTACTTCTGTGAAAGAAATAGAAGGTGTGAACCCTGTCTCCTGTTGCTGACATAACAGGAAGGGGTTGGCTGAGACAGGAAGCCAATGTGTGAGTGTATGTATGTATTTAAGAAGAGTCCAGAGAACTATCCTCAACAATGCACAGCTAAAAGACAATTCTACAATCCTCAGGATGGAAGGAGAAATCTAAACTCAGAGAAAGATATAGAAAGGCTATAGTTTAAACGGAGACTGAAGCATAACATGCTATCGTTCTTTTTCATGTCTGGTTTTGCTTTTTTTTCCCAGTGATCACTCATAGGTTACAACCCTTCTATATAACCAAACTATTGTACAATGTGAAAGTATTTGCAGATCCTATACATGATTGCACGCCACCATGGCGGGGGGGGGGGAGAGTGGGAAGGAGGGGAGAAAATCTGAAACTCA
Source organism: Pseudochirops cupreus (assembly GCA_028627135.1). Classification (NCBI taxonomy): domain Eukaryota; kingdom Metazoa; phylum Chordata; class Mammalia; order Diprotodontia; family Pseudocheiridae; genus Pseudochirops; species Pseudochirops cupreus. The sequence goes on from CM053580.1 coordinate 489,709,257, forward strand.
AGTGATTGTGGAACTGAATCTTGTAAACTAAAAGTAAATAAACAAGTCATTCAAAAAAAAAACAATCATCATCATCATCATCATCACCATCATCATCTACAAATATTTCTTTATCTATTCTGTACGATATCTTTACACATCCCATAGTTCCATAAATGCCCATTGAGTGCCCCCCCCCAAAAAAAGAGCCCAGAGAAGAGGCAGTCAGAATCAAGAATTTTCCTCTGATGGCTCCTGGTGGAGGGAACAGAATTTTTACAGCCTCTGGAAGTTGGGCTGCTGGACTGAGAACTGAGTTGAAGTTTTCTATGAGAACAGAATCTGGTGAAGGCTGAAGTTGCTGCCGAGGAGGCCACCTGGAAGGCTGAGATTTCTTCTAGGTCCTAGGGCCAGCTGAACTGCTGGAGGACAGAAGAAGCACGACCAGGATAAGACTTTGTTTGTTTATGGCTTGGTTGATCCTTGAGTTCCTGGCAATAGAAGTGGTGAAGGTTTTGAGAAGCACTGGACCCTGTGAACTTCAGTGTGTACCAAAAACTGCCCAGAGGACTGGACAAGAACCTGGGAGCTATCTGCCTCTGAGTCCAGGTGACTGGTGGCTTCAGGTAGGAGCTGGGACCATGGAAAGAGATCCAGGAAATCTGAGAGACCACTACAAGTAAAGATGAAGTAAAGGCCTCTCCTTGGATATTGAACTTGTGATGAAATTGAAGTTTACTAGACACTGAGGGGTGGAGTATTTGTGTAATTGTCTAATGATTGTATTTAGTGAATAATGATACTTAGTAATTGTGAATCTGGATAAGTGACTGATTAAATTAGTTTATGATTGTCCCATGAGTGGAAGACTGACTTGTATTGTGAAACGATTGAATGATTAAGTAAGAAGGATTTCCCCCTTAGGAAAACCAGATGATTATTCTTTTGTTCTTTGTTCTAAATACCATGGCCACTTTGGTAAAAACTATGCAGCCATTCTAATGTTAAGCTGTTGTGAACACTATATTGTCATTTTCTGTGATAAGATATAATGTTGTGAATACTATATTGTGATTTGTTGTGAATGTTTGCCTTGATTTGTAATGGAATAAATGGAGTGTTCACTATACTGTATAATCAGAACATTAAAAGCTGTTCACTGTAGCATTCTTTTGGGAAGCTGCTCATGCATGGCTTTACAATTTCTACCAGTGCTCACATTTTCCAGATAAAGAAATTGAGACCTAGAGAGATGATTTTCCCAACATTGCACTTGCAGTAAAGGGCAGAGCCACATCTAGCATTCTTTCTTGTATATTCTCCCATTGTGATGAGATCCAGTGGTTCAATATTAACTCTCAGAAGAAAATTCTATTCAGTTCCACAGAGGTGTTGGCTTTCATATTTCTTTTTGGTACGCTTAAAACATCTCTAGTGCTATACTTTAAATAAAGCCGTTCTGAATAAAGAAAAGCATTGCCAAGAAGAGGTCCTCTACTGAAACATGATGATTGTCCATTCATCTCATAATTCAGGTTTCTTGTTTCCTAGACCTCTGCCTCTAAACTTGTGTACAAGAAATTCTTCTAGGCAAGTGTCTTGTTCTATGACCAATTGTTAATAATGACTACATAACAATATATTGTTGGGGGGAGAGGACTGTTGCCCCTAAATGCATTTTTAATAATTGTATCTCTTGAGCCAAGATGGCAGCATAGAAGCAACAAGGTTCTGCAGCTCCCACATAGCTACCTCAAATACCCATAATATATGACTCTAAACAAATTTTAGGCTCCAAAACTCACAAAAATACAGAAAAACACATCTGACACTGAAAGCAGCTCAGCAGAAAGGGCTCAATGCAGCACTCTGGGAGCCAAAACCAGCCCAGCCTGAAACTATGGCTTGGCCCTGGGGTGGCCAGGATGAGCCATAGCTGGAGTCTTCGGGAGAGTGGATCAGTGGCAGCTGTGGCTGTTTCCAGAATTATCAAGCCATAAGAAACAAGGACTAAGGGAAAGTGGAACTTTCAGTGGAACTCAGCTAAATTTGGGGGAGAAAAGTTGTCTGGCCAAACTGCCTCCAGGGCTAGGAAGCTACAGAAGCAGCGGCCCTGCAGCTGCCTCCACATGGCTGCTTCAGAGCTCCCAGCCTGCAGACTGCAGGGGAGCCAAGCAAACATTCAGAGGCTCAGTGCTCTTGCATTGAGCAGCCTGGATCCAGATCGTGATCTTGGGTGGTGGTGCTGGGGTGCGTTTTCAGTGAGCCAAAGCTGGTGGGGGCTGCAGTGGCCTCCTAATAGCTCTGGCAGCTGCAAAAACCCCAGCAATTTGGGACAGAGCTTTCCCCTCTGGAAGCAGAGTTCCACAGAGCTAAAAAATTAAGTAATTCACTGGCAACATGATCAGGCAAAGGAAGCAAAGTAAGAACAGCAATCAAACTTTAGATTCCTTCTTGGGGGACAAAAAAGATCAAAGTATGGAACAGGAAGAAGACAACACAGTCAGAACTCCCACACCAAAAGCATCCAAGAAACATGAAGACTTCCTACAAGCCATAGAGCAGCTTAAGAAAGATTTTGAAAACCAAAT
>CM053580.1:489712326-489763590 GCA_028627135.1 Pseudochirops cupreus
GCTGACTTTTTCCCCTGAACTAGGTAAATGATATTTGATTGATTAAAGTAGGATTGTTAACCCATTTTGAGTTGCTTTCCTTTAGAAAAGCAGATCTAAGAACCTGTGCTAGTAGCCGCCCTAGGTATGCTAGGGTGCTTGCTGATACACCTCACTACCCCAAATCCCTTTCCCAGACCTCATTCAGACCACTTGCAATAAAAAAAAGAAAAAAAATCTATTAACATATAGGCATTGTCAAATAAAAAAAGTCCACTCACTAGTCATGTTCATAAATGCATGTCTAATTCTGCACCTTGAATTCATCATCCCTCTGTTATGAGATGGGTTACATGCTTTATCATCAATCCTTTGAAGCCATGATTGGTCATTGCTCATTGATCAGAGCTCTTAAATTTTCCACAATTGATTTTCTTTACATCAATCTTACTGAATCAATCATTCTCCTAGTTTTGATCATTTCACTCTGTTTCAGTTCATTCAAGTCTTCCAAGTTTCTTTGAAATTATTTCATCATTTCTTAAAACACAATGTTATTCCATTATATTCTATAATTTCTTTAACCATTTGCCACTTTGTGGGGACCTTTTCTGTTATAATGACAATAAAACAGTTGCTACAAATATGATTGTACATATAGGTCTTTTCTCTCTATGATCTCTTTATATAGTTCTAGTAGTAGTGTGTTTTGGTCAAAGAGTAGGCATAATTTAATCACTGTTTGGGGCATAGTTCTAAATTGCTTCCTAGAATGGCTGAACCAATTCACAGGTCTACCATTGGTGTGCCAGTGTGCCTATCTTCCTGGAGCCTCCTTTCATATTTTTCTTTTTTTGTGATCTTTTCCAGTATGATATGAGTTGGAACTCCAGAATTGTGTTTATTTGCATTCCTTAATTATTAGTGATTTGGAGCATTTTTCACATGGTTGTTAATATTTTCAATTTCTTACTTTGAGTGCCATTAATTCATATCCTTTGGTCATTGATTTCTGAGAGAATGACTGGTATTTATATACATATATGTATGTATGTAGAGCTATATGTGTATATGCATATATATATATATATATATATATATATATATAGTGTGTGTGTATAGAATCATTCAATAATACATAAGAACCTACTATGTGCCAGAAACTATGCTAGGAGCCAGAGATGAAAGTACAAAGAATGAAATAATCCCTACTGGCAGCAAATTTACACTCTAACTGAGAAAACAACAAGTAAAGATTTAAAGATATATAGCAAAAATCTATAGAGAATAAATTCAAATTAAAAAATGTAATAATATGATAGATAGATAGATAGATAGATAGATAGATAGATAGATAGATAGATAGATGGATAGATAGTATTTGTGGGGAGTAACATTAAGGGGGAGGGAAAAAGCAAGAAAGGCTTTATAAAGAGGTTGGTGTTTAAACTGTATCTTAAATGAACAGAAGGATCCTCCAGGCAGAGATAAGGAGGGCATGAATTTCAGGTATGTGGGATGACCAGTGCAAAGGCAAGAAGATAATAAATGGAGTTTACTCTGTGAGAAACAGTGAGAAAACTAGTTTGGCTAGATCTCAGTGAATAAGAGGGTGGACCATAAGACAGGGAAGATGATTTGAAACCAAATTGTCTAAGGCTTTAAATGATAAACGGAAGAGTTTGTCTTATTTCAGGGCAATAGGAAGTCACCAGAGTTGATTCATTATATGTCATGGATATCAGATCTTTATCAGATAAGCTTGAAACAAAAGACTTCTCTCCCTCAATCCCAATTAAATGTTTCCCTTCTAATTTTAATTGAATTTGATTTGTTTGTAGGAATACATTTCCTGTGATTATTTAGATGATATGAACTTTAATGTATTGATATTAACCCATTAATTATATTGCTTTTACGAATAACATAACTTCTGTTTCTCTCTTTTAATCAAGGATGTTTTAGCTAATGACTTGTCTGAGATCAGGACTGATACTCTCAATTTTTCTTCTACTAGAGCATAAAATTTTTTTGCCCCAGATCCTTATTTTACCTCTGCTAAAATCCTTCCATTTCAAGTATATTTCTTGTGAACAAGACGTTATTAGATTTTGATTTCTCATACCATCTACTGCCCTATTCCATTTTATGAGTGAATTCATCACATTTACATTTGTAGTTATAGTCATTAATTGTGCATTTCTTTCCATACCAGCATTTTATGCGTTTTCATATATGTACCTCCAACAACTATTTGCCAAGAAAAGGGGAAACAAGGAGTATACTTTAATAGATATAATTCCATTCAGCATTTATCATTAGTATTGATTTCTCTCTTCTCTCAGTACTAGTGATATGCTATTGTACAAAATATTGCCATTTCACTATCTTCTTTTCTTCTCCTTACTCAGTTCTCAATCAAATATTTTTAGCTTTTCTTTCCTTTTATTTCTTCATGAGTTCTCTGGAACTATGGTTGGTTCTGTTTTGTTGATCAGAAAACTGATGCAAAGTAAAGTGAGAAGAACCAGGAGAAAAATTTATACAGTAACTACAATATAAAGACAATATTTAAATTTGTTTTTCTTATGGCTCATCCTTCCCTGAATTTACTCTCCCTTTTAATTCTTTGTCCCTCCTGTTTCCCTGTTGAGTTTAATGCATTTCTACATCAAATTTTCATGCATATGTGTATATTTAGCACTCTTTTGTCTGGTTCAGATAACAATGATCTTCATGTGTAGCCCACTCCCCCCAATACCTCCCTATTATCTTCTCCTCAAAATCTCTAATTATTTGAGATGATAAGCTTCACATCCTTTCTCTTTTTTTTTTCAGAGCATATTCTTTTTTCCTTCCTTTTTTTTTTCTCTTCAGATCAAAGTATAGCAAATCAGCCCCTATTGTATTTACTTCCTCTGTGACCTTTGCACATAAAGTTTCTGAAGGGACACTTGTTTTATTTTTTTCCCTTTCTCTATTAGAATACAGACATTTTATTACCCCATAGTCCCTTCTAACTATTAAATCCATTTACTTTTCTGTGTCTCCATATTTTTGTAATTCAAAGCATTAACTCAACTGTGATGTTTGAACCATAATCATGATTCTTAAATATTTGAAAGTCCTCTACTTCATTAGAGGTCTACGTTTTTTGCCCTGTAATATTGTTCTTAGCTTCTCCATGTAGGTTATTCTTGGTTGCAAGCTTTTATTTTTTGCCTTCTGGGGAAAAAAAAACATATTATAATCTCTATTCTTTTACAATTGGTAACATCTAAGCCTAGTGTTATTCTAACAGTGGCTCCTCAGTTAAATTCTTTCTTTCTGGCTGCTTGCAGTTCTTTTTTCTTTTACCTGGAAGCTCTGGATTTGGGTTATGATATTCCTAGAAATTTCCATTTGAGCATGTTATTTAGAAAGTTACTGATGGATTGTTTTTATATTCATTTTATCTACTGATTTTAATGCATCTGGACAGTTTTATTTATGATTTATTGAAATGCGGTGTGGAGACTTTTTTATATTCAATGTTTTCAGGTAGTCATGATGAATCTTAGATTATCTAGCTATTCCTTGTTTTTACAGGTCAGTTGTTTTTGATACTCTATATTTTCTGACTTATTTTTTATTCTTTCAATTTTGCTTCTCTCTGGTACAATCTAAATTTTAAGTAGTCTTTGATTTGAGAATTTTGTACCTCCTATATTAAATTCTTTATTTCCCTTCTAATTATATCCTCTAGAACTCTCATTCCATTTCCCATTTTTTTCCCTCTAAAGGTCTTATTTCATGTATATTATCATTAAAAAAAAACTCTTGCTTCATTTCCTCCATGAATTCTAGTAAAGCTCATAACAAATCTCTGGTTATCTTTGAAGCTTTGTAGGTGATATGAAGCTAACCTCTCATTGAGATTAGTACCTGAAGAATATGTACTGCCATCATATTGATGTTTCCTTTTATTTGTTTGTTATCCAGTCTTTCTTGCTGAGTTAGGACTTTGTGTGGGGTCAGGCTCTATGCATTTATTGAAGTAATGGTGATATGATACTGATCTGTGATATCTGAGATTTGAGCAATTGATGTTATATATCCTTCAAGGATCTTATAAGATGCTCCAGCCAGCACACAGTGCCTGTAGCAGAGTAGCACAGAGGTAGGTGCTTAGTGTTGAATTGGAGAAGTCTTTCTCGGTAAGTTTACAAAGGTGGTTTACTAGAAACACTCTGCACTGGGGCAATCTGATCCAGGGCACATCTTGATCACTGCCTTCTCAAATCTAGTCCTACAACCTTTTAACTGCAGCTTTTAACTGTATCAGAATGATGCAGCTGCTCCTAGCTTTAGGGATCCTTGGTCTGGACCTTGTTTCAGGTTTATCTCCTTCTGACACAGTACTGCAAGCTGCAGTGTGCCTTGGCTAGCCCCTGGTCTGCATACAGGAAGGCTTCCCTACACTCTGTTCCCCTATGTGTTTTTCTAGTTGGACCCTTTTGCTAGTGTCTCTAGCCCCATTGTTGCTGTCTCTTTGTGATGATCTGGGCTGGTAAAGTATGCTTATTACAGTTTCTCCTTGAATTTCTTAACCATTTCTTGGTCTTCTACTCTTTAATGTTGTTTTTTTTCCCCCTGAAATGGGTTCTCTCTTCTTCCCATCCCAAAATTATGAGGCAAGTTAAAAAAAAATCTTTTAAAAGACACTATCTCTAGAGGGACTGGATTCTCTCATTAATGAAATTCTAATAGCAGACTCACAAAGGAAACTGAAGAAGAATCTAGAAAATCTATAGTTACCTAAAAATCAAGTTTGAGTTATAAAGAGGCATATTCAATGAAATCAGCTTTTCTAAAGGACATATTAAAAATATAGAAGAAATATCCCATAAGCAAACATGAAGACAAAGGAGTATCCACAGCATAATATAATATTAATGCCAGAAAGACTAAAGTTCAGAATAGTTGAGGATATCTTGAAAGAGGGTATTTGAAGCCCAATATGAGTAAAGAAATACATAGTAAAATAAACCTAAGTGATTTAAATAAGAGGAAATGTCTAGGTCAAGATAACATACGTCATTGTAGCAAAAGAATTTATATATGTGACAGTGAAATCATTATCATTTATATTGAAAGATTTACAGAGAACAGGAGAAATGCCTCAAGACCGGATAAAACAAAGGTCTTACTTTCCAAATTGAGGCGGAAGGTCCATCCTGTATCCTACAGACCAGTAAAACTTACATTAATCCTGGGTAAAAATTCTAGAATCTTGTATGAAACAGGTCATTTGCGGTGATCACTAGAAGCCAGGTTGGGTTCTCTAAGAACAAGTCATGTTGCATTAATCTAATTTCCTTTTTTGTATGGGGTTACTAGACTAGTAGATTAAAGAAATATCATAAATGCTGGATTTTTAATGCAGTAAGGAATTTGAAAAAGCCTATCACACTATTTTCATGGGAAAGATGGAAAAAATGTGAGCTGATTGACAGCACATTTAGGTAGGTTCGTATATGGTGAAAAAAACAACCTCAACTAGAAAGAAATATTTTAATGAAATGCTTCAAGGTTCCATCCTCTGTACTGTCCTATTCAACATGTTTATCAATTACTTTCTCCCCTAACCCTTTTCTGATGTCTCATCAAGGCTGTGGAATTGTGCCATGCTATAGACTACTAAGTCTTACCAAGTAGAAAAGGTTCTGAGGATGGGACTGGTAATATGCTGCATTCCTTTTGTCCAAAGAGCAGAAGGTTAGCCATTATGTGATGAATTTTGGCCCCACAGTTTTGTTGTAGCTACCACCCCACCATCACCATTGCTAGTATCTTTTAAGCTTCTGTCTACTTTGTATATGTCTTTCATGTAAATAGTTGTTTGCAAATTGTCTCTCTATTAGAATATGAACTCCTTCAGGGTAACGACTGCATCTTTACCTTTCTTTTTATTTCAGCAGTTAGCATAGTGACTGATGAATAGTAAGTGCTTAATTAAAGCTTGTTGAATGAATGAGTGAAAATGGTTTTCATTATACTGTATGAGCCATAAAGATCCTTGATGAAAGTATCAATGACTTACCAAATCTGGTAAGTCTGGTAAGCACAAAGCTGGGAGGGTTATTTAATATGAGAGATTTCAGAATCAGTATTCAAAAAGTTTTCAATACAACAAGAGATAAATGTCTACTATGTAGCAAACACTGTATGGGGCTTTTACGAGTATTATCTGATTTAATCTTCCCAGTAACCTTTGCAGGTAGGAGCTATTTATTATCTTCATTTTACAGATGAGGAAACTGAGGCAGACAAAGGTTAAGTGACTTATCCATTCACATAGATATGTACGGGTTTGAAGCTAGATTTCAATTCAGATCTTCCTGACTCTGGGCCCAGTGCTCTATCCACTGGGCCTCCTATGTGCCCATGAAGGACTTAAGAGGCTTTAGTTCAAAGAAATGGGTCAAAATTAATAGGATTGAATTTAAAATTAATAAATGTAAAGTCCTGCACTTATATTTTTTTTAAATCAACTACATTGATTCAGGATGAAGGAGAACTGACTTGGAAGTTCATTTGAAGAAGAGCTGAGCATTTTAATTAACTAAAAGCTTGGTATAAATACCTTTGTATTACAAGACTGACAAAAAAAAAGCTAATGTAATCTTTTACTATATGAACAGAATTATAGTGTCAAAGGGAAGGGAAGTAGTAACCTCCCTCCTAACCCCCATTCTAGTCAATGCTGATCAGAACATATTTGTACCTATAAGGCTACAGTAGAAGTCCTCTAACATTCTTCTAACTCTAAAATCTTCGGACGGTGATGATAGTAATAGAGGATTTTGATCACTTCTGAGAAACATACATCTTTAAAGTGATATTGATAAAATAGACAGTGATCAATGAAAGACACCAGCATAATGACAGTTGTAGAAACCACGTCCCAATAGGAATGGAGGAATGATCAATGTATTGTATGGTTTTATAGTAGCTGCAAAAAAAAATTAAAATAGCATAGTTATCTTCAACTATATAAAGCACTTAGCAAAGTGCCTGGCACACAATAGATGCTTAATAAATTTTATTGAATAGCTGATTGATTGATTGATTGAAGGGATTATATTTACTTTGTGTGTGCATATAAGCACACAGACACAGATATACATATTTGTATGTATACCTGTATATATACATATATAGTAATGGAAAGGTGTAATATTTTCAACTATTGTATATTTCAATAATATAAAATTGTCAACTATTGATCACAGATATGTATAGGCAGCTAAACAGAGTTCCCTAAATAATTTGATGAGTCTATAGGGCTATTGTCGATTGAGTGACAATGAACTGTATGTCTTAATCTGCTGGGTTGGAGCCAACTCTTTGTGTAGGATTTATAATTTAATAGAGAGCCAATAGACCTGATGGGTCATTTTTGCCTTTCTGTCTTCTGGGAAGGCATACTGATAGCAACAGGAATAAGAAAGAGCCATGGAGGTCATGTAGAGTGATGGTTGACTTGGGGCAAAAGTATATGGAAACTGCACATGAGCTCACCCATATCTGAAGCCTGAACCTCAAGTTGGGATTTCATCCTTAAAGAGGGAGCAGTCTTACCTCTTAAGATGGCAGATGGCAGCCATGAGGAAAAGAAGTACATGAATCTTATCTATCTCTATATGAATGTTAAAATTTCCTAGAGAGTTCAGGAACTCAGACTGTTAGTGAGATGAGGGTTAATTCTTAGACAGTGCTAGTTTCAGGGTTGCCTTTCTAGAATTTCAAGAGTTTGAGGAGCCATTCATCTAGATTGAAAAGACCATACCACAGTAACCATTTGGAGAGGAAAATTACACATAATGATCCACATGGGTGTAAGACCAATAATTAAATAAAACCATGGCATGAGGAAACAAAAGAACTGGACTTAGCTCACTCTTCCCATGAGTTACTTGTACAATGTAGCTCTGATGGCAAAAGAGGTTGTCTCTCTAACAATCTTCAGCATGTTTTCTTTTCAAGGGAGTTCAAGTCCTTAGGGTAAAGTCATAAAGTGGAATTCCTCAATAAGTCTGTGGGGTGAAAGTGAAATTCACCAGAATGTGTGTATGATGAAGTGGTAGGGTGACAAAGCTGCTTGGAAGTTCAAAGTTTTGCCTCCAAAGAATCCAAAATCTTGAGGTCTTACCACATAGCTATATGCTTATATAGTTCTCTAGTCTGATAAAGGGATTCACCTGCCTATTTGGGGGTTGTATCACTTAGAAAAATCTATGTTCGTTTCTTTTCCCAAGAAAGCTCAATCTACACTGTGGTTTGAGTCTAGAGATAAAAGCCTAGAGAGATACTAGGACCCTGGAGAGAATTTCAGGCTCAGCAGAGATAAGGGGAAGTCATTCTGACTATTGATAAACATTTGTAGGTCATTTATGTTGAATTTGCACTTTTGGAAACTGTAAACATTTGGAAATTTTCACCATTCTATTTTTGTAAAATTTGATGGGAAAAAAAGGCCATCATACACCTAACATGCTGGTATTTTTCAAATATCTAGAGATATTTTGTCCACATATGTGAAGATTCAGATGTCACCTACTGTATGCATGAACAATATTCTAAGATTTCTCGGAGGTTACTTGGAGTCTGTGGGGGAAGGGGGAGAGCAAAATTTACCCAAAGATTTTTAATTTTGTAGGTCACCTTTGAGATTGACTGAGCAGCAGAAGTCTAAACCTAGGGTACTGGGATGTGTTTACAACAACAATAAAAATACTTGAAGAAAAATACAAGATAGACTCAGTCACCACACGGCAGGAATTTTTGAACTACAAAAAAAGAGGATCCAACTTGATGGAATCATTAGCAATACTAAGTATATTGCATGTCAATAGAGTACGTTTAACATCTGTTGATATCATTTAGAAAATACACCCTGGATATAGAATCAAGGACAAGCTGTTTTTAGTTATGCTAATGAAGGAGTTTAGTGAAAAGGAATAATCTTCACAAAGCTATTTACAGCCCACATTGGTGCATTCTATCACCTTGACTAGAAAGATATAATTATGATTGGATCATATCTATCTTTGTATTCCCATGTCTAGCACAGTAGCAAGTGCTTAAAAAATGTTGGTTTAACTGAATCATTGAAGCTGATAGTGAACTTCTCATACATTGTCTCTTCATAGATAATCACTTATTATATATATAAAGTACCAGCCCAGATTTTTAAGAAAAGCCATAGCAATTGAAAAGGGCATTTGAACTTCTCATCTTAAAGAGGAAATCTGATAGAATAGATAAATACAAGTATTATATACAAGTACCAGCCCAGATTTTCAAGAAAAGTCATAGCAATTGAAAAGAGCATTTGAACTGCTCATCTTAAAGAGGAAACCTGATAGGATAGATGAGTACAAATTCAATGCTGCATAGGCAATGCAATATATGTGCCTCATACATAGGACAAACAATAAATGCTTGTTGGATTTAATTATCTACATAGTTTAAAGATAGAGAGGAGGTAATAGAATGCACACACATACACACACACACACACACACACACACACACACACACCTCAGACAATAAACACTAGTAAAATAACAAAATGAATAGAAAATTAATCAGAAGACCCCAAACTTCTTTGATTCTTTTTATCTACATTTATAAAATATTGACCAGTGAAGGAAAGCCCCAAAAGATGAACTTTGCAGTTTTACTCATGATTATTCAAACATCTGAATTTTGCTTAATTAGTAGTCAAAGAAAAGAATGAATTTGCAAAAAAAGAAAAAAAAACCATGACAAATGTGCAATGCCATAGATGTGCCTTATCACTTGTGTTAGAAAACTGTCTTTTCTTTTTACTAGTAGCATCACTATTTATTGAAAGTCTTCAATATATCAGGTGCCTCCCAAATAGACTAAAGCATCAAACTTGGGCAAGTTTATGGTGAAAAGCATTGAGCAACTCAGCAATGATATTAAAAATATATTCAATTAAATTGCCCTTTAAAAAGGAATAACAGAAAAATTTTAAAGCACCATTTAAATGCTCAAATAATCTCAATACATTAATTTAGTCACATGTATACAAGTCCTTTCTCTTTTTTTGTTTTTTTTTCTTTATTTTTATTAGATTATTTATTTTTGGTTTTCAACAATCACTTCCATAAGTTTTAAATTTTCTCCCCTCTCTCCCCCTTCCCTCCCCAAGATGGCCTACAATCTGATATAGGCTCTACACATACATTCCTATTAAATAAACACAATTACCTATTAGTCATGTTGCATAGAAGAATTATAACAAATGGGAAAAACAATGAAAAAGAAAAAAAAACAAAAACAAAACAAAACATAAAAGGAAATGGTCTGCTTCATTCTGCATTCCAACTCCATAGTTCTTTCTCTGGATGTGACTGGCATTTTCTATCATGTGTTCTTTGGAATTGCTTTAGGTCCTTGCATTGTTGAGAAAGGCTAAGTCTATCTAAATCAGTCCTCACTAACTGGCTGTTATTGTGTACAATGTTCTCCTGGTTCTGCTCCCCTCACTCAGCATCAGTTCACATAGATCTTTCCAGGTTTCTCTGAAGTCTGCCTGTTCATCATTTCTTATAGAACAATAGCATTCCATTTTATTCATATGCTGCAACTTGTTTAGCCATTTCCCATTTGATAGGTATCCCCTCGATTTCCAGTTCTTGGCCACCACAAAAAGACCTGCTATAAATATTTTTGTACACATGGATCCTTTTCCCATTTTTATGATCTCTTTGGGATATACCCTAAAAGAGATATTTCTGGGTCAAAGGGTATGCACATTTTTATAGTCCGTTGGGCAGAGTTCCAAATTGCTCTCCAGAATGATTGGATCAGCTCACAGCTACATTAACAATTAATTAGTGTCCCAACATTCCCACATCCTCTCCAACATTTATAATTTTTTTGTTTCACCATATTAGCCAATCTGATAGGTGTGATATGGTACATGAGAGTTATTTTGATTTGTATCTCTCTAATCAATAGTGATTTAGAGCATTTTTTATATGACTGTAGATAGCTTTAATTTCTTCCTTTAAAAATTGCCTGTTCATATCCTTTGACCATTTATGAATTGGGGAATGACTTGTATTCTTATAAATTTGACTCACTTCTCTATATATTTTAGAAATGAAGCCTTTACTAGAAACACTGGTTGTAAAAATTCTTTCCCAGTTTTCTGTTCCCCTCCTAATCTTGGTTGCGTTGGCTTTGTTTGTGCAAAAACTTTTCAATTTAATGTAATCAAAATTATTTATTTTACATTTCATGATTTTGGCTATTCCTTGTTTGGTCACAAATTCCTCTATTCTCCATAAATCTGACAGATAAACTATTCTTTGCTCCCTTAATTTGCTTATAGTATCGCCCTTGATACCTAGATCATGTACCCATTTGGACTTTATTCTGGTATACGGTGTCTCTCAGTTTCTGCCTTACTATTTTTCAGTTTTCCCAGTAGTTTTCTCAAAGAGTGAGTTCTTATCCCAGAAGCTTGGGTCTTTTGGCTTATCCAACAGTAGATTGCTATAATCATTGACCACTGTGTCTTGTGTACCTAACCTATTTCACTGATCTATTCTTCTATTTCTTATGCAATACCAAGTGGTTTTGATGATTGCTGCTTTATAATACAATTTAAGATCTGGTATGTCTAGGCCACCTTCCCTAGCATTTCTTTTCACTAATTTCCTTGATATTCTGGACCTTTTGTTCTTCCAGATGAATACTGATATTATTTTTTCTAGCTCTAAAAAATCTTTTTTTGGCAGTTTAGTAAGAAAACTGTCTTTCATAAGACTCTGGTTGGATCATATAGTAAGAATGAAAGACAATAGAATGACCATCTCATAATAGATCATCATATTCCAAAAAATACAGTTATGAGGCTGCAATCTTTATGAGATAAACTAATGGTCTGGCTATTTGTATAAAGATAGAAAGTGAACTAAGGATCATAGGTATGCATTCTGACTCTAGGCCCAGAGCTCTATTGAACGTGCTAACCATCTTCCTCTCTTCCCTTAAAAACTAGATGTTGTGGAGTAAAGTACTAAGCAATCTGCTGGACCAACCTAGCAATCAGAGAGTTACAGACTCACATAGTCACTGGACCTGCAGGATTTACAAGTGAATGTGATGCACAGATTTATCTAGAAATTTATGATAAGTTTGAGCCCATTCTCTCTAGGGACTGAGGTGGTAGAGGGGAGAGTGGACCTCCTCCCCAAGTGTTGGGGATTTGGATGAGGAAGGGATATGTGTACTTCAGTTCTTACTAAACTTGTGAAGTAAATACCTCTATAAAAACTAATTGATGTTAGTTAAATGGAATTTGAGAACTAATTATTTGGGGTAAACAGTTGGGGAAATTTAGGGAAAATAGCATTAGAGAATCCAATGTCATTGAGTATTAGAGAATCTAGTTAGGGAGCTAGGGTCATTTGACATACTCCAATGTCTCCCTATCACCCGCAAGATCAAAGATAAAATCTTCTGTTTGATTTGCAAATCCCTTCATAATTTGGCTTCTCCCTACTTTTCTAATCTTCTTACATTTATCTTCCCTTCACCTCCTCTATGATCCAACAACACTGGATTTATTACTATTACTCACACATGATATCTCATCTCCTGACTCCATCCTATTTCAATGGCTGTCTGCCCCATGTCTGGAATTCTAACTTTTGCCTCCTGGCTTTACTGGTTTCCTTCAAGATTCGACTCAAATCCCCACTTCTGGAAGAGGTTTAAACATACACACACACACACACACACTCACACACACACACACACACACCACACACAACACAGTGCTTACTCCTTCCCTCTGAAATTAGGGTGTACATAGTTGTTTGCATGTAGCCTTCCCCATTAGAATGTGAGTTCCTTAAGAGCAGGTACAATATTTTTTGCCCTTTTTCTACCTTCAGAGCTTATCACAATGCCCCACATATATTAAACACTTAATGAATGCTTCTTGATGGATTGAGGATACAAAAAGCATTGATAACACTGCATATAGGGGTAATATACTGTGTTAGGCTTTGGCTCTATTGAGATAAAATATAGTCACAAGCTCATGGAGCTTGTATTCAACTGACTTAGGATGATGGGATGCCTACTGAAAATTACATTTATGTCTCAGATAGATTGGATTTCTATAATCATAACTTTAACTTTCAAAAGAAATGGATAACCTCAAGACATAAAACTCTCTTCTCATTAATGTAAAGCACAGTGTTGGTATACTGTTGGTATACTGACCTCTGGATTGGACCATGAGATAAGGTCTATTATCAAGAATGACCTTGGGATAATGTCACCATTGCCCAAGGTCTCTGGTAACACTGTGTCTTAAGAGGGCCAGAAACTTTTAATACAACCCACTTACTAAAGGCATACACAAAACAAGAAAATGTAAACATAGATACATGGGAGTAATGACTCTGTTAATCAGACTTTCCAGAATAATAATGCTGTGTCAGAAAGAAGTCTTCTATGGCTCTTTTGCTGCCCTTCTTGACAATAGTGAACTCAGGTCTATGGTGCATACCTGGTGTTAGAAACACCAGTCTGGAATCTTGCTTTTTAGGCAGATTATTGTTTACCTCAAAGAAGAACGAAGGTTGTCAATAACTACCATCTTCCTCCTCCATAGATAACTTGCCCTCTCCTCTTGATTGCGGCAAACCATGAAGGGCAGGAATTTTTCCAGGATTTTTCTTTTAATGAACTATAATAATGTTCAATAATGAAATGTAGAGGGTAGAGTAGTCATTAAGTATTTTTCTAATCTTAAAAGTTATACTCTAATCTTCAAAGTTATACTGCTGTTCAACTATTCTAACTGGATACATTTTGTACCATCTGTGGGTCCATCCTATTAAAATTTACAGAAATTTTCTTAATTCTAAAAATATGGCAAAAAAAAAACCTGTGACTGATATAATTTTAAAATATTTGGTCACGTCTAGGCTAGAGGTAAAGGAAGCAGACTTTTTTTTTTAACATAAACTAGTGAAAGAACAGAGAGATGAAGCAACATTGCCTTTAGTTCAAATCTTTAACAATAGAGAAAGAAGGCAGAAGGATTATCAAAGGCTAGTTAGAAGTTTATATAAGGGTAAGAGAGTGATAGTTCACTTGTCTGGGGAATATCTGTTTCTTTAAAAGAGCAGTTGCTGAGTTAGTCTGACTCCACAGTTCACTTATCTGGGGCATAGGTGTGCTTAGAGTTCTAAGAGGAACAGACTTACTGAAGTTAAGTCTGACTCAGAATACTTAAACAGTAGTTGCTTATTTTTTAGTGGAATGAGCTATAGAATACTGGCATGAATGAAAAACACAGTATATTTCAATGAGTTATATGTAAAGAATTGGAGAACTTTTAGGATAATTACTGGGAAAACATGAACGTCAGAACTCTTCTGTGGTTATGAGACAGGTAATTTATATTACCATAGAAAACTAACAGAATTTGGTTACTAAATATAAGCTAAGCAGGAGAATAGTTTGGAAGCAAAGAATCACAGAACTCACCCAATGAATTAACTAGTTTGGCGAAGACACTGTGCCCAGTGAGGTGTTAATCAAGCATAGTATAGATTAACCCAATTTAGCTGTGGAAACATCTGTTCAACAAGGAAGCTATGCTCTTCATTTATGGAAAGATTCTAGGAGAGAAAGAGGACACAGAAATGCACAGCTCTAGAGCTGTGAATTACCCTCAAGCACAAAAGGTTTCCTTATTCATGTATTTCCTTGACAGATTTATCTAAGTATTGCTGAGTGTGTTCATGGGAAAGGGTGACGCATGTTTATGTGTCAATTGATATATATTTATCATTTCTACATTTACTTTAACTCATGAGTATCTGTAATATTATATTTCAGTTTTGTGCAAATGAAGGCACACTGGTGGGAGCTTCAGACCTAAAGTGGTGATTTGGGGAAGTATATGTGTGTGTATGCATATATAAATATGTTATATTTATATTATATTTGTGTATATAATATATACACACTGTCATATGTATTGTATGTGTGTGTGTGTGTATATATATATACATATATATATATATATACACATAGTAGGTATATATACACATATGTGTATGTGTGTAAAATAAGCATAGGTAATTTTGGAAGGGCCAGGGATGAGACACTAGCCACTGAAACTATCAGGAAAGGCATGAGTTTAAGAAGGAGATGAAAGGGAGGGTAATACTCCAGATGTGCAAAGACATAGAGATAAGAGATAGAAAGTCAGGTATGAGCTATAACCATAAAGCCAATTTGGCTAAAATATAGAGTGTGGGAAGATAATAATTCTGGAAAGGTAGATTGGAGTCTGTTTGTGAAAGACTTTAAAATGCCAACAGTGAGTTTTATATTTGATTCTAGAGGCAAGTAAGGACCTACTGGTGTTTATAGAATATAGGATAAAAGTGATATAATCAGACATTTGCTTTGGGAATATAACTCCTCTAAAATAACCTATCACTTGGAATGTTACTTAACTGAAGAGAAAAAGGAAGCAAAGAAATGTTGTATGCATGAAAAAAAATCCTGCTTACTTAGCTATCTATGTCAGGAGTGCTTGAACTATAGCCAAAGTCATGGTTAAAAAAACCTCCTAAGAAGGGCAAAAAGAGGTGGCATGATAACCCTGAAACTTATACTGTGCTGCTACTGGGCACTAACCTAAAGGAAAGAGTGAAGTAGCTCAGCCAGCTGGTGCTAAAAACATCCAAATACATACAATTAGAGTCAATCCTGGTCACCATCACCAGAGAAGCAACATACCGTGGTGGAAAGGAGTCTTGGTCTTGGAGTCATAAAAACCTGAGTTCCAATCTTGCTTCAAACACTTTCTCATGTGACCCAGGAAAATCCCTTAACACCTTCCAGCTTCAGTTGGCACATGAAGATAATAGTAGCACCTGCCTCATGGAAGGGTCACATATGATAATTGAGGGGAAATGCTTTGCAAACATTCGAGCTCTATACATGAACTCTATCTTCCTCATCAAGGTGAAGGACTCAGCTTGTTCTCTCACTGCTGCTTTGGAGATGCAAATAATGTACATTTTTATTCTATTTCACCAGGATAAAAATTTAGATGTAGAGGTGCTCATAAGATGATTTTTTTTCCTAGGGTCCTAAACACTTCAGGCTAAGACTATGTCTTCCTAAGTACTTCATCTGTTTCTATTTCGGACTTCCCATGAGCACCTACAACTAGTCAGAGACTAGAGTTATTTCAGAAGGCAAGGCAGGACTTAATTGAACAGCCTGGCTTTGGGAAGAGATACTGCCACCAAAGAAAAGATGGCAGGTTTCTTTAACCTAAAGTTCTTTCTCACACTTCTTTGGACAAGTGCCACTTTGGAATTTTAGATGAATGTTCTCCATACAAAATTTCAATAGCTAGCTTTCCAGGGAATCTTCTGTGTATGTGGAGAATTGTTTCTAAATTTCTTCTGAATGTTAGAACAAGTTCTAATGTCTGATAGAGAGAACTAGACACTTCAAGAAATCAAGAAGGAAAACAAGGTGAACCTTGAAGTTGTTAAAAATTTGTCAACTAATTTTGGAACTTGGGGGGAGGGGAGAGTGGCCAATGTTTTGTTTTGTTTTTTCCTTGAGGTGTTTGACTCAAAATGACTTTCATTTGCACAGTTTGCTCACAAAAAGCCTGTCATTTACATGCACAGGGCAAGTGGTCAAGCAGAATAATTTGAAAATCAAGTTGGAAAATACGGTTTTCCTTCCAAGTTTCAGGCTAGTGTGAATTTGTACTTCTGAGATACTGGGAAAAGCCCTGGCAAATGGAGACTGCTAAGAAAGCACTGATATTATCTGCTACCACTACAAACAAAGAGGTTACTGTACGGCAGTTAATTTAGCTCCGTATTTCAGGCCAGTACCAAATCTCATGCTACCATCCCTTGTTAGTTACCATCTAAACTGTTTCATGGTTTAAAATTGCTTCAGGGTAAACTTGTCAATCACAAAAAGCGGGGAGAGAAGCTACATGTTCATGTTATGGAACATGTTCAGAGGGGTAGCTGGTGTCAGAGCTTGAATTGGGAGTGAAAAGAGGGAGGAGTGAGGTCTGTAAAGGAGAAGCTAAAAAGCAAAAGGGAGATGCCCGAGAGAAAGGATAAATGTTGAAGCTAAATACAATAATTCACATAAACAGAGATCAAAGTTGCCACAGTTTCTTACATCTTATGACTCTTGGAGGGATGTAGTAAACTAGATGGAGTCACATTAAACTCCACAAGTGTCTACTGTCACCACCAAGCAAAAACCTCCACCAAGCAATGTTAGATTGGACCTCCTCTGGAAAGAAGGAGCACAAAAAACATGTAAAAGTGGGAAGAACATTTTGCTTCCAGTCCAAACATCCTGGTTGGAATTCTAAACCCTGGACAATCACAAGAGTTAAGATTTATAAACTGCTTTAGAGTTTGTAAAGAGCTTACATACATTATTTATTGGATCCTCACAACAATGCTCTAAAGGTAGATGCTATTATTAACCCCATTTGGCTGATGAAGAAACTGAGGCTGAGACATGTCAAATATCTCACACAGCTAGCGTCTGAAGCAGGATTTCAGTTCTCATCTTTCTGACTACAAATCTGTTGTTCTATATACTGTACCACGTAGCTGCTCCATGTAGACAAGTGAATTAACCTCCCTAGGGACTATTTCCTTGCCTTCAAATGAAGGAGTGGCTCTGGATAACCTCTAAAGTCTTTTCTAGCTCTAAAGGAATTTAGAGGAATTGAGGGAAAAATATATTGAAGGAATGATGTATCAAAGGATAGGAACATCCAGAAGTAGGTCAAAAAAGAAAAAATCAGCTTTCTTTCACTTATGATTAGTTGATAGTCTCTCGGAAATGGACTATGGGCTAACCTGAAGCAACATCGTGAAACAAAAACAAAATTGTAAAAACTTTGTCTTTGTCACCTTGTCACTACCTCAGTCAATATCCTTTCTCTCTATTCTTAGCTTCCCAAACCCACATCTCCACAAGCCCAATCCTGCCTCCCATTCCTGTTAATCCCTGCTCAGATGTTAGCTGATAACTAAGGCATTAGCTGCTAAGGGTTTAAGATATGGTTCCTCCCATTATTTATATCTTAATAGAGGATTCTGGGAGATCAACAGGCCTTACAAATTTATCACAGTGATCATATTGTGGCAGAATGACAGGCAGCAAAGACAATACTCACACTTGGTACCATTCAAATCATATGCCATTAGCTCTACCTGTTCCAAGCTTGACCTTGTTGATGATGGAGGTACAAATGGATAATAAAAGAGAGTCAAAGAAATCAGAGTACTGGGTTACTTACTACAGGGTGGCATTGTTGCTTATCAACAGTGGAGCAATGGTCACTGCCAGAGTCCTCTAAACAAGTGGCATTGCTCTCAGTGAGCTAATCTGCCCCTGTCCATAGCAATAAGTCTAAAACCAATATAACTCTCTTGAGTGCTAAATTTTTTTCTTCACTTTCAAACTTAAAAAATGAAAGGCTTCCTTTGCCAAGTAAGAAAGGGTAAAGAAATCAGGAAGGTTCCAAGGTAAGACAACTCATTTTGTAAGGAATACATTTGTTTCAAAGAATGAAAGAAAAAACCTCCCCTCATGAGAGAAGCAATCTCCATCTTAAAGTAGACCTAGAGATCCAGGTTCAGCAAACTGTCTATCCCCCTTCCCCCACCCGACTTAGTATTTAGGTTGTCAATTAATCCAGCTTCATTTGATCTCTTCCATATTCTCATTCCGCATTTTATAAATATTTTATAGAAAAAGAAACAGTATCTTTACATGTCTGGGACAAAATGACTATTTCCTTCTTTCCAAGATAAGTAATGGCATTCTAGATACACTTCATGTTGACTTGGAAACCAAGTGTGAATTCCACATACAGCCTGTTGCTTCAGTTCATAGGCACAGGGGAAAAAAAATTGGAAAATAAGAAATCCTTGTGGACTAGAGCTTTGAAACTGTGGCTGAAAAAGGAATCTAATAAAAAAAAAGTCTTCAGAAGGTGGAGTGTTTGTGAGCATTAAAAATATGTTGTGCAGTTAATCTGTTGTATGTATTTTAAGGTATGACATTATCCTCACATATGGCCTGATTTTCATCCCCCGCTCTACCTCTATGAGTTTTTTTATTGCAATAATCGAGTTTATAGTGCTTATCACCATAGCATTGAAACACTTTACTAGAAGGAAGTTGGTGAAAAGAGCCAATAGGTTAACAAGGCCAATAAGCCCCTCACCCAGAGGTTTGATGGCTGGCTGCAGGGTTTCTTTAATGCCAAAAGGGAACTACAGTCAAGTAGAGGAGTTGAGTACCAGCCTGGGCATGATGTCTAAGACTGCCACCACCTTCAGGAAACCACACTCAGCCAAGTGAGTTATTCACCAGGCTGATTATCCCAATTGTGGGTGGTACAAACTCTCCTTCGCCTCACCTTTTTGCCATTTCATTGGCTTCTGAAACATTCTCCAGAGAATGGGAAAAGGAGCTTGGCAGAAGGGTACAAGTTAAGTCAGCTATAGTTCTCAACTCTAATAAAAGGTTTGTTGGGGATGGAAGTGGGTTAAAGTGGTTTTCAGATGAACTGTGAATTCAAATCACCCATAATATCTCCCTCCCCCTTCACCACAGATAGGAGACTGTTCAGTTTTTCAACTGAACAAAAGGGTAATAAATACATGTTCAAGCTTAATGAAAAGTAAAAGTCAGGTACAGTTTTTGCTGCAAAATTAATATTTCTTCTTTCAATCGTGACGACTTTTAGGAAATTAGACCATATAGTTTACTTTTAAAAGTCTTTCACGTGTCATTGTCATTTTAGGTCAATCAGTTCTATGTGGGCAAAGCAAGCTTAAAAGTGTGTACCCCTTTTCTATTCCAGTTTCAAAGCTGTTGTTTTTTGTTGTTGTTGTCATTGTGGGGGAGCAAAATATAACAGTTATGCCCATTTTAAAAATACTGTTTAAGCAGATGCTGATACAAGATCATAGATCTATAGCTGGATGGAATCTTTAAGACCAATAATTCAACCTCTTAATTTACATTGAGGAAACTGAGGCCCAAAGGGGATACATGACTTGCCCGCAGTCATATAGATGGTGGAGCTGAGATTTGAAATTAAATCCTCTGATTCCAAATCCATTTATCTTTTTGTTGTACCAAACAATGAGACTTTTAAAAAGATGTCAAAACTTACTTATTCAAATGAGTGTTGTGTTTTCCAAATAGTTGCACAGGGAGGTTCTATAGGTGTTTCAGTGATTTTTACCATTTCTTAAAGCAGTTTGGAAATTTGTCCTTGAGAATATGTTTTTCAGAGCCAGTCTTTCTCTCTCTGTCTCTCTCTCACTTGCACACACACACACACACACACACACACACACACACACACACACACACACACACACACACAATATTAAATTGATCATATTCTAAATTTGACTCCAAATGACTTTTGGCTGTTTCCAGAAATCAAATATACTATCAAAGGATGATAATTTGCCACCATTGAGACTATTCGAAAGAATGTAACCCTGATTCTGAAGTTAACTATAAACAGACAGTCCCAAAAAGATTTTGAGCAGTAGTAGCATCATAATGTACCTTCTGCATTGCTGCATTGTCATGACGGAGGGTCTTGTGTAGCTCAGTGAAACTCTGGGCTATACTGTGCAGAATTACCCAAGAGTAACATAGATCATAGCAAAGGTTCTGTTAAAAGGTGATCCACTGGAGAAGGAAATAGTGAACCATTCCAGTGTCTTTGCCAAGAAAAGCCCATGGATAGCATGGACAGACTTTGAGAGATAGTGGAGGACAGAAGGGCCTGACATGCTATAATCCACGGGGTCGCAAAGAGACTGATATGGCTGAACAACTGAACAACATTAAAATTGGAACTTCTCAAATGCTCAAATACATCTTGGATTATAAAGATCAAAGTTCATGCCCTACAATCTTCTTTGTATCATTCACATGTTTAATTAACTTTTTAATCATCTCCAAGAAAAAGTAAAATAATCCAGTGCTCTAAAAATTGCCCCCAAATTCAAATTAGTCGAACTCAAATAAATATTTAATATGTCATACATTTTTCCAAACAAATTGAAAATTCCCTTTTTTCTACTTTTCATGGAGAGGGTGTTAATCAGTCAATCAACAAATAGTTATTAAACTTTTGTTATATGCCAGGCACTGTACTAAGCAGCAGGGTTACAAAGAAGAAAATGAAGGTGTGCCTGTCCTCAAGGAGCTTACATTCTAATAAAAGGGATGAAATGTACACATATGAGTATTATAGAATATGTGTGAAATAAACACACAATAGTGTCGGGAGGAGTTCCCCTAGGAGCTAAGAAAGGCTTTTGAAAGAGGCTGAGTCTTAAAGGAAACCATGGATCCCAAAGGAATGACAGGAAAAGAGAGTGTCCATAGTGGTGACAATTCTGAGAGAACAGACGGATGATGCTTTCCCTCTCCCATTTATCTACTGAGGAGCAGAGTTATTACTGACATATTATTAAAAAGGTATTTAAGAAAGCTTTGTTCCAGTCCTAAGGTCAGTCCTTGAACTTGGCTGTATGATCTTCACTGTCTCAACCTTTCTACATTTTAATTTTTCTACTTTTATTTTAAAAAAAAATCCAAAGGTGGAAAGAGAGTCTGCTTCTGTATCCTTCTGTCCTGGGAATTTTATAGACAGCCAATAAGGTGTTTTGGGTTGCTTTGGTAGTTCCTTTGGACTTGTTTTTATCCATCTACTGGAGTTAATCAGGACTACTTATTAATGTCATAAGAATGGGTACAACTGTTTGAGAATACTGAGCATCCATAAGCACACTCTGCTTCTTTTTTTCATCAAACACACAGTGTTTGACTAGAGTAGGATGCAGGAGACAAAGAAATCAAAAGTTAGAGCTACCTGGGGGCCATTCTGTCTTGTGCAAGCACTGCATAAAGAATTTCTACAATTTTCAAGACAAGAATGTATATTTACTGAAGGTCAATTGCTTGTTCAGACAAGCTGCACCCTTTGTGATGGTATCTCCTCCCCATTTTCTAGAGACTCTTCTTTAAAGAACTTGGCCATAACTAAAAGGAAGGCTTCTCTAGGGAGGGAAGAATGCTAGTTTTGTGTGGTTTTGCTGTGGGAGTTGCATTTTGGCACCTATACTTCAATTGTGCTAAAAGCAAAGAATTGAAGGGCTCAGGTAAAAGGGAGGATAAGTACCAACTTACACTGAATGAACTTCTTTCCTTTATTGATACAATTAAAACCCCAATAAAACCCCCGGGAGGATGGAACTTCACTTTAATGACATCCAATTTAACATTTTCCTGTGTAAGGTTCATTTTTAACACCTTAGCCAAAGATCTAAAGAATATAAATAATAATCCCTGTCATATATATGGCACTTTAAGGTTTGCAAAGTACTTGGTGCATATTATTTCACTGGAGCTCAATAGGAACCCTATGAAGTAGGTGCTGTTGCTATTCCATTTTACAGCTGAGGAAATAGAGGCCCTGAGTTACTTCCTGGGTAATATAAGTATCTAAGACATGATTCAAACTATAGGTTCTTGTTGTTGTGTTGACTCCAACATTGTATTCATTACTCCTTGCTGGCTTTCTATGATCCTGTGCCTTATGTTCCTGCCTATAATGGTTAACTTCAGTTCCCTACGTGTAATTAAGATACTACCTTATTAAACAGCATGCTAAAATGTTGGCAGGTGCTTTAGAAATTGATAAGTGGAGGGGAAAAGTCAGGATGGGAGGGCTTATTTATTTTCATTCACAGACACATGGAAAGCTATAAAATGAGATACTTAAATTTGAAAGTCATACTAAACTTAGAATTTAGTGATATTAAACTGCCAGACACCAATGAGATCAGAGGGATAATGCAAAAGCTCTAAATCATTTAGAAATTCTGGCAAGGGGAGAGAGACAGAAAGACAGATGCAGACAGAGAGACAGATGCTCAGAGAGACAGACATACAGAGGGTGAGGAAAGGGAGAGGCAGGGAGGGGGAGAGAGAGAGAGGGAAACAGAGAGAGAGAGGGAGGGAGGAAGAGAGGGAGTGAGAAAGGGAGGGAGGGAGAAAGGGAGGGAGAGAGAGACAGAGAGAGACAGAGAAAGAGGGAGAGAGGGAGAGAAAGAGAGAGAGAGAGAGAGGGAGGGAGAGAGAGAGAGAGAGAGGGAGGGAGAGAGAGAGAAGGAGGGAGAGAAAGAGAGGGAGAGAGAGAGGGGGGGAGGGAGAGAGAGAGAGGGAGAGAGGGAGGGAGAGAGAGAGAAGGAGGGAGAGAAAGAGAGGGAGAGAGAGGGGGGGGAGGGAGAGAGAGAGAGAAAGAGAGAGAGAGGGAGAATCTGTGCTGGGATAAAGCACAAACAAGAAAATTGGAGAAATCAATCAGAAATATAGGTAAGCAATAGGAAAAAGAAACCTGGGAAATATTCCTTCCCAAAGATAGCTCAGTACATTAGTGGAGGATGAGATGAACTATTCAAGAAGGCAACAAAAAGCATCAACTCCATTTGGGAAAACTTACATAGGACATTCCAGCACCAAATATGGTGACTAGGAGGGTTAGGAGTCTCCTTGCAGTTCCAGTGAGAATGCATTTATTTGTAGCACTGCAGTCATTTCTGGGAACCTCATTACCAGAAAGATGCAGACGAATTGGAAAGGGCTCAAAGAAGAGTAACCAAATGATTACAGGCCTGGAGGGACTGACTTATGGGGCAAGATTAAAAGAACTAAATATGCACAACTTGGCTAAATGACGATTAAAGAGGGACATGATAACAGTCTACTAATACCTGAAGGGTGCAAACATCAAGGAGGGCAATGAATTACTCTAAGTGGTACAAAGGGTATTTAGCTAAGAGTAATAGGATAGAATTATGAAAGAGAAAAGGTAAGTATAATGTCTGGAAAGCATTCTTGATAGTGAGAGCTCTGGGGCCATAGAATTGTCTTTCCAAAGGAAATGAAGAAGCCACATCACTTAAGAACTATAAAAACAAGTTTGGACAATGGCTGAGGAAATAGGCTATTAAAACCAATCCTGTATGACCCTGGATAGGAGGTGACCATGAGATCTTTCTCAACTCTTAACACCTGACTGATTCCGTGAAAATGTTTAGGAGGGGAAAGAAACTGAGAGGGAGCTCTCTCTTAAACCAGAATGCAAACAAAGCAGGTTCTATGATTCTGTGATTTATCAGCATGTATTAATACTTAGATCCTATAATTAGGAATTATATTCCTGAGGCACATTTTCTGTAGAGGAATGATAATAATCACTCCTACTTACTTTGCACTTTAAGTTTTCTAAAATGCTAACAACTCTGCAAAGTCAGTAGTACTAATGCTATTACTCCAGTTTTACACATAAGCAAACCTTTCATTAGGGCAGCTAGGTGGTACAAGGGAAAACTTGCCAGGCCTAGAGTTAGGAAGGGTCATCTTCCTGAGTTCAAATCTGATCTCAGACACTTACTAGCCTTGTGACCTGTGCAAGTCACTTAACCCTGTTTGCCCTCTCATCTGTAAAATGAGCTGGAGAAGGAAATGGGAAACTATTACAGTATCTTTGCCAAGAAAATCTGAAATGGGGTCACAAAGAGTTGGACACAACCTAACACAACTGAACAACAACAAAATCCTCTCATTGTCAAGCAGATAGTGTCAGGTTTTACCCAGATCTTTTGACTCCAAATTCAATATTATTTTCACGGTATCATAAAAATTAATATTCTGCCCAAGTATTCTAAGAGAGTATTGTAAATGAGTATATGTGCATTGTGTGTGTATGTATGCACATTAAGTTTGTACAATATTCTCAGATCAGAATGGGCTCTTCCCAAGAGATGCATGATATCTGTGGTTCACCTTTAGCTATTACTTCTTAGCAGGATTGGTCTTGGCAAAACTATGGCGTTTGTCTTAGCCCCGTCCCTCGCCCCCCAAAAT
Organism: Pseudochirops cupreus; assembly: GCA_028627135.1. Classification (NCBI taxonomy): domain Eukaryota; kingdom Metazoa; phylum Chordata; class Mammalia; order Diprotodontia; family Pseudocheiridae; genus Pseudochirops; species Pseudochirops cupreus. The sequence continues at coordinate 489,737,404 of CM053580.1, forward strand.
ACTTTCCTATTAAACATTCCTCCTTTTCAGGAACACCTGCCCCCTTCCCTTAGGTGTCCACTTTCTTGAGTCTGTCTTCTCAGAAACAGAAGCAAACTAACTAATGTGCATTACTTCCATTATGAAAGCAAATCTTTGAAAGAAATCAGGCTACAGAAAGAAATCTCACTTATCTGAATTAGCTACATAATGCATAGGAATAATTGTGTTAATTGGCATAGGAATAATTGTGTTTTTTGGTGGGGGGAAATGGGAGGTAGGAGATCAGCTGTTGTAGTCATCACCTTCTCCATTTATGTTTGAGACCTCCATGTTTCCTAAAGGAATCACTCGGAGAATCATTAAGCATTAAGTAAATGATCACAGCTATGTTTTCTTCCCAGATAAATAATATGGCTTCAAAGGCCATCACTAATACTTAAATCAGGGGTATGCTGACCCCAAACCTAGAAAGGAGTGTGGGAGTGCTGTGATCACTGAAACTTACAGTGGATCTGGGGTAAAACCATGCCAAGCACCTGGATGCATACTGGAGAATTCAGTGGTAAAAACTCAATATTTGATCTACATGACACAAAATATCCAGGTACTTAGAATCACCCTGATTTCCAACTAAATATTTCAGTTTTGCTTTGTTTTGTCTTTGATATCTGGATAATTAATGATGATACTGTTGAAATCAGGTTGTCTGGCCCCATTGGTAAAGTCATTTCCAGTCTGACAATTCTGTCATGTGTAAAGGAACTATCATCCCAGTAATGGAGAGAATGTGTCTTTCCCCAGTTAGTTGAAGTGTATATTTTCTCAACTACTGACAAGTAAGGACAAAGGTTCAACAGTGACTAATGAATAAAATGTTAAGGTGGAGACAGGACTTAATTGTTTAAATGTAGTCACTCCAGGCGTGTATCTGTATTCATTTTGAGACCATCAAGCTACTGATGATGTGACAAGGAACTATTTATTTCTTAAAAAAAAAAAAACTTAATCTTGATCAAAGGTCATTCTCTCTACTTTGTCCTACTTTGAATAGGACTCTCTGAAGGAGAGTGGTTGGCTGTTTGTTCTCTGCTTATTCTGAGAGTAATTATAGCATCAGTTCCCTGAGCATGTTCACCAATAAGTAGGTCAGACTTGAAATGTTTGGATATTGCAATCTAGTAGGAGGAGTTGGTCCTTGGGAAGTTGCTAGGAGGAGGAGGAGGAGAGAGCCAGAGCCTGAAGGAGTAATGGGTGATGAATTATGCAATAAATGAATTGTTCCTTCAGTTTTTCCTAGTAGGGTTAAGAGATTAAAATGTTAATCTGACTCCAGGTATTTTTGTCAAAAGAAATGCAGCCAGAGGGAAAAAACAATGGCCATGCTTAGTGGTTTTCTGCTTCAGTCCCAGTCAGAGGAAAGGACACTCTTGATGATTGCCATTAGCCCAGAGCCCTCTCTGCTGATGTGTTCCAATGACTAAAATGAGGAATTTGGAAATCTCTGCCAGGTTTTACTTATTGAATGAATAGAACAAAGAAACATGGAATCTCTTACTTCTTGACCTCCATGATGTCTTTCATTTGATAGTATCTAAGGAACACAGTCATTTGACGCACAGAGGCACATATTTTGTTTATATAAATATGAACATATTTGTAAGAGATGCATGAGTGTTTACTTAGCCATATATGCATGTGTGTATACACACATATACAGCATCAAGGGGAGAGGAAAGAAATAACTAAGATTTGGTTACAGATTCTGAATAGAAGTTAGCTGGATACAGAAGAGGGGTAAGGCAATAAGCATTTATATAGCACCTAATATGTGAAACACATGGAAAAAATGGAAATCCTTTCAAAGAAAACCATTTCTTTAATTTAAAGAACATAAATACATCATAAAAGACAACTGTAATTTATATAGTACTTCAAAGTTGACAAAGTATTTTACATGTGTGATCTCATTTGATTCTCATAACAATATGTGAGATAGACACTTCACCCATTATTCTCTCCCTTTCACAGGCTAGGAGAAAAATGAGGCTAAAAGAGTTTAAGCAATTTGCTCTGGGGGGAAGAGGAAGGACAAAAGCATTTCTTAAGCACCTTCCCTGTGTCAGGCACTTTGCTTAGAGCTTTACAAACATTATCTCATTTGGTCATAATATGGTCACACAGTATGGTGAGAAAGACAGGATCTGAACCCAAGTGTTCCTGAATTCCTGCAAGTTGGGAAAGCATTGTTGAGAAAATATAGGTCTTGGATTCAAATGATGCCTTTAGCATTTACTATAGGCAGCTCTGTAAGCCTTAATTTTTTTCATTTGTAAAATGAGAGTGTTGTACTAGATGACCTCTCAGGTCCCTTCTACCTCTGTCTATAATTCTAGGATTCCAAGTCCAAGGCACTATCCAATGAACTACATGGTTTCATAAATATGAAGACCTTTGTTTTGTCTTACAGGTCAACCAGAATTTATTAAGTGTCTACTATGTGCTGGGGTATGGATAGATTACTAGGCCTAGAGTCAGGAAGACTCATCATAATAAGCTGAAATCTGGTTTCTGACACTTACTAGCTGTGTGACCCTGGGCAAGTCACTTAACACTGCTTGTTTCAGTTCCTCATCTATAAAATGAGGTGAAGAAAGAAATGGCAAAGTATTCCAGTATCTTTGCCAAGAAAACCCCAAATAAGATCACAAAGATTCAGATACAATTGAAATGACTAACAACTATGTGCTAGACTAAGTACTAGGGATGCAAAGAAAGGCAAAGACAGAGAGAAACAATATGCAAAGCAAAATATATACATGATAAATTAGAGCTAATCTCAGAAGGAATGCACTAGCATTAAAGGGAACCAGGATGGCTTCTTGAAGAAGAGGAGATTTTAAGTTGAAACTTGAAGGAAGTCAATGGCCAAGATAAAGAGGAAGAGAATTCCAGGCATGGGAAGAGCTCAACAGACGGTATTCAATCAAAAAGCACAACATTGGTTGGAACCTTCTTTCATTCCAAATCAACTTTCTCTTTCCTACTTATCTCCCTAACACTTTTTTCCCCTTGTATTCACCATCTACATACTAGGTGGAGAATTTCAGACTTTGACACTTAGGAAAAACAGGCCAATGTTGACTTTTCCCTTGGTTCTCCTGGAGACAGATGGAAAACCTGTTCGTGAATTAATTGTTCATCTGCAAGAGTTCTCCATCAATTAACTATTTTTCTTCCTACTAAAAGTCTCCCTCAAAACTCATTACCATATTTAGGATTGAGAGAGAGAGAGAAAGAGAGAGAAAGAGAGAGAGGGAGAGAGAGAAAATAGTAATACTCTAATTAAAAATAAAATTGGCATCAGTTATCATTGTAATTCAGAATCCACACATCCATCTGTAATGAGAGAACGAAAGCAGCTTCTATCTTTTCTGAAGTACTACAGGCAGCTGAAAGGTGACATGAATTATTATGTCCAATTAAGGCTGTAGTGGAACGGAAAATGGAAACACCAGTCCTTGCTACCTAGAGAGGGACTACAACATTTTAAAGCTCGTTTTGTATCTTGTGTCATTTTCCCCTACCAGAAGTTATCTTCTGCAAAAATTCCTGTAAAAACATAGGTCCATAAGCTTAATCACATGAATGCCCTAAAATTCTGTAATCTCTCAACTTAAAAATGAAAAAATCAATGAAGGGAGAAAGATCTAGGAGTTTATTGGATAATAAAGTAATTGTGATAATATATCGTAATAATTGTAACATTTAATTCAATAAACACTAAATAATACTCAGTGCCTCCAAGAGATAAATAACATAAATATTATTCCCACTTTACGGATACGGAAAATGAATCTCATAGAAGCCATTTTCGCAAGACACTGCCCTTCCCTCTCCCCAGGAGAGCAGAACAATTTATAGAAAGAGGCCATAAGTTCTCTTTCCCTATAAAATCTTTAAGAATTAGATATTGTACATTCCAAAAAAGTTAAAGAAAGGGGGAAGGCTTCATTTTTTTGTGAAAATGTCAATAATATGGATTTTTGGATTAAACCCCAAGAAATGGAAGCAAAGAGAGTGCCCATTGATTGGAATATATAAACAAATTGTGGCATATAAATTCAATAAATTGTGCTGTGAATTAAGAAATGACAAATATAAATAATTCAGAGAAACATAGGAAGATTTGTCAAAACCAATCCAGAGAAAAGTAAGTAGACTAAAATGGAAAATAACGACAATGACTATAACAAGTCAACGAAAAAGCACACTAAAAAGAAAAGGAAGTCTGCAAAATCGTGATAATCAATCTTGGCCCCACAAAAACAAACAGGAAAGAGCCTCCTTCCTTTTACCAGAAAAGTAAGAGATTATAAGGAGAGAATGTTGGTAGGATGCCTATATCTAGGAATGTAAAAACAAAATACATCACCAAAATTTGAGACAGAGAGAGAACTAGACTCTTTTCTGTCTAAAGTAGTCTAGAGAAACAGTATCTGACGTCATGATTCTAAAATTCAGTCTTTGCTCAGAATTTGAGATTATTATTTGTTTGAGTTTCTCCCATTTAAATCTATAATGAAATACCCTTAATCAGCCAACGAGAATTTCTATCCCTATTGTATCCTCTCCCTTTCATATCAGCCATTGGTGGTGGCCAATATGGTTTTGAGTCAAGGAGCTTTAGCGAATTTCTTCAAGTATTTAACTGCTAGAGCAGTGGTTCTCAACCTGTGGGTCATGACCCCTTTGGGGGTCAAATGACCCTTTCACACATATTTCCAATGGTCTTAGGAACCGAGACACTGCTCCTCTATCTGTCTCCAGGTGGGTCTGCCCACGTGCAGATACATCCACATACAAGTATTAAAGGGTCGCAGCATTAGGAAGGTTGAGAACCACTATGCTAGAGGATGGTAACTCATGGCCCAACACTTGGTCCTTTGACATGGTATTAAATGGGCAGAGAGTATTTTCATGCAGAAAATAAAGGATAAAAGGAAGGAACAAAGGAAGGAATGAAGGAGCAAAGGAATGAAGGTTTAATTATCCTTAAAAAACTGGACAAGCACAAAGCGTAGGATAAGTGCGTGAGGCAATGGGCACAGTTGGACCACCAAGTCTAAATTCAAAGTAACCAGCAGTAGACTGGAGGCTACAGATTATTGTAGATCCAATTTCTATTATATCTTTAGGATCTATGACCAAAGAGGTCAAGATTGGCTTGACTCAATTATTCCTCTGGAACTACCTGCCTCCCATAAAATTTTTCAACTAAAGTCATGGTTTCATGAATTGCTAAGTTGGGGGAATGACTGTATTCTCTTCTTTTCTTCTTTCCTTCCACTTAGCTCCAATTGGCAATTGTGGTGCCAGGGTCAGTCAATAAGCATTGTAATGGTGGAGACAACATGAAAGCAAATATGAACACACATGATATATAGAACAGATGGAAGGTAATCTCAGAGGGAAGGTATCAGCATTGGAGTGGGATGAGGGGGCCAGGAAAGGTCTCTGGCAAAAGGCAGCTTATTGAAAGAAAAGATCCCTGAGAAGCTAATAGGTAAGGAAGGTAAGGAGGTAAGGAAGGAGTGCGTTCTAGTCAAGGGGGACATCCAGTGAAAATGATCAGAGTTGGGAGATGAGATGTCTGTGAGAAAAATAGAAAAAAAAATCCAGTGTTTCTGGATTGTATAGTTTGTGTACATGGTAAAGCATAAAACTAGAAAGTTAGGAAAAGGCAAGTTTGTGAAGGGTTTCCAGAGAGTTTCATATTTGATCCTGGAGTTATTAAGGAGATACTGGAGTTTATGGGAGGGTGGGTATGACATATTTAGACTTGTACTTTAGGAAAATCACTTTGCCAGGTGATTGGAGAGAGTCAGTTTGGGGTTAGAAAAGGGAAGGGAATAAACATTCACTAAGCACTGTCTCTGTGTTAGGCATTGTTCAAAGAGCTTTACAAATACTATCTCATGTGATTCTAACAAAAACCCTGGGAGGTAGGTGTTATTATGATACCAACTTTACAGTTTAGGAAACTGAGGCAGACAGAAGGTAAGCTACTTGTCAAGGTCACAAAACTCATAAGTGTTTGAGACTAGATTTGAACTCGAGCCTTTCTGACTCTAGGCCCAACACTCTATCTGCTATGCTAACTAGCTACTTGATAGGAATGTTGATGAAAGTCTGAGATTCAGACCTTGTGCACATTATCCTACTTCTCTGATTACCTTTTCCTAAAACATTGGTTAGAGGTAACTGAACTGCAAGTAAATGCTGAAAATGCCAGTTCTGACACCTACAGCCGGTACAACTCTTGCAGCCATATAGCGGGTTACCATATGTGTGCATGTATACATTTATATGCACAAAATATGTATAAGCAAATGTCAAGGGTATTTAGCTATATTAGCTTGCCTACATTACGGATATTTTATTAAATTACAGTCTGCATTTAGAAACCTAACTAGTAATTAAATTACAACGTATGTTACAATTTTGCATAAATTAACATAGCAATGAGAAGCTTTTGGTTTTGCAGTTCAGTGCAACTTTCAGTGAAGATTTTTAACAAAAAAAAACTGCTATTTTAAAAGAATCACCAGGTGTTACTACTCTGGAGGACTATGGACTTGTTGTCAAAAGATCTCTGTCACTTACTCAAGTCACTTTCCTTCTCTAGGCCTCAGTTTCTTTATTTGTATAATGAAGGGATTAAATTCAATCCGATAGCCATTTATTAGCTCTTGGCACCTACTCTGTGCAAGGAATTGTGCTATGCCCTAAGAATACATCAATACGAATTTTACAATTCCTTTCCTCAGAGAGTTTCTATTCTTCTGAGCTGGTTGTATAGGCCTTTACTGTTCTAACATCCTGATATTCTGTTACCTCCATAGATCAACCTCATTCTCATTTCACAGGTGAGGAAACTGAGGTACAGAAAGGAGGCATGACTTGTTTGAGACCAAATAGGCCTGGGGGCAGAATCATGACTAAAATGCTCCCATTCCAATGAGCAATGAGTGGAAGTTTGCAAAGTCAGAGATTCAGCGAAAGAGGGAAGGAAAAGCTTCCCAACAACTAATACTATTCCAAGTTTGCTCAGTAGGATTACTACTCACTGATTCTCCCTAACTGGAGCTCTCCAAGGAAATGTGAGATGATTCTTTCTCAAGAATGTGGTAGAGGTGATGATTTTTCAGGTATGAATTGGGCTACATGACTGATAAAGTCCCTCCCAAGTCGAAAGTTATGTAATTCTATGGTCTTTCTGCTAAAGGAGAAAGAGGAAGGGGAGGAAATGGAGGAGGAGGTAGAGGAAGGAAGGGGAGGAGGAGGAAGAGGAAGAAGAGGAAGAGGAAGAAGAAGAAGAAGAGGAAGAAGAAGAAGAAGAGAAGGAAAGAAGGAAGGAAGGAAGGAAGGAAGGAAGGGAGGGAGGAAGGAAGGGAGGAAAGAAGGAAGGAAGGAAAGAGGGAAGGAAGGAAGGAAAGAAAGAAGGAAGGAAGAAGAGCAGAAAAAGAAGAAAAAGGAGGAGGAAAGAGAAAGAAAGAGAAGAAATATTAATTATATCTAACTTACATAGCACTTAAAGTTTGCAAAGAGCTTTACATGTGCTTTCTCATTTTGATCCTGACAACAATCATGGGAGCCAGTTACCTATTCTTCAGTTTTTCTAGCTACAGACTGGCAATGTAGTGGGGTATAGTGGATAAAGTGCTGGACCTGGAATAGAGCAGATCTGTGTTCAAATACTATCTCAGATCTTGTCTGGGCAAACGTCAGTTTCCTCATCTGTAAAATTGGAATATAGGAATAGGTAACTGGCTCGTATCATGAGTGCCCAATAAGATCATTGTAGATTTTGAGCAGGAAAAGACAATAGTATAGCTCAGAAAAGGAATTGGTATCCCAGGTTTCAAAAGCTCTTTGTTCCTCACTACTCTACATTTATTTCCTGGATACCGCCACATAGAGCATTCACCATCCATTTGCCAGAAACAGACACACCAACACACACAGATCCACATGAAAATTTGGTGGCCAGATGAAGACTGAAGACTGATTAAAAAGAGCGGGGGGGGGGGGACTGTTGTGGAGAGGGAAAGAGAAAGAGTAGAAAGATGGCAAAGGACCACACAGTCAGGAGACAATTGCAGCTGGTCTAAGAGCTCTGCCAAGCTTAAAGCTGTGCAGCTCATAGGACACTATTAACTTGAATCCATCTCTAGAGACTGAGACACTCCTACAAGCTAATCATATTCCACATGTGAAGCACAGTGTGCCTAGCTCCTTTCAAATATGAATGCCTATGAGAAAAGCTAGCATTTATATAGTATATGAAGTTTTGCAAAGCACTTTATATAGGTTATCTTATTTGATCTCAAGAACAACTCTGGGAGGTAGGTGCTATTGTTATCCCCATTTAACAGATAAGGAAATTGAAGTTCAGGGATTTGCTCAGGTTCATCCAGCTAGAAAATATCTGGAGCAAAATTCAAACTCAAGTCTTCTTGATTCCAACTCTAACATTCTATCGCATTTTGTGGAATGGTGCAGTAACATGGCTCATTCTAGTGATGAAATCCATACTTTTAAAAGATTAAACACTGCACTGGTCCTGGAATATCCTGCTACTTCTCCACTAATGCAAATGCTACTCATACTTCAGGACCAACCTCAAGGTCCAGCCACTTGACAAAGCCCTCCTAGCTACTCCAGCTCACAATGATGTCTCTCTTCTCTGAATTCTTTGTGTCTATATTTTGAACCACAGAGTTGAGCACTTGTGTGTAAAGTCCTGTGTTATGCTTTAATTGTAGGATGTGTCTTCCTTGAAAGATTTTGAACTCATCAAAGATGGAGGCTCTGTTTATGCTTCTTTCAGAATTCCCACAAAGCCTAGCACAATGCTAGGTACAACAGTTATACTCATTCAATATTCATTGAATGATGGTCTGACTGATTAATTTCATAAAGTTGTTCTTAGCCCCTTCAGTTTCATCATCCCACCTTGGACATTGAGCTATGTTCTGTGCTGTTCCATACATATAAGGTGGCAACTCTGAAAGTTTGCAAGTGGGGACCTTCAAGAGAAGGGTCCAAAGGAATGCTTCCTGATAATCTGTACACAGATTGAATTATAGAAACCTAGGATTTCAGGACTCCAAAGGTCTTTGAGATAGTTTAGTCTAACCCTCTGCCTCCAGGAACATGATTATCCTTGGAAAGAAGATTCCTGGAAAAGTCTACATTTTCTATAGTTACAAAAGTATTGCAAGCACATAATCCATATAAAAGAACAACCAATGCATTGAGAAGTTCTTCTAAGAGTAACTTTGTGCCCAGACCATTTTTTGTTGTTAAAGTTCCTGTCATTGGCCAAGTTGGCAAAATTTAATGAAAATTGCTTACCTGCTGAGTTTGAAATCACAGAGCTCTGCACACTTTACATTTCCATTTTCCAATATCAAACTAGAAGTATTTTTCAAATCAAAGGAATACCTACAGCAATAAAATTACAAATCCATTAAAATATGATTATCTTAAAATTAACAGAGACAATGGAAAGTATTTTTTTTTCATTATTTAATATAATCAGTTCTATACTGTAAGCCCTCCCAGTTTTATTTTTTAGCAATCAACCTGAAGGCAGATCCATAATACTGAGTCAGCCTAGTTTTCCACTCAGTATAGAAGAAGTAGTCTCAGGCAGGCAGGCAGCTAGTCAGCCAATAAGCATTGATTAATTGTTTACTGTGTGTCAGGCACTGTGCTGAGTATTAGATATACCAAAACAGAAACTCCCTGACCTCAAGAAGTTAACACTGTAATGGAGGAAAACAACACATAAAAGGAAACTAAAAATGTGAAGAGGGAGGAGAGTTGCAGAAATTATCCTGTCAGTGATGTCCTATTAGGAGTTTCTAAAAATCTAGAATGAAGCTTTATAAATAATGATTAATAAATGTTTATTTTTCCTATTTTCATATTCCTATAGTACAAAGGTATAAGATATTGTTATTTGGGGAAGCAGAAGATGGGCCTTGGAAACTATCAACATCTCACACCATATACCAAGATAAAGTCAACAGTATATTAGTTAGACATAAAAGGTGATATCATAAGCAAATTAGGGGAGCACGGAATATTTTATGGATTTGTTGCTCAGTCATTTCAGTCATGTCCAACTCTTCAGTCATGTCCAAAACCATTTGGTGTTTTCTTGGAAAATATACTGAAGTAGTTTGCCATTTCCATCTCCAGTTCATTTTATAGTTGAAGAAACTGAGGCAAACAGGGTAAATTACTTCTCCAGGATCACACAGCTATAATAGTAATGAAATGTGAAGATTCCTTTGTATTGCCAAGCTAAAAGGTACTTAGCACCTAGTTTCAAATTAAGCTTCTGTTAAAGAAACAGAAGGTATGATCCCCTGTTGCTAACATAACAGGAAGGGGCTGAACAGGGAACCACTGTTGCTGACATAACAGGAAAGGGCTGAACAGGGAGAAGCTATACCATATATAAGGAAGAGCACAAGCTGGACAGTCAGAACTTCTTGGGATAAGCATCATGGAGGCAGGGCAGCTGCTGCTGGACTGAAGACTGAATTGAGAACTGAGAAGAACTGAGAAGAGGAATGAGAATTGAAAACTGAGACAGAATTTCTTGGAGCAAGCCACATGGAGGTTGGATAAAGTGATTTTGATTTTGAGAATGGAGCTTATGGTGCTGAGGATTTCTGAGGACCAGCCAGAGTTGCTGAGGACTTCCAAGGGCCAGTTGGAGCTGCCAAAGACTGAGGAAGCATGACTGTGGTGCAGGTATTTTGTACAAATATTGTTGTGGCTTTGTTAATGTGTATGCATGTTATTGTGGCCTCATTAAACCTTGTCTTTCCAGGAACAGGGAATGTGAAGGATTTGAGATGGATTGGACACTATGAGCTTTAACATGGAGCTGGAACTACATGGAGAGCTGGGCAAGGAACTGGGAGCTGTCTGCCTTTGAACCCAGGTGACAGTTTGGTGAATTCAAATAGGAGCTACCTGCCCTCGAGTCAAGATGAAAAGACCTCTCCATGAATACTGAGTAGTGACTGATGAAATTGTAACATACCTGTGACCTAGGGGTGGATGGCTTTTGTACTTTCCACTACCCCTTAAGAGGATACTGAGTAGTGACTGATGAAACTGTTGCACCCCATGGGTAGAGGACTTTGACTTTTATACTTTGTGTCCCTTAAGGAGCCTCCTTAAGGATGATTGAATGATTGAGTTACTAAATGATTGTACTTTGTTTAAAACTGTGTGACCACTTTGGTGAAAACTATGTGGCCGTTTTAGTGATAAGGTGTTGAGTTGTGACATGGTAAATGCTCTATTTTGATATTCTGTGATAAGCTGTAACATTGTGAATGCCATTTTTTGCTTTTCTGTGAATGTTTTGCTCTGATTTGTTATTGAATAAATAAAGAGCTTGCTATACTATGTAATCAGAACCTTTAAAGCTGTTCATAGCATCAGTCCTCTGGAAAGCTGCTCATGCATGGGTCACACAACTAATAAGTATCTGAGGTAAAATTTAAATTAATGAAGATGAGTCTTCCTGACTACAGGCCTGGCACCACATCCACTGTGTCACTTAGGTACCCCATCAATTGATAAGGAAGAACTTACAGCCAAACAAGAGATAGAAAGCATTATGGCATGTAAAATGGACCATTTTTATTACATCAAATTTTTTAAAAGGTTTTACACAAACAAAACCCATGGAGTCAAGATTAGAAGAAAAGAGGAAAACTGGTGGGAAAATTTTACAAGTTTTTTTTCTCTGATAAAGTCCTCATTTCTCAAATATATAGAGAATGGAGTCAAATTTATTAGAATACAAGTCATTCCTCAGTTGATAAATAGTCAAAGGATATGATATAAACAGGCAATTTTAAGATGAAAAAAATCAAAGCTACCTATAATCATAAGAAAAAATGCCCTAAGTCACTATTATTAGAAAAATGTATATTAAAACAACTGTGAGGTATCACCCCATACCTACCAAATTGGTTAATATGACAGAAAAGGATAACTACAAATGGTGGAGGGAATGTGTAAAAATTGGCACACTAAATACACTGTTGGTAGAGTTGTGAACTGACTCAAACTCAAATTCTAGATAGCAATTTAACACTATGCTCTAAAGGCTATAAAACTATGTGTACCCTTACTACGGTCTGTACCCCAAAGAGATAAAAGGAAAAGGAAAAGAAACAAAAATGTACATAATATTTATAGGAGCTATTTTTTTGTGGTGGTAAAGAAACGAATATTGAGGGGATGCCCATCAACTGACAAATGACTAAACAAGTTGTGGTATATGATTGTAATGAAATACAATTATGCTGTAAAAATGATCAACAAGATGCTTTTAGGAAAACCTGGGAAGACTTATATGAACTGATACAAAGCGAAGTGAACAGAACCAGGAGAACAACATACACAGTAATAGCAATAACATACAGTGATCAATAGTGAGTGACTTAGCTGTTCTCAGCAATGATCCAAAACAATTCTGAAGGAACTACGATGAAAAATGCTACCACATCCAGTGAAAATAAAGATGGAGTTTGAATGTAGATTGAAACATACTTTTTTTTAACTTCATTTTTTTCTTGGAGGTTTTTTTTTTGTCCATGTTTTCTTTTGCAACATGGTTAGTATGGAAATATGTTTTGCCTGACTGCACATGTATAATCTGTATCAAATTGTTTGCCTCCTCAAGGAGGGAGGAGAGGAAAGAGAGAGGAAAAGAATTTTTGTAACTTGAAATTAAAAAAAAAGTTAAAATTGTTTTTACAAGTAATTTAGAATATATATATATATATATATATATACATATATGTAAAATGTTAATAAAATGGGAAAAAAAAAAGGAATAAGCCTTGAAAAGCAGGAAAAGCAAGTGACTTTTCAAACTATATGATTTAATGAGGAGTATTGCCGAGTACCAGATACAAAAATCTCTCCTCTTCCACTTATCATAAGGCTTGAATTTCCATCATTAAAGATAATTTGCTCTGAAGTATGGAGTCTTTTTTTGCAGCATTTTAATCATTTAGAGTCCCCTAATAAAAATTAAAATATTTCATTGCAGAGTAACGTGAATTTAGGGCTAGCTTATAGCAATTGAGAGAAAAGTCTTAGGGACATAGAATGAAAAAGATACACGGGGAAGTAAGAAGAGAGAGTGAAAACAATCTAGTATAAAATAAAAGCTATACATTTGAAATTATAGGACCTAGGACCAAATCTCTTCACTGATACATACTAGGAGTGACATTAAGTGAGTCACTAACCTCTTTGTACCTCAGTTCCTTCATTTGTAAAATGAAGAACAAGTGAGCCCTATAGTCTCATCTAACTCTTAGTCTGTGAACATATGGTGCCAAGAATGGATATTAAATGTGGTAAGAACTACTATGACAAAAACTAGTCAACAAAAATTGCAGAAATTAGATTTTGACCAGTACCTGACACTATGTATCACAATCAGCTCCAAGTGACCACTTAATCAAAATATTAAAGGTCACATTTTTTAAAAATGAGAAAGTAAAAGAAGATATGCACAACTACATCTAGGATGATAATTGCTAACTAAACAAGGAATAAAAGTGATCATAAAAAAATAAAATAAGCAATTTTGATGGCATAAAATGTAAAACCTTTTTGGATGAAAAAAAAATCAATGTAGCTAGAATAAAAAGAAAAGTGACTAATTGGGGAAAATCTCCGTAGCAACTATCTTTGATACAGGTCTGATATTCAAGACATACAAAGAATTGAAATAAATACGTAGAACAAAAACCATCATTCCATAATAGTTTAGTTGTTAAAGGATATAAATGGACATATTTCTTTTCTTTTTTTTTTTTTGAAGCAGGGAAGGCAAGGCAATTGGGGTTAAGTGACTTGCCTAAGATCCCACAACTAGTTAAGTGTCAAGTGTCTGAAGTTGGATTTGAACTCAGGTCCTCCTGACTCCAGGGCCAGCGTTCTATTCACTATGCCACCTAGCTGCCCTTAAATGAACATTTTTCAAAAGAAGAAATACAAACTTTTAATAACCACATACACAAATAACCACATACACTCAATTACAAATAAAAGATATTAGAAGTAAAACAACTATGAGGTTGGATTTCACACCCATCAGATAGGCAAAGATGATAAAAGATGAAAATGGTCAATTTCTTATGGGCTATGAGAAGACAGATACATTAATGTCCTATTGGTGACACTGTGAATTAGTCCAACTATTCTTGAAACAATTTGTAATTATACCATATAAATGTTATGTTCACTTTGACTTCATAATAACATAATTAAGCATATTCCCAAAGGAAGCTAAAATATATGAAAATTCTCTTGTGTACAAAAATATTTATAACAGTATTTTTGTAGTAGCAAGAACTGGCATGAAAATTACTGTCCATTGTGGTGGAAATGACTGGACAAATATGGTATATTAATAAAATGGAGTATTATCACTCCCTAAGAAATTATGCATACAAAAATTTCATGGAAACAAAGAAAAACTCACATAAAATGATTCTGAATAAAGGAAGCACAATTCAAACATTAATTTGTACAATGACACGAATAATATAAAATAAAAATATTGTTAGACTTCAAAACTCTGATCACCTTAGTGAGTGGTCATTTTCCTTATATACTCCCTTCCCTTTCCTCACACAGCCATGGTACAGACCCTCATCATCTAATGCCTGGACAATAGCCTTCCTTCCAGTGGGTCTTCCTACCTCAAAATTCTCTCTACTCCAATTTACTTTCCACATATCTGCCAAAGTGATCTTTCTAACGGAAGCCTTCTCTAGACCTATCTTAATTCTAGAAATTTCTCTCTGTTAATTATTTCCTACTTATCCTGTTTATTTCTACTTATCCTCTACTCAACTTGCTTTTTAATGTATTTTATTAAATGTTGTCTCCCCCATTAGATTGTAAGCTCCTTGAGGGCAGGGACTGTCTTTTGTCTCTTTTTGTATCCCCAGCACTTAGCACAGTGTCTGGCACAATAGAATGCACTTAATAAATATTGATTGATTGATCCTAGAGTCCAGATCTGACCAACTTCCCTCTTCTAATAAACTCCAATGGTTCCCTAGTATGTCCAGGATCAAATATAAAATGATTTTTTTAATATCTAAAGACTTTCAAAACAAAGCCTCTTTCTACCTTTCCAGTCCTTTTATATTTCTCTCTCACTCATGTATTCTATAATCCAGTGATGTTGACCCAACTTGCTATTCCCTGAACACAATACTACATCTAGCAACCCCAAGCCTTTTCAATGATGAACTCTCATTCCTAGAATGTTTTCCTTCCTCATCTTTACTGCTAAACTCCTCTGACCTCCTTCAAGACTGAACTCAAATTCACACTTCTTTAGAAAGGCTTCTTCCAGGTCTACCATACTCCTGGCGCCTTCTACCTAAGGTAACCTCCCATTTACACCGTGTATATCTTGTATGTACATAGTTGTTTGCATCTTATCTCACCTAATAGTATTTGAGCTCCTTAACAAAATAACTGTTGTGTTCTCCCAGTATAATATCGATCTCTTGATGTCAAGGACTGTTTTCACTTTTGTCTTTTCATCCCCTTGTAAAGTAGATGCTTAACAAATGTTTGTCAATTTAACTGAATTGATTACCACTTATACTGTGCAAGTGATCATTGCTAATATGCTTTAGCATCCTTGCCTTCTCCATATGTCTCTCTGTGTCCCTTTGAATCTCCTACAATTTTGAAGCTCCAGAAATGGTGGTGCTCCAGAATTTACAGTTAGATAGTATCATTGGAAGAATATTGGTATTAAAAATGTTTGCATGCATGTGTGTGTGCACACACATGTCTGTGTGTGTTTGTGTGTGTGTGTTTGCTGAACCTAATGGTACACACCTATAATCCCTGCTACCAGAGAGGCTAAGTCTGGTGGATCACCTGGGCTCAGGAGTTCTTAGCTACAAAGGGCTGAACTGATTGGGTATCAATATAAAACCTGGTATCAATGTGGGGGGCCCTCAGGACTAGGGGAACCACCAGGTTGCCCAAGTTGGAATAAACTGATTCAGATCAGAAACAATGCAAATCAAAGCTCCTGCGCTGATTAGTTACAAGATCAGGTCTGTGAGTGTCCATTGAACTTCCAACCTAGATGAAGTAGGGAAATCCAGTCTCAAAAAATTGAGGGAATTTGGAGGAAGGAGCTAAGGGATGTGTCAAGGAACATTTTGGGATTATTGACTATGAGAAAATTTCCCAAACGCAATTCATAGACTGTCCTCTTCCTGTTCATTTACAGGCCAACTTCACTTTATATATGCAATTTATATTTTCCAAGGTGAATAAATGTACTGGGGTGCCAAGTCGATGTATTGCCCAAACAAGCACATGTCATAGTCTGCGCAATAGACATTCTCCATCCATTTTCTTGTCTTTCATGACTTGTTAGCACCATCTCTTGAAAGGCCTCCTTGAGGGAATCCTGCAGTATTTCAGTGCCTGATTCTGTCCATATAATGTCATCCACAAACTAAAGTATCCAAAAGACTTCACTATCCGAAATGAAACTTACCTTCCAAAAAGCATTTACATGTTGTCAAAGTATTGTAAATGATCATTATGGCTGCCATCATGGAGTAAACTGTACCATCTCAGGGAACACTTTGAGCTAACTGAAAGTATCTTAATTAGTTGATTACTAATGGTAACAAACTGTCAATTTAATAAATGTGGAAAACTCCATGTCATTATGCCTACAAGCTACAAAGATAATTCTGGCATTTGACACTCAGGAGAAGGTCTGTTGTGTTGAGGGAAAATACTTCAGGAACACAGTGCATTGAGGAAATAGTTACAAATAGTTTCAAGCTCTGCTAAAAGTGACTATAGCTTAATGTCAGAGGAGATTCAAAACATTAGGGGATATTCAATATGATTTTTGTGTTACAGTGTAAGGAACATTCAACTGAGAGTCCTAAGACCTCAGTTCTTGTCCTTGTTCTGCCAACCAAACATTTCATGATCACGGAAAAATCTCTTTACTTCAGTTTGCTCATCTATAACATGAAGAAGTGAAACTAAATAATCTATGAATTCCCTGGTTGTGCTATCATTCAATGAGTTTTGTGAGTCTGATACATAGAAGAGAATGTATTGACATTTTTACCATCCATATGAAAGGATTGATGATAGAAATCATCAGCCAATCATAAATCATCCTTCTTTGTATTTGGCCAACTAGCCAATCAGAGCATGTAAAGAATCACCCGTGGGTATGGAACTCTTGTTTTGTTTCATTTTGTTTTTTTCCATTGCTGCTTGTTGTTCAAAGGCAACTTTCTTCACCATCCAAGGCTTCACTTTCAAAACTGTTGCCATATACATAGACAGTGATCCCTGTTGATAATGTTATCTTTGAATTGTTGTTTGTCCTTCATTCTTGAAGAGGACCATGACGTTGAGGAGGTGACACCATGACTTGCAAGTGAATTGGATTTAAGTGAGTGAGGGCTGTGCAAGGAAAGGAAATACGCCATCTGCATGGTGGGAAAATCTAGATGATCTCATACTGATGTGATGAAGTGACTTAATAGAGGCACTAACCCTAATGCCAAAGGTCAAAAAGGAATGGAAAGGAAGAGAGTTCTGTGGGGCTATATCAAAAATAAGTCAAGGTCTCTGGCTGCCTTGATCACATGTACACAATGGCACCCAACCCCAATAACATCCATTTGATTTTGAAAACTTCTGAATTTAAACTGAACTAAAAACATTCTTTTTTGCTGTCTGTTCTCCTTGTGTTCTTAAAACAAACTTAATCTCATGTAAAAATAAACCTGTGGATGGGTGGTGGGGCATATTTGCCTGATTTTAATAAAAAAATCTGTCATCATAAAACCCTTGAAAATTAAGAATGGAGCTCACCATACATATCTTTTGAGTTCCAGGGACCACACAAAGCAAGCAAGTGTTCTTCTGATGGTTTGCATTATGTCTCCAGAGCCATATGTGAAGTGTTTCCCACACTTACAGCACCTCCATAAGTCATCTTTCCATTTATTTGTATGATATTTTCTGTTTGCAGGATATCCATGTTTGTGTCACCATCCACCTTCCACACCATTTATTCAGAGATGTCTTAGATGATAAAATGGTCCACATGTATTTTCTCTTTCTCATATTATTTGCATGTGTGCACTATATAAAATTCACAATAGTATAAGTTTCACAAGGCTGGGACCTTAATGGTTTAAACAGAAGAAAAAGTATCCCCATCCCTGTGTGTACTTCCTAGGGTGTATTTCTCATACTTTTCTTGCTACGCTTGTAATAAATAATGGACACAATGTAATAAATACAGTAAAATATCAGTTATCTGACATTGCCAGGGAATCACCTGGATGAATAAGTTGTCAAAGTAAGTGAGGGTTTGACATTTAAGAAATGTTAAATTTTAACCATATTTTTATGGACTCTTCTTTTTAACAAACATGACTCCAGAGGACCAATGATGAAGTAGATTATTCACTTCCTGATAAAGAAATGATGGACTAAATATGTACAATGAAAGACATTTTTTTGGACGTGACCAATGTGAGAATTTATTTTTTTCATTCCCATATTTCTTTGACTTCTCACTCTTTTCATGCTTCTCAGTTTAGTTAATCACATGAAAACTGGCCTCATGCTAGCTCTTCTTTAAACTGACTAATCACAGCCCACTAAGATCACTGGGGCTTCAACAATTCCTGATAGTTTTTACTTTTGCTTGCTCCTCTGGGTCTGCTTCTCTTCTATCAGACTTCAGATTCAAAGCAATTCCAGATGCTTGGGGGTTCTGGAAGACTAGTTTCCAGATTATCTAAGTTTTCCTGTAAATAACTGAGTGGCCCTACAGTAGAAGAGTTATGGGAGGATATGGACCAGAACCTCACAGGATAAGAAGGCATGGATGGGTTGCAATCTACATTTTTGGAAAGAGTATCTATATTAATGAGATTGAATATCCATCAAAGTATCAAAGAAAATTCAATTCTAAAATTTTTCTTAGTAATTATATGTTGTTGTTGTTTTTTCACTAGAAACTCCCAAGTACCTGAGATTTCACATAATATAAACCACATAGAAATACTTTGGGGAAAGTTACCTAAACATTTAAAGTATAGAACAGGAAATAGTTCAATGAGTTAAGTGTAGAACTAGCCTGAGTGGATGCTAGGATAAAATTGGGGGTCGGGGGGGGAGGCAAAGATCATTGCTGGTATCATTCTTCCTTAGCTAAACATTATCCCTCTTACTTCCCCTAGCTGCCCACAACCTCT
This sequence comes from Pseudochirops cupreus, assembly GCA_028627135.1. NCBI lineage: Eukaryota > Metazoa > Chordata > Mammalia > Diprotodontia > Pseudocheiridae > Pseudochirops > Pseudochirops cupreus. The sequence goes on from CM053580.1 coordinate 489,756,795, forward strand.
CCCCTCTGCTTTAACCCACCATCTGCAAGCTCTCACTGTTAATATCCTATACTCTTGACTTTTATCTGTCCTTTAATCCCATTAAAACTTATATTTCTTGGTTTCCATTCTCTCTAAACCTACTTTTTTCTGGGAAACCAAAAATCAAACCAAACTATCTGTAACAAAATAATAGGTGCTAATAATTTAATGTGTTAGCCTTTCTAAGAAATATATATGTACTTCAACAAAGGTTTTCTAGAAACAATGTCTTAATCCAAAAGAAATGGCAAAAAAATCAGACACCAAAACAATCTAGTGAGGGATATACTTTAGAGCAGCTCTTTGTCCCCATAATAATACCATGAAGATGGCTGCCCTATTCCACCTGCATATATCCAAGCTTAGAGCTAGCAAGACAATTGGGAGTCTGGTTTTACATTCCATATATTTCCAGTAATGAAGTTTGAAAGTTATAATGGTAGCATCAAGTGTATGCTCAGTATATGAGGGTCAAACATTATTCTGCATTATGAGGCATCTATTTGAATAATAAGGAAGACTATTTTTAAGCCCACAGCTAACAAAGCTGTAAATATTATTCCAAAGGCAGAGTAGATGGAGCCATGAATACTCACAAGACAGAAGCCAAAAGTCAGGAAATGTTTACAAGGGAAGAGAGGAACCCAACTGGTTCAGCCAATCTGGGGCACCTCCAAACCTCACTGTGCCTGAAGGGCCAAGGAGAACTGGGAATGGTGCCAACCCAGCCTACTACTTTAACCAGCAAACATTCCAGCTGCCTTAATTTCACCAACATGGTGCAGTAGGAAGCAAACTGAACTAAGAAGCAAGACACTTGGGTTCTAGCCCCAGCTTAGCCACAAACTAGGTGCATAACCCTAAGCAACTAATATCATCTTGCTAGGCCTTAGTCATCTTACCTATAAAATGAAGGTATTGGATTAGATTGTCTCTAAGGACCTTTTCAGCTCTAACATCATATGTTTGTATGATCTTGTAAGCAACCTCAGACATTTTTAGTACAAGCTATCATAAGCAACTTTATTCTCCTAAAGAAAAATTCCTTTTCTCTGGTAGGGAGGATGGGGAAGAGAAAAAGGTAGGGGGTGAGGATGCAAGGAGGTAACTCCAGAAATGGGAAGTTAAAATACTCGAACCACAAGTTGTAGGGCTGAGGACCCCCTTAGTTAGGATAAACCGCCCTGTAAAAGACTGATTAATGCCATGACAGGGTGCGGCTGTCTCTAGGTACTTTGATAAAAATGTGTTTGTGCTAAAGACATCATTCATTACAAGTAACATTTGGGTGTGGTGTTTCAATAATGTTTCCATGTTTAATAATTATAAGTTGAAACTATTAAGTGCTTTGAAACTGAGCCAGAAAGCAAACTGAAAAGAAGACAAACATTCTAGCCCCTTTTAAGGGTTACAATTTTTAAGTTGTCCAGAAAGGGTTCACCCAGATCCTCACCCAATATTGGAAAATCATATTATGCAAAACTTAAGTAAACCCAAAAAAATTAATCCGATGACCCCTAGTTCACAAGATGTTAAGATAAAATCAAAGAACTGTTAGTAAGTGTATTAGAAATCCTTTTATTCTAAAAATACCAGACTACTGAAACGTGTATTTCTTCGTGTTCCTTCATTTTACGATTAAGATCACCTTCATTTTACAATTAAGAAAGTGAGGCCCAGAAAGGTTAAGTAATTTGCCCAAAATTAATCTGATACAATCAGCAGCAGGATTCAAATCCATCACAGATCCTAGAGCTGGAAGGAGTTTCAGGATCCATCTGATCCAATAGTTCTTAATCTGAGGGCCAGGGACCCACATGGAATCCAGGAATGGATGTCAGAGAGTCCATGAACTATGTCTTTTTTTAATATCTTGATAATTTAGCATTCCAATGCAATTACATTCTGTTATAATTGTGTTTTATTTTATGCATTTTAACACATCAGTCAGAGTCTATAGACTTGACTACACTGTCAAAGGTCCCATGACATAGTAAGATACAGTCACTGTCCTTGAGGAGTTTACAATCTGAGAGGAAACAAGAGAACAAAATGATATAAATTAGAAATGTCCACTGCTCCAGTGTTTCCAGTATCTCATCAAGCATGAAGGTGGTCCTGGGTTCTTGAAGATTATGCCAGCAGAGAAAAAACTAAGTCAAACACTACCAAGCTGAAAAGGCTTTGTATGTTATCAGAGGACCAGCAAGCTAAGTTCAGAAAGGTATGTTGCCTACTTGGCGCCAGGGTGATGATTTTTTTCAGCCATAGCCATTCCCAAGAATAGCACTGAGTCACAGAATGGTTGTGACCTTCATTAGTGGAGAGAGTATTTACAATGATCAATTCATGATCTTGTTGCACTGAAGTAAGGATGGAATAAGTGCAAAGAAGAGGCATAAAGAGTAATGAGAAATCCACAGACTAAGTGACAACTTCCACTAGCTGAAGCAGTCAGGACAGGCTTCCTGAAAGAGGTAAGACTTGAAGTGGGCCTGATATGGAAAAGATTTCAGTGGGCTGAGAAATTAATCAATCAACAAACACATATTAAGTACATATTATGCAACAAGTATATGGTATGCACTGAAAAAACTAGGACAAAAAAGTGAAAATGACGCAGTCCTTAATCCCAGGAAGCTTGCATTCAATTGGGAGAGATAATATATGCATTTACAATATATGTGCAATAAATACAGTATAAATTAGAAGGGAAGGAGAGGCAGTTGAGGAGAGGAGGAAAAGCTTCGTGTTATGTAGAAGATGGTGCCCGAGTTGTCTTGAAGGAAATGAGAGATTCTATGTAGTGAAGGTGAGAAGGGAGTGAGAAGGTTTGCATATTAGGTAAGGGTGGTCTAAGCAAATGTATGGACAGAAGTGGAGAGGATAAATTCTAGGAATAGCAAATAGTATACTTTGACCAGAACATAGTGTGTGAAGGGAAATAACGATCAATTTCTTTTATGAGTGGATGCTTTTCCCCAATCACGCCAGCCACCCTTGATACACCCTTCTCTGAGGGTTGTATGGAGGATTTGTTGGATTCAACCATAAATGTGGACTTGAATTGAATTACAAACCACCTGAGGTGAGCGACTATACCTCTTCAAGAACCTGACACCTGTCAAAACTACCTTCAGAGCCCTGCATATGGGAGAGGCCCAGGAAATGCACATTAATGATGAAGAATCACTAAATCCCCCTAAGTCTCAATTTCCTCCTTTGTAACAAGGATAATTAATAATATTATGTGTTGACTGCACAAGGTTGTTTCAAATGAGGCAATACATTAAAAAACCATCTGCAGACCTTAAAGAGCTATATAAATATTAGTTATTACTTTTAGTCGTAGAATCTTAGAGGCTATTGAATCCAAATTCTTTACTATATAGATGAGAAAAGTGAGGTACAGTAAAGTTTGGTGACTCGTTCACTAAATGTAGAATTTAAACTCAGATCTTCCTGACTCCAAGACCAGCATGCTAACCATTATGTAACCTAGCTGCTTCTTATTATGATGTTATTCTAACATGAACAATAACGGTACTATTACTAATAAGTAGTAAGCAAGATAGGGCAGCTAGGTGGCACAGTGGATAAAGCCCTGGACTGGAGTCAAGAAGAGCTGAGTTCAAACACAACCTCAGACATCTAGTAACTGCATGACCTTGGGAAAGTCATATGACCCTGTTTGCCTCAGTTTCCTCATCTGTAAAATGACCTGGAAAAGGAAATGGCAACCATTTCAGTATCTTTGCCAAGAAAAATCCCCCAACGGAGTCACAAAGAGTTAGACACAACTGAAACAAGTGAGTAACAACAAAGTAAGCAAGATAAACAGACGTTGTATGTAACATGAACATTCTCTCTCCTCAAGCCACTACCTTGTCTCAATCCTTGTCACCAAACTTATGGAAAAAGTAGATTATTTGCTGCTGAATCCTAAACAATGTTTGAACATAGGATAAGTTTGGGTTGGAAGTTAGCTACATGGAGGGTATGAAGGAAGATAGGCACACTAATAAATTATCGGCGGAATTGTGAACCATTCCAACTGTTCAGAACAATTGGGAACTATGTCCCCAAAGCTATAAATCTTTGCATACTCTTTGACCCAATGATGCCACTGCTAGCTTAATATCCAAAGTAGATCAGAAGAAAAGGAAAAGGACATAAATGTAAAAAAAAAAATATTATAGCAGCTCTTTCTCTTTTGCAGTAATTGGAAATTGAGGGAATGTTCATCAACTGGAGAACAGCTGAAAAAGTTGTTAGTATGATTATGATAGGACAATATTGTGCTATAAGAAATTATGAGAGAGTCATTTCAGAACAAAAATAAAACATGGAAGGACCTATAGGAACTGAAGCAAAGTGAAGTGAGAAGAACTAAAAAGAAAAAAAAAGTTAGCTATAATGGGTCAGAGGCCATTGGAATTGATCAATTTTTCAGGCTAATATTAAACTAACTTAAAGAATATTGACCAATAAATTGATGTCAGCTTAAAAGATGGCCCATATATAAATAGATCATATGGTAGGATTAGAGTCAAAGTTCAAAGGAGTCTCATACATCATGTAATTCAACCTCATTTTAGAGATGGGTAAATTGAAACCCTCAGAGGGGCTTGCATAAGTGACTTATGGTAGCAGAACTAGGATTTGAACCCACATCTCCTCAAAAATCTAGTACTCTTTTCACTAGCTGATACTCTCTCTCCTGAGGTTTTGCCCTATGTCTATTTTCTCCTCCTAAAGTTTTGTCCTTATCTTTGCTTATCACATGTATGAAGGACAGAATGTTGGCAAGGATAATACTTTGGAATGCAGAATCAGGTAAAAGCAATAAGACAAAACTAAATAGATGAAACCGAATAATGAAAACTGCCTTTAGTTTAAAAGGGAGGGGGGGAGTTAAATTAAACATAGTAGAGAGCTAGTTTACTCACTATGATGTATAAAATGTTGAGCTTGTGATCAAGAAGGCCTACATGCAAATCCCACACTTGGCACCTCCCAGTTTTGTGATCATGGGCAAATAATGTACCTTCTATGAATCTTGGTTTTCACAGCTGTTTAAAAAAACAGATGGGGGAGGGGAGAGGATTTTGGCCTATATGACCTCTAAAATCCTAACCAGCCCTAAATTAATGCTTCCATGATTCTGTATGACAAATAGTTAGACATTTGGATTGTTTATACGGTCAATAAGTATCAAAAGTGTGGTATAGCTCCTTCAAAAATTCTGTATGTTCATAAACTACATTAACAGAAATATTGTATCTAGAACAAGGGAGACTCTGTACTCTTAGTGATTGATTTACATCTGGAGGATTGTGTTCAGCCAGGACAATGTTTTAATTAAGCCATTGACAAACTGTAATACTTTTAGAAGAGAGCAGCCATAAAGGTGATAGGACTGAACACCACACTATGGCACTCTCACACCACATGGAGCGAAGATGGAGTCTTATGTACACAAAGGTTTTGGGAGGAATGGTTGAAGAATCTTGGAATATCTGGCATAGATAAGAAAAGACTAGGGGGTTATATGATAGCAATATTCTATTTAAAGAGGGATTGGACTTATTCTATAGAATTCTAGAGGCCTGAACAAGGACCAGTAAGTAAAAGATGCCCAGGGGTAAATTTCAGCTCAATATAAGAACTCCCTAGTAATTAGTTAGATGGAGCTCTGTCATTAATGTGAATTTTCCTTCTAATGGTATATATAGTAAAGCATCTGTCCTCTCTCATTTTGTGAGGCTATTATCAGTCTTCCCTCAAATCCTTCATTAGAGGCAAATCCACTACTTGTCGTGGTATTTCATCTAAATTTCTTGACACTACATGGCTACCAATGAAGCCCAAAGCTTGTTCATTAACAGAGCACTCTCATTATGTGATTATCCCAGCTCCTTTTCTATTCATATATATTTTTAATGGAATCTCTTATGCCATCTCTCTTCAGTTTTTCATCAATCAAGTGTTGAAGGCTACTCATGCCTCCCACACCGTTCTCCATTATCCTTTTCAAACTAAACCAGACAGAAAAGAGAAAGAGAGATGCTCACTTTGGTCATTCAGTGACTTTCAAATTAATTCAGGTTCAGCTCAGTAGCCACTGAAGTCTTTCTTTACCATGTGGTTAATGGAGTGGAAACAGTCACAGAATATTTGTGTATGCTCTGAAGTGAAGATCATGGCCCTTCCATTACATATAATTATACAATTACAGGGAACAGCTAGGTGGCACAGTGGATAGAGTGCCAGCCCTGGAGTCAGGAGGACCTGAGTTTAAATCTCACCTCAGATACTTAATATCTATGTGACCATGAGCAAATCACTTAACCCTGTTTGCCTCAGTTTACTTATCTGCAAAATGAGCTGAAGGAAATGGCAAACCACTCAAGGGTCTTTGCCAAGAAAACCCCAAATGGGGTCATAAAAAGTTGGACCTTACTAATCAACAAAATTGCAATATACACTTACAGAAGAAGGCCTACCAAGTCTTCCCCCTCCCCCATGGGTTTGGGTACTAGACAGAGCTTGAAGTGTACTCTCTAAGAATAGGGTTCCCATTGACCTGTCTCTTTGTAGAAACTGATGATAAAGACTATATTCTTTCACAGCATGCCACTCAGGATCACTGGAAGACTTTCATTGAAATTTGTTTCATGAAAAAAACATGGAACCATTAAAGGCATTGTATAATTTTCCAAAAGTAATCCAACCAACCTTCCTCATTTTTAAAATTTTGAATTTAAATCATTGT
>CM053580.1:489764090-489810916 GCA_028627135.1 Pseudochirops cupreus
GCCACCATGGGGGCGGGGGGAAGGGAGGGGAGAAAATCTGAAACTCAAGTGATTGTGGAACTGAATCTTGTAAATTAAAAGTAAATGAGTAAATAAAAAAAATTTCAAAAAAAAAAACAAAATTATGAACTGGTAGAGAACCATCAGCATACTATCCATATAACATACTGAGAACAAGAGGAATTTTGTTACCATGTAGATAGGATAAACTACTTTTACTGAACATGGATTTCACTTAGGAAATTCCACAACATTCTAGCACTTGATATAATCAACACAATGGCAATAGCAAACAGGAGCATCTGTACAGCCTCATCACGCATTGAGAATCCTTATTTGATTTGGAATCTGTACTAATGCACTATTAGTAGAGCTGTGAGTTATTCCAATTATTCCAGAAAACATTCTGGTATTTTGCTGGAAGAATCATTGAATTGTACATATCCCTTGACCCAGCAATAACACCACTGAGCACATAGTCCAAGAAGATCAAACACAAAGGGAAATGCTTCACACCTACAAAAATGTTTATACAAGTGATTTTTGGTAGCAAAGAAGTGTAAAAAAAAAAAGTGAGTGCCCATTGATTGAGGAATGAATACAAATTCTGGCACATGAATGTAATGACAAAAATGTAGAATTCAAGGAAATTAGGGAAGATTTACATTAACTAATGCAAAATGAAGTAAGCAGAACCAAGAATATGATAGATAAAATGAATGCAATGCAAAGGAAAACAAAACAGAAAGGTGTTAGAACTCTGACCAACAGGGGCTAACTGTAACTTCAGAGGACAGAGGGTAAAGCTCCTTCCCATCTCTTAGGATTGTTGTGGACTAGAGGTGTGAAATGAGGTGTAAGTTGCCAGATGTGTTCAATATGTCTTGCTTAACTGTTATATCTTTGTTGCAAGTGTAGGTTCTATTGGTAGTGGAAGGAAGAGCAGTCATTGCAAAATAACAATGCATCGAGAAAACATTTTTAAAGACTGGAATAAGTCAGTTTTCACAAGTGTTGTTCTATAGCAGACCACATCTTTATAGTCTCAAAATGGAGTGAAAGGTGTAGAGTACATAAGATCCCACTGCACTTATTGTTTGTTGCCTTTAAAAAGAATTTAATTTAGTAAAGCAAAATGCCATCAGAAAGGTTGTCTTCCAACAAAGTGTCTTTCATAATATGTAAAATAAAATTCCTCCAATAGTTACAGCTGTTTAAAAATTGAAATAACTGCCTACTAAGATAGTAAGGTGGTATAGTAAATAGAAGGCTGGGCTGAGAAGCCCAAAGGCTTGAGTTCAAATCCAGCCTCCAACACTTACTAGATATGTGACCCTCAGTGAGTTACTTAGCTTATGTTTGCCTCGGTTCTTGCACCTATAAATGAGGAATGATAATATCATCTACCTGCTTGGCTTGTTGTAACAATCAAGATAACTTTTGTAAAACACTTAGCAGAGTGAGAGGTATGTAGTAGGCACTTAATAAATGCTTCTTTCTTTCTTTCCTTCTGCCAGTAGAAGAATTCAACAAAAGACTGGATGACCACTTGTCAGGGATCTTCCAGAGATTTCTACATGGGTAAACATGTGGAACCCTTACAATTTTAGGATTCTATGGTTTTATAATATCCTATAGGTTAAGCCTATCTCATAACAAAAATGGAACTATAAACTTTTCTCTAAAACTAGTCGTTGAACAGCTTAATGCTAATCTCTTTCAAATTCCCAATTACTCAAAAGTGCTTCAGTTTAGAGGAAAATTCCTTCCTACTGGACAAGAGATAATGAGGCATAATCTACCTTAAAAAGGGGAAGACTTGGGTTAAAGTCCTGCCTCTGACACATATTGGCTGTGTGACCCTGATGGGTCAAGTCAGTTGACCTCTCAATTCTCTTGATAATTCTTTAAGACTCTAAGTTGCAGTGAAAGTATCAACGGACAGTGTCCATCCCCTATTCAATCACTAAAATGCAGTAACAGACTGATCCTTTAACTTAAAAGACTATGAAGTTACTAATCTGTCTCCAACTTTCTACAGATCTAAATAACTTCATTTCAAATAAAGTTGAAATAGCTTCAATAAGAAATTGAAAAACCAATTTTCAGCAACATAGTTGGCTGACATTACACAGAATGTGTGGGTGGTTTCCCCTTTTGTTGTTTCAAATAACTTTTGGTCAAGCTTTCCACAGCATCAAGGGATGATATTGCATGGATTAATTCAGGGACAGAATGCCGTGCACTTATACCAGCTGATAACCACTACACAGAAAGACAGTCATTCCCTATACTTATTTTCAAAGCAAAAATTGAATGAAAAAGTTTCTAAATGTCCATGAGGGACTAATAATAATTTGGGAACTCGTCCATTCACCAAGGGATACTTTTACCCCAAGCTTTCATGTGTTCTCATTTTTTTTGCATGTGTGGTCTGTTTTTTTTTTAACTTGGAACATAAAGGACAGAGAGATAGCGTTAGTAAAGACCAGTCTGAGGCTAAGGTCCAAAGCCCTGAAAAATTAGCACACAGTTGTTTGCATGTCATCTCCCTACATTAGACAGAGAGATCTTGAGAACAGGGATTGTCTTTTGCCTTTCTTTGTATCCCAATGCTTAGCACAGTGCCTGGAACATACTAGGTATTTATTTAATAAATGTTTATTGACTTTCTAATTGACGACCATGTTAAAGTCTTTCATTCTTCAAACTTCTGTTCTTCAAGGACTCACGATTTCTGAGTTTTGGATTCTCCCACCATGGAGGCAGATTAGATGCCCCCCGCACTTAGTGGATGATCCTCTTGAGCTGCTGTGACTGCAAGAAAAAAAATCAATACTTCATGGCCAAGCCTCCAAACTGAACTCAGCTGGTGCAGGGTGCTGATGACAGACATACAATCTGTCACCAGGCCTGTACTTGAAGCCCTTCCAGTATGGTAGGATTTCTCAGAGCTTGTGGTCTGCTGGCACAAGCTTCCAGATGCCAAGGTCATCTCCATGCCAAATGAAGCATTGGAGTAGGACACAAATGGATGTTAGGCTAAGATGAAGAGCATCAGAACACCCTTGCACGGATAAGTGAATGGTCAGAAGGGTTCTGACCAACAGCTGTTTCAAATTCTTTAGAACTGCATGGCTCACTAAAACTTTCCAGTGGCTATGTGTGGAATGATTATGAAGATGATGGTGATGATGATGATGATTTCAAACAAGAGGCAGCTAGAAATTTGTCTTAGTAGCAGTTTTTTTTTTTCAAAATTCTAATGGTTGGTTTTGAATGGCCCTTTCTCAGGCATAATTCCAGCTCATCATTTAAGGAATGAAAAAAAACTAAATAACACCCAGTTATTGTCTATGCTCTGCAAATGTCCAGGCCAGGAGATGCCTTGGTGATGACTATGGCAATGAAGATAATTAATAGTAATGATAATAATAACACATAATATTCGTATAATGCTTTAAAGCTTGCAAAATACACTACATATATTATTTCATATGATCCTTACAATAACCCTATAAGGTAGGTCCTATTATTAAGCCCATTTTACAGATGAGGAAACCAGCTGAGACAATTTAAGGGTGACATTAATTAATTAAGAGAAGTTAAGTCCCAGGTTACACACCTAGAAAGCATCTGACATGGGCTGTGAACCAGGCACCAGCACTCCGTCCTGTATAACACAGGTGGTTCTGAGGGAACTGCCCAAGAAGCTGTGACTATATAGGATATCAAAGTGGAAGGGACTTTGGAAATCAGCTCATCTAACCTCTTCATTTTATAGACAGCAAGCTGAGGCCTAGAGAACTCGGGTTTCTGACTGATGACCATGTTAAAGTCTTTCATTCTTCAAACTCCTGTTCTTCAAGGACTCACAATTTCTGAGTTTTGGATTCTCCCACCACGGAGGCAGATTAGATGCCCCCCACACTTAGTGGATGATCTTCTTGAGCTGCCGTGACTGAAAGAAAAAAAATCAATACTTCATGGCCAAACTCAAGGTCATGTAACGGGTAAGTGGCAAAGTCAGGATTTGAACCCAAGATGATCATCTGTCAGAGATGCCATAAGTGAAATTAATGCTTTTGCAGGGCATGGATGCACCTCTGAAGTCTACTCCAACCCCGAGACTCTCTAGTTTTACAACTCCTCACTTCTTTGGTACCGATCTATTTTCTCTCATCCCAAGCTCATCTCCAAGGTGCCTATGATGATCAAGTAAAAAAAGGAGTCATAAAGTTAAATCAGAACACAGGTCACTAATGTTCTTTTTTTTTTCAAGCAGTAAATAAAAGTCAGAGGCAGCATAGTATAGTAGATAAAGAACAGACCTAAATCAAAAAGGGCCTGGGTTCAGATCCTACCTCTGACTTGTGCTAGTTGTGTGACCTTGAGAAAAATCACAATCTCTAGTTGCCCCTAAGCAGTTCTTTGAGATTAACTTTCAGAGAAAGTGGCAATCTTCCTTGGTGGAGAGATTTCCCAGTCAGAAGCTTTCTATAACAACAAAATCACAGATCCCTTAAAAGAAAAATATCTTCAACTTTTCTCATATAGAATGCTTCATTTTCTTCAAAAAGCACTTCATCCCTAGCATACTAGAAGCTCCATAAGCTTTAGATCATCCTTTCATACATATGCAACCTGAATAATTGAAATCTTACCGATAAAAAGTAACCAATATGGCACAAAGACAATATAAAATCCAATACCCCAGGTCTACCATAATGTTTTATTACTTGGGACATCTCCAGAGATTGGTTTAGATCTCTTAATTGTTCTGCAGACATTTGAATGTGATTGAGGTCTCTTCTGGGACTGGAAACGGGTTCAGCAGTTTAAATGTGTTCTGTAACAATGTGGCTACTCATTAATTCCCAAAGTAAGCATTCAGATGCTAGCAACCCGGCCACTGTAATAGGGGCCCTGCCCTTAATGTTAGCTACACACTATTTGTCCATTTTAACAGTATTATGTTATTCAAAGTAGCCTGTGTTCACAAAATATTGAAGCATTTTCCAATGGTGTGGGGGCGAAGTGATTAATCTAGCTTTGTGATTTCTTCAGTATGGTAGAACTTTTAGTGTAGAAACCCTCTAAATGGAAGAAGATCGACAATTTTGTTATCATTTGTAGTCTTAAAGAGTTATTCGGGACATTGACAGATTCAATGACATACCCAGGTCACACAGATGTTGTGTGTCAGAAGCAGGACTGCAATCCTAATCCTTCTAACTCCAAGTCTATTCTTTCAGCTGATATGCCACACTGCCTCACAAACTATAAAGAGACATAGATGAATAATTAACACCTTTAGGTAGGTATCTTTAAAGGTAATTAAGATCTACAATGATGTTTAATGATATTACATTCATGGATGCTTTTAAAAAGGAGCTAAAGTCTGATTTAACTCATTATATCAGTGAATTGTAACATACATACAAACATATATTCTTGTTGGTTATCTGTGAGCATATAAAGTTATGAAAATAAAACTATCTAGCAAAATTTTAAATAAGTATAAAAAGATGTCTAAGAGAGGAGCAAAAGCATCTTCCTGACCCCTTATTTCGATAAGAGAGTCAAAGAGGACCTTGATTTTCCATTTGTCCAGGTCCTGTTCTTTTGTGCTTAGCCTTCTACTTTTTCCTTTCTTCTCTCAAGCCATCAAATTCATTTACAATTGTTTTGCTGATTTTAGCAATTCATCTACTCTGACCTGAATAGTCAATAAACACTTATTAAGAGCCTTCTGTGTGTCAGGCACTGTGCAAAGCACTGGGGATATAAATAGAGGTAAAAGATAATCCTTGCCCTCAAGGAGCTCACAGTCTAATGGGGAGATGACAAGCGAACAAATATATTCAAACAAGCTACATGCAGGATAAGTATGAAATAATTCTTGAGATCCATCCAGATTATGAAATAGAAAAACATGGCAAGTCTACAATAAAGAACAAGGACAGATTCACCAACAGCATTCACTTTAGAACCACAACCAAATGCCCTAGTTAGGAGGGTCATTTTTACCTCCTATGTCCTTTTGCCATGGAAGCATGAAAGCCACACACATTGAAACTAAGTCACTCTTAACACTTCTGGAGTGGCAATTTCTTGCAAGGGAGGTCACTATTTCCAAGTATGGGTTTACTCTGGCCGAACTCCTAAGTTCAAGCATCTGTAGAAACTCTCCAAATATATGTACAGACAAAGAAACCAGTGTCCATTTCTCATTGATTAGAGCGAATTTCATTATACTTGGACTGCTATCTCAAGATAACACAGAAATATTTTAAGGGCTCAAATATATAATTTATGATATCCCCCTGAATTTAATCAGCATTGAATCTAAATTATTGCAGAAAGGAAATCATCTAGTCTATTTTCCAGGGTAGTGAATTCCACATCTCCCTTTCATAGAGCATTCTATTGGTTTAGGGGTATTTGGAAAAAACATTTTTTTTCTATTTTCCTTTGTGCTGTTTTGAAGACTCTGCCCCTCAGGCATTCAACAAAAGGATTTTGTAATAGCTGTTTTTGAGATGGGACTGTCTTCCTCAAGTCCATTTACTACAGTTTAGAATCAGATTCTGTTTTTGTATTTTGAAGGAGAGATTCTGTAGAAACTGGTCTGTATTAACTGCACATAATTCTGATATCTGAGTCAACTACAATCCTCCAAGTTTCCCATGTTTTCCAGCAAAAAAAAAAATTTAACATCTTTCTGCAAGTCATTAATCTCCTGATTTCTTTCCACTTCACAGCATTCAGTAGAGCTGATAGGCTACTTGGCAGTCTGGGTGTATTCTGTGTTGCTCCAGTTTCTCATGAATGGTGCGGATGGAGCCTTTCTTCTCATCCCTTGGGGGAAGTGAGGGCTTCCTGCCAGTTCATAATACCTTTTTGAATGGTTGTAACAGTCACCTGGTCTGAGAACAGAGGTTGGGCCAACTCCCCTTCCACTGGCCTGCAGGACTAGGCCTGGAGCACACTTCTTCCCCAGAGTTTTTCTCTCTACACTAAGAGTTGCCATAGAAATGCATAGTAATATAGTATTCTTAGCCCTAGTTTAGCTAACTCTGCCCTCTGATTCTCTCCTGATTTGTCTTTTTTTTTTTTTCCTCCCCAGCATTTTGCCTTGCTCCTTGCTGGAAAACAGATTGACAACAAGTCCAAGTCAATGGATAGCCAAGCCCCACAGAGCAATGTCACTTGTGTTTTCTGGGCAAGAGTGTCTTATAGCAACACCTACAAAATGTTGCTCAGAGGCATTTAAAGCACTCAGACCTGATCCTTGCACTGAAAAGCAGGCAGCAGTTCCCTTTGAGAGTATAATGGGGTCTTTCAAGAACCAACTAGCAAATTACATTCATTCAATAAATATTAAGTGCCTATTATGTACGAGGCATTGTGATAGGTACTGGAGGAAATACAAAGATGAGTAAGATAGGGTGACTGCCCTCACAGTGTTTACAATCCAGCAGGAAAGGCAATATATAAAAACAAATAAACATAATGCAAAATAAAACATAAGGATCTAAGAGAGATGTGAACCAGAGACTACAAGATTTCTGAGGAGAAACAGACTACTTCCAACTAGGGAGACCAGGACCAGCATCACAGAGGGTGGCTGTGGAGAAGGTAGCCTAAATGGATGGGTGTCTTTTCATTAGCAGTCAGGAATGCTGCCAAAAATTAGTCACTGGCTCCTTTTTCAAGTATGGGAACAACCCCTTTGTCTCCTGAACCTTCATTATGTCCTCAAACAAAAAGTAGTTCAGGCATTGTTGTTCCCATTATACAGAGGTATAAACTAAGGCTTACAGAGATTGCTTATCCCAAATCATAGAGCAAGTCATTGGTTGGAACTCAAGCACTCTGATTTCCTGTCCAATTCTCCACTCACTACATTATGTTTCTTTCCATCTGGCTGTGTTGGTTGCTTTCCAAATGCGGAAGGGTTTTTTGGTTTTGTTTTTTGTTTTTTTTTCAGCCAGCACACAGCATTTTTCAATTAACCCAATACATTATGAAGAAAAGAATATCTTCTAAAGAATCAGGGATTCACCACTGCTGGGGGCAGGCTACTGGAGTTGATGGACCAGAAGCCAAATGGATAATGACAAATTCCAGGTTTGTATTCTTTGGTTGCCTTAGAACCCCAAAGCACATGAATCGAGATTCCATTCTGAGACTCAGCCTCGATGACAACATGAAAAGTGGAGGGTCTAAGAGCTCACAGAACTTTAAAGAATGAAATGTGTGTGGGTGCTTTGGGGAACACTAGAGTAGGAGGAAAAATTACTTGAGTAGGGGCAGACAGTCAAAAAATAGCCAAAACCTCTGTGTACTTAGCCTCTTGAGAAAAACAGCCTTGGCAATCACTAGAGATGGTTCAGTGAAAATAACAAAAGTGGTGTGTAACATTCAATAAAGAGAAAAGAGTATGCAGGGTGCCTTCAAAGCAAGGGTGGGGGGTTCTGGGTAGGAGGCTGAAGAGATTAACAGAACAAATGCTCTGCAGCTGTAGTTGTCTGTATATGAAAAGGATCATAGGATTTAGTACTGAAGGAACTTTCATTAGTCCAAGACCCTCGTTTTGCACATAAAGAAAGAGAGGCCCATATAGGGAAAAAATGACTGGCTAAAAATCAGATAGTAGAAGAGCTGGGATATAAACCCAAGTCATTTAACTCCAAAGATAGTATTTTCCCATTACATTAAGCTGCACCTGCTTACACTCAAGGAATTTCCAAGATTGTGCTGGTAAATATTTAACCATCAGATCTCTGAAATACATAGGTTTCCAAGGTAGAAATGCTCACACTCAAACTTTAATGACTAGCTCACAGGGCCAATTAGGTGGCACAGTGAATAGAGCACAGGGCCTAGGGTCAGGAAGACCTGAGTTCAAATTCAGCCTGGGCAAGTCACTTAACCCTATTTGTCTCAGTTTCCTCATCTGTAAAATGAGCTGGAGAAGGAAACAGCAAACTACTCCAGTATCTTTGCCAAGAAAACCCCAAGTAGGGTCACAAAGAGTTGATCATGACTGAAATGACTGAACAATAAATCTCAGAAGCCGGTTGAAACTGGCTCCAACGTACCCTTGGAATTATGACATATTTTTAAAATTTAAAAAAATTTTAAAATTTTCCTACATAAGGAATACCAGGTATAAAAAAAAGCACTGAAAAGATTCATAGTCATACAATAGAATTTCCAAGAAGAGTCCAAGATTCCCCTAATGAATTGTGATTGCTGACAGTGATACTTCCTATGTTCTAAAAATAGGATCATGGAATCACCAATTATAGTTTGAAAGATGTAAGGGAACCATAAGAACATGTGCTGTCATTTTCACAGAACCAAAGGCTCATGAAAGCATTGAGATGGAAATGATCTCTGTACATCACCAAGTCTAATACATCCTTGACCAAGAAACTCCTCCCTCACATACCCAACAAATGGGTGTCCGTCCTCTACTCAGTGTGGAAAAGTAAGGAACTCGCTCACCAACTGAATTAGACTATTATGTTTTGAGATACTTCTAATTATTAGGAAGACTTTTTTTTTCTCCAAGCTTAAATCTATCCCTCTATGTCTTCTACCTATAAAATGAGGTACTGGCCTCTCATCCTAAACAAATAATTCAATTGCTTACTTCTATAATTGCTTTACCTCTCCTATCATCATTTTGATACAAAACACCTACATATTTCACAGAGATGTGATATGGCTAAGGTCCATGTGGCTCTTCAGGGCAAGATGGCATATCAACACGGGCTGCTGTTGTGTAAGGAACACTGAATTTAGAAGCAGAAGCCCTGGGTTCTAATTGTATCATTTCATGCCTATGTAACTTTGAGCGAATCACCTAAATTATATTAGCCTCAGCATCCTCGTATGTAAAATGGGAATAACATTATCCCTCTGACAGGACTGGAGTAGAAGTCAAATGAGATAATGGGCACAAAGCACTTTGCCACAAAAAAAGTGTTATATAAATAGAAACTATTACCTTTATATAATAGCATGGTTCTGTTGAAAGAGCAATTACTTGGAAGGAAGAGCCAAGATGGTGGAGTACAGGCAGCAACCCGGCAAAACTCTTCCAACATTTTCCTACAAACAACTTTAAAATAATGCCTCAAATAAAGTTTTGGAGCACAGAGTCAATAACAGGTCAGAGTAAGACATTTTTCCAGGCTAATACAACTTATGAGGTTAGCAGGAGAGGTCTGTGGCACCAAGGAGGAGGCCAGTCTGGAATACACACATGTGGTGGTAGCAATAGCAGCAGTGGCAACAGCTTTGGGAGGTCTCAGTTCAGAGACAGTAAGGGGTCAGAAAACATGTCAGAAAGAGATTACAGGAGACCCTTCACATGGGGTGCAGCTAGTGCTTATTGGCAACTTTATTCCCCGTATTTGGATCTGGGTCTCAGTTACAGGGCAGAGAAGAGTGCTAGTACATGCAGCCAAACGGAATCAGGCGCCCTTCCTGGGTAAAGACCAGAGTACAAACCAGGAGAACAGTGACTCTACCTCACCCTGTATCACCCCCACCTTGAAATCAATGAAAACTTGCAAACTCCCGGAACTAGCTTTGAAAACAGTAGCAAGAAAAAGCCTGAAGTTTGGGACAGTGACTGCCAAACCCCAGGTGAGCAGAGTCCAACTTTAACATAATGTTCAAAGTCAAGGAATATATTGAAAAAATTAGCACATAGCAAAAAACAAACTTGGCCATAAAAAACTACTACAATGACAGGAAAGACCAAAACACAAACTCAGAAAGAAACAACAATGTGAAAACAGCTATAACCAAAGCCTCAAAGAAAAATGCTAATTGGACCCATGCCCAACAAGAATTCCTGAAAGCATTAAAAAAAAGGATAAGAGAGGCAGAGGAAATATTGGGGAAGGAAATGAGAGTTGTGCAAGAAAACTATGAAAAAAGAATTAACAGTTTGGTCAAAGAGGCACCAAAAACACTAAAGAAAATAACTCCTTTAAGGTCATCTGGAAGTTAATGACTCCATGAGATATCAAGAAACAATCAAATAAATTCACAAAAATAGAATAAAATCTGAAATATCTCAATGGAGAAACAGTTGACCTGGATAGGCAGAGAAACAATTAAAGACTCACTGGATTACCTGAAAGCGATCAAAAGAGAGCTTAGACATTATTTTTAAGAATTTATAAAGGAAAACTGCCCTTATATTTTAGATCCACAGTGTAAAATAAAATTGAAAGTATTCACCAATCACCTCCTGAAAGAGATCCCAAAATGGAAACTCCCAGGAATATTATAGTCAAATTTTAGAGCTTCCAGGTCAATGGAGAAATATTATAAACAGTTAGGAAGAAATAATTCAAATATCATGGAACCACAGTCAAGATCACATAGGATTTAGCAGTTTCCATGTTGAAGGAGTGGAAGGCTTGGAATATATTACAAAAAGCAAAGGAGCTAGTATTACAACCAAGAATAACCTATCCAGCAAAACTAAGTATAATACTTGGGGGGAAAGAGGAAAGGATATTAAATGAATCGAAAATTTTCAAGCATTGTTGATGAAAATTCCAGAGCCAAATAGAAAGTTTGACACTCAAACAGAAGATTTAAGAGAGGCATAAACAGGTAAATATGAAAGAGTAACCAATAAAGTTAAACTGTTTACATTCCTATATAAGAAGTTGACAAATGTAACTCTCAAGAACTATATCATTATTAGGGCAGTTAGAAGGAGTCTACATAGACAGGGGGAGTAAGTGTGAACGTTGAGATGACTTTTAAAAAATGAAAAAGTGAGACAGGTGCACTGAAAGAAGGGGAGAGGGAAAGGTAGAATGGAGAAATTTTTCTCACATAAAAGAGGCTTGATAAGGAGTTCAACAATGCTTGAACCCCACTTTCATAAGATTTCTTTCAGAGGGAAGACTGTATGTAGGCACTCAATTGGCTATAGAAATCTGACTCAATAGAGAAATAAAAGGAGAAGAGGAAAATATGGAGAGGTGATAAAAGGAAGAGTGGATTAAGGGAAGTAATGGTAAGAAGCAAAACAGATTTTTGAGAAAAGACAGAATAAAAAGAGAGAGAGAAGGATAAACATAAGAAAATGGAATGGAGATAAATACACAGTAATCATAACTATGAATGTGAATGAGTTGAGTTTACTCATAAAACAGAAGTGGATAGGAGAATGGATTAGAAACCTGAATCTGACAATATGTTGTTTACAAGAGACACATGTGAAATAAAAAGACACACATAAAGTTAAAATAAAGGGCTGGAACAGAATCTATTATGCTTCAGCTGAAGCAAAAAAGACAGTGGTAGCAATCACAATCTCAGACAAAGCAAAAGCAATATGGCTAATATGGAAATGTTTTGTATGATTCACATGTATAATTGATATTGCTTTGCAATGCCTCAGTGTCATAGGATTACGAATAGAATCCCACTTCTGCCACTGATTACCTGTACATCTTTAAACAAGTCAGCTAACCTCTTTGTGACTCAGTTCCTTCATTTGTAAAATGGGAGCTAGGTAACATCTAAGGTTTCTAGCAGCTCTAAATCAATAATCCTATGATTCTATGATCTCCTTGAACACAAGGATTATCATTTTCACTAATGATTGAGGAATTCAGGACTTTCCTTCAACAAAGGCACTCACAGATGACAAGGTTCACAGTGATTCATCATAATCAACCCCAAAATACTTGTTAAAACATTTTGTATGTGGTAAACAATGCTAATTTGTAAGTTCCCATGGAAGAATTTATTATCAAGTTGGAAAGATAGGACATTTTTGTTTCTATCCATTCATTCAACAAACATATATTGAGTTCCTGTCATGAATAAGGTATCATGTAATGCATAATTAATGCTATGGAAGGGATAAACATACACAAAATAAATAAAGAACAATTTAAAGTAGCATAGTGTAATGGTAATTAATTTAGCAGGCACTTAGACCTTAGTAACTAAGGGCTAAGTACTAAATACCTCTGTGAAAGAAACAGAAGGTGTGAACTCTGTCACCTGTTGCTGAAATTACAGAAAGGGGTTGGCTGAGAGAGGAGGCCAGTGTGTGTGTGTGTGTGTGTGTGTGTGTGTGTGTGTGTGTATTTAAGAAGAGCTCCAGAGGAGAAACAGACAGAATCAAGAATTTTCTTCCTGGTGGCTCCTGGTGGAGGGAGCAGAATTTTCACAGCATCTAGAAGCTGGGCTGCTGGACTGAGAACTGAGTTGGAGATCTCTATGAGACCAGAATGTGGTGAAGGCCAAAGTGGCTGTCACCTTCTGGAAAGCAGAGATTTCTTCTGGGTCCTAGGGCCAGGCAAACTGCTGGAGGACTGAAGAAGCACAACCGGGATGCTAAGACTTTGTTTGTGGCTTGGTTGATCCTTGAGTATCCGGCAACAGAAGTGGTGAAGGTTTTGAGATGTGCTGGACCCTGTGAACGTCAGTGTGTACCAAGAACTGCCTGGAGGACTGGACAAGCTGTCTGCCTCTGAATCCAGGTGACTGTATGGTGGATTCATGTAGGAGCTGGGACCATGGAAGGGGATCCAGGGAATCTGAGAGACCACCCTGAGTCAAGACGAAGAAAAGGCCTCTCCTTGGATATTGAACATGTGATTAAATTGAAGTTTACTAGCCACTTAGGTGTGGGGGGTTTGTCGTTTTCTAATGATTGTATTTAATGAGTAACAATACTTAGTATTGCTATGCCAGATGAGTGACTGATTAAGTTAATCTATGATTGCCCCATGAGTGGAAGATTGATTATTGTATTGTGGAATGATTGAATGATTAAGTAAGGAGGGTTTCTCCCTTAGGGAAACCAGATGATTATTCTTTGTTCTTTGTTCTAAATACTGTGGCCACTGTAGTGAAAAGTAGGTGGCCATTCTAATGTTAAGCTGTTGTGAACACTATATTGTGATTTTCTGTGATAAGATGTAATGTCGTGAATATTATATTGTGATTTGTTGTGAATGTTTGCTTTGATTTGCTATGGAATAAATGGAATGTTCAATATACTGTATAATCAGAACCTTAAAAGCTGTTCACAGTAACATTCTTTTGGGACACTGCTTGTGCATGGTGTTACACATAGTCTGCCATAGGAGTGATCCAGACAACAATGACTAGAGTAGATCAAGAAAAGAATGATTTTAGACACTAGAGGGGGTGGGGATTATAGAAGGCTTCTTAAAGAAAGGGCAGGAATTAGAAAATAGTGGGGAGTTGTCCCCCAATAGAATGCAAGTGCTCCAAAAAAAATGAGTTGTTTCATTTTTGTCTCTCTAATCTAGGCACCAAGCATTGTGTTATGCACGTAGGAGATACTCAGGAAATATTTGCTTTATTATGTTAAGGAGTTTGCAGTAACCATAATGACACCCACCTCAGTCTCTTAGTTATAAGTGATGCAGGGTAACTAACTATTTTAGGAAAGCTTCAGGAGCTTTTGGATAACTAAAATCCTAAGGAGAGCCATGGAAACCAGTAGAATATCTTAAATAATGTAAATATCACCAATGACTCTCTGTTTGTGGCATGTTGACTATAAAGTAATGGAGATTCATGGAGCAACTGGACGTAGAAATTAATCAGCCAAATGTCCATCCTTTGATAAAGACTTTTCATGTAGTCAATCAATCAAAAAAAATCTTCAAGAAAAACAAAGTTTAAAAAAGTATGCTTTGATCTGTATTCAGACACCCACCATTAGTTCTTTTTCTGGGGATGGATAATATTTTTCATCATAAGTCTTTCAGAGTTGACTTGGATCACTGTAATACTGAGAATAGCTAAGTCATTCACATTTGCTCATCTTACAATATTGCTGTTACTATGTACAATGTTCTCCTGGTTGTACTTATTTCATTTTGATCAGTTCATGTAAGTCTTTCCAGGTTTTTTTGAGAGCATCCTGCTCTTCATTTCTTAAAGCGCAATAGCATTCCATCATAATCACATACCACTTGTTCAGTCATTCCCCAACTGCGTATTCCCTCAATTTCCAATTCTTTGCCACTAGAACTGAGCTACTATAAATATTTTTATACGTATAAGTCCTTTTCCTTTTCGTTTTGTGTGTTGGGTTTTTTTTTTAATCTCTTTTAGGATATAGACCTACTAGTAGTATTACTACATCAAAGAGTATGCATGTTTTTTTAGTCCTTTGGGCAAAATGACTGGGTTTTTTAGAAGGGTGTATAGACAATGTGAACAAAAGAACAAAGATAGAAAGGAATATACTGTGTTTTATAGAAGAATTAGCCTGATTGGAACAAAAATATATTAAGAAGTAATAGGAAGTATATTTGGCTAGGCAGTATGGTACATTGAAAGCCAGGCAGGGATTTTGCATTTAATTTGAAAGGCAATGAAAAGCCATGTGAACAAGAAGGTAATAAAATGAATGTGGCATTTGGTAATGATTCATTTGGAAGGTTATATATGATGGCTTAGAGGAAGGAAAGCATGGAGAAAGTGAGACCAACTTGGAAAGTTTTGCATTAATTGGTGTGTGAGGTGATAAAGACCTGGACTTAAGCAATGGCAATGGGAATGGAGAGTAGGGGATGAATCATAGACCTTTCAAATGAAGAAATGACTGAATATAATGACATTGAATGTAGGAAATGAAGGAAAGGGAAATAGCAATTCCAAAAGTAGAAAGACAGCTGACATAATGGGGGAGGGGGAACCCATTGGGCTTACTGTCAGAAGCAATGACTTCAAGTTCCACTGCCACCTCTTAAAAGGTATCATGCCCTAGGAAAGTAATTTACCCTGAGTCTCAGTTTCTTCATCTGTAAAAAAAAAAAAAAAAGGAAGAAAAGAAGTATTATTCTATATATTTCATAGAGTCTTTCTAAGGAGTAAATAAAATAACATGTGTGAAGACTTTATAAGCCATGATATTATATATAAATATAAGGAATTGTTATTATGCTAAATGAATGATGGTCATTGTATAGTTTTCCACTGCAATGGAAAAAATATTTTTAAAGGCATAAGTATTTGTGAAGATAATAAAATTCCTTTTAAGGTAAAAGAAAAAAAATGATATTCCAAAACTAGCAGCACAAAGCAAAAACCACACAGGTTAGAGACCTTTGCCAATCCCAGCCTTTTATCTCCCATTATGCTTGTAAAGCCAAGCAGGAGCAGCTTTTCAGAAGAATGCTACTGTGAACAGCTTTTAAGGTTCTGATTACAAAGTATAGTGAACACTCTATTTATTCCATAACAAATCAGAGCAAAACATTCACAGTAAATCAAGGTACAGCATTCACAATGTTATAACTTATCATAGAAAATCAAAATATAGCATTCACAACAACTTATCACAGAAAATGGCCACATAGTTTCCACTATAGCGGTCACAAAGTTTTGAATGAAGAATAATCTTTTAGTAACTCAAGCATTCACAAAATCCTTAATTCAATCACAAAGCACAATAGTCAAAGCTCTCCACTCATGGGGCACACTAAGTTAACTCAATCAATCACTTATTTGGTCATCAATCACTAAGAACAATCATTTAGTCAATCAATCATTCTATCAACTCAGATCATTCAATCATCCTTCACTGTTAACTATTCAATCATCAGAAAATACACAGACCCTCCATCCCTAGGTCACTAGTAAATTTACAATTTCTCAGTCAGTACGTAGTATCCAAGTAAAGCCTTCTTTCATTTTGACTCTGGTGGTCCCTCAGATTCCCTGGATCCCCTTCTATGGTCCCAGATGCTACCTGGAGTCACCAAACTGTCACCTAGGTTCAAAGGAAGACAGCTCCCAGGTCCTTGTCCAGCTCTCCGTGCAGTCTCTGTTCCTGGGAAGTCAAGGCTTAATAAAGGCACCAACACGTTCATACAAAGTACCAGCATCACAGTCATGCTTCCTCAGTATAATGCCATGCATGAGCAGCTTTTCAGAAGAATGCTACTATGAACAGCTTTTAAGGTTCTGATTACACAGTATAGTGAACACTCTATTTATTCCATAACAAATCAAAGCAAAACATTCACAGAAAATCAAGGTACAATATTCACAATATTACAACTTATCACAGAAAATCACAATATAGTATTCACAACAGCTTATCATTAAAATGGCCATACAGTTTTCACCAAAGAAGCCAAAAAATTTTGAACAAAGAACAATCATCTGGTATCCCTAAGGAGGTTTGCCTCCTTACTCAGTCATTCAGTCATCTCAAAGTACAATAGTCAAAGCCTTACATTCATAGGGCAACCAAATTAACTCAATCAGCCTCTTATTCAGCAATCAATTACTAAGTATCATTAATAACTAAGTACAAATCATTAGAAAATACATAAACCCTGCACCCCTAGGTTACTAGTAACCCATAATATCATCACAGCATTCAATACCCAAGGAGAGGTCTTTTCTTCATCTTGACCCAAGGCAAGTTCTCAGAAATCTCTGTTCCTGGGGAGACAAAGCTTAACAAAGCCACAATATACATTGCCAGTGTCTTCATCAATTCACCCTGCCTGCAGAATAGTCTCAGGACCCCTGAAAACATCAGCAAGACCCTCTTCCAGGATTTCTGTAAACATACAACAAGAAAATCCTTCTTCAGGGCTTCTGAACCAACAGCAAGGTTCCAGGACCTCTGCAACAACAGCACTGTCCTTGACCAGCAAAGGAGTCTGGCAAAATAACATCAAAACAGACAGACAGAATACTGGCACCATAGCCATATCTCCTCAGTCCTCTGGCAGTTTGGCTGGCCCTAGGACCCAGAAGAAATCTCAGCTGGCTCCTGGAATCAAAATCACTCCTCCCAAGTTTTCAAAATCAAAATGGTTTTCTCCAGCCAGAGCGGGGGAGGGGGGGAGGGGAAGGGGGGGAGGCGGGGATTTCCTCTTCAGCCTTCCTGGAGGCAGCAACTTCAGTGTCCATGATTCTTGTCCAAAGAAAATTCTGACTTAGTTCTCAGTCCAGCAGTAATAGCCCAGCTTCCAGATGCTGCTGAGAGAAACTGTCTCTCTCTCCCCAGAAGAACAGATTCTGCCACCAGATTCCATTCTCAAGAAATTCTGACTGTGCCTCTCTGGTGCTTTTCTTATATACACACAGCATTAGCTTCCTGTCTCAGCCAACCCCTTCCTGTTATGTCAGGAAGAGGAGACAGGATTTCATACCTTCTGTTTCTTTCACAGAGGTTTGATTAGTTACTAAGGGCTAAGGTGCTTACTTGTGCTTACTTGCCAATACAAAAATAAGTCTTCAAATTCAAATTAATTACTACTACACTCAGTCTTTGGGCAGCTCCAGCTGCCCCTCAGAAATCCTCGGCAGCCACCTCAGCAGCTCTGGCTGGCCCTCAGACTCAGCAGGAGTTTCAGCTGGTTTCCAGAATCAAAATCACTTAATCCAGGTTCTTCAAACTCAAAATCATTCTCTTCAGCCTGGGGTGGGGGGGGAGGGGGGGGTGAGGCTTTTCTCTTCAGCCTCCCCAGTGGCAGCAACTTCTGCATCCATGGAGTTTGCTCCAAGAAGATGTCTCTCCCAGCCAAGATCTTCCCTTATATACACACAGCTTCCTGTTTCAGCCAAACCCTTCCTGTTATGTCAGCAACAGGAGACCAGAGTTCATATTTTCTGTTTCTTTAACAGAGGCTTAATCTGAACTAGGTGCTAAGTACCTCTTAGTTTAGCAATACAAAAGGAACTTCAAATCTCATTACTGTAACAATGCTTTACCCAGGGTTCATTGCACTTGGGTTCTTTGTCTCTTCAAAAGGGAAAATAAGCTCCCCAGGGATCCACTCTTATCCCCACCTCAGACTATTGAAGAACAATTCATTTCTGGCTTTGATCTAAGTGATCCTCCCCAACAGGTCGGAAAGTAAATTTTTTAAAAATTGCCCAGAGCACAAACATGAATCAGAAATGGACACAGAAAGTACTTATAAAATATTTATTTTATTATATTGAGTTTTATTCCTATAAGAAGAAAAGAAAATGTTAAGCAAAAAAGGGAGTCTCAAAATTAGTCAGTAAAAATGTTGCTATGCAAGCCTTACTAAGACATTTTCAACAAGGTTCCTCCTCTTAGTACAGTCTGATCAATGCCTAGTGGGTTCTTTTCTTTCAAGTAATTTCTCTCTGTGTCTCTGCCTCTGCTTCTTTCCCTCTGTTTCTATCTCTCTCTGCCTCTTTCTCTGTTTCTGTGTCTATCTCTCTTTGTCAGTGTCTCTGTCTCTGTCTCTGCCTCTTTCTCTCTTTGTCTCTGTCTCCTTCTCTCTGCATGTTTCCCTCTCTCTCTCTGTCTTGCTGTCTCTCTCTGCATATGTCTCTGTATCTGTGTCTGTCTCTGTGTTTCTGTCTCTCTGTGTGTCTGTCTCTTCTGTCTCTGTTTGTCTCCCTCTCTCTCTCTCTCTCTCTCTCTCTCTCAATCACTCTCTCTCTCTGCCTCTTTGTCTCTCTCTCTCTCTCTCTCTCTCTCTCTCTCTCTCTTTCTCTATCTCTCTCTCTTTCCCCTTTTCTCTCTCTCTCTCTCTACTACCCCTTCCTTTGCCACTGTTACCACTGTAACTGTTCCAACAGCCAGTATTTTGATTCTTGACCAAAGGAAAAGAACAAACAAAGCTGAAGCGGCTCTCCGGCTCTCTCTTAGACAAAGGCTTACCTAGGAAGCCATACATTTCCAAGGTTGGACTGGTGGAGAGAAGCCAATTGCCTCCCTGACCTTCCAGATCTCAGAATCTCCTTACACCTCAAGGCCAGAAGGAAAGGGAGAGACTTGAGGGTCTGGGATTGCTCCTTCAGAATCACCACTGAATTGAGGATCAGCAGCCAATTGAAAAGGTTATCATTTTAGCTAGCATTAGAAGCATGCTCTAAAATAGGAGGAAGGAGGCCCCCAAAGGAATATTTCACAAAATAATAAATGTATTCTCTTGCCCTCTCTAAATTACTTTGTACTTACTTTATTTTTTCTCCCCTATAGAATGTAAACTCCACGAGGAAATGGAATGTTTCATTTTTCTCCTTGTACCCCTACTGCCCCGCATGTGGTAAACACTAAATACATGTTTATTCAATTAAATGAAAAAAAGATTATAATAATATCATTCAAATACAGACATGGGCTTACTGACCATCATCATTAAAGTATATGCTATTGTTTTTCCAACTTACAGGATCATAGGATTTATGTGAGTATGTTTTCAATTTTTTTTCAATCAGCAAAATCCACTTTGCTCTCAACCATTGTTATGCTTTCCCTCTGTTGATTATCTCCAATATATCCTGAATATAGTTTGTTTATAAATAGTTCTTCACTCGCTGTCTCTCCCATTAGACTGTGAGCTCCTTGAGAACTGGGACTGTCTTTTGTCCCTGTGTATCACCAGCTCTTAGCACAATGCCTGGAACACAGTAGGCACTTGGTAAATTTTTACTGACTAACATCTGTCTAATTGTACTACTTCTATGACCCTTGATGATGGTAGGGGTTCAGAGGATACACATATATCAAATTCCCGTATATGAATGTAAGCAGTTTATTCTTGCTTAGCCCCTTATGATTGTTTTTTCATGTTTACCCGTAGGATAATAAGTACTAATTTCAATAACACTGCAGGAGTCCTTTGCTATTATCAAAATTAACAGCAGAAAGGAATGAACAGTTGTCATAATACAATGTTTATGTGGGGCCTTTCATCTAAGAATCTTAAAGGGCTTCACAAACACGAGTTAGGATTTACAACCGCCCTCCATGGGCAAGTTACTATAATAACCATTTTACAGATGGATTAACTAAGACATGTAAGGATGAAATAATTTGCTCTGAGTGATAGAATTAAAACAGAGATGAGGCAGAAATACATTTTTGAGTTCCTGATTCTTTAACTCTATTTGATAAACACGGAATTGGTCATTTGGGAAAATCTTGAGGGTCAACTGTAAGATTGAGCAATGACAGAGGCTGTTGTCAAATGGGCAAAAACAAGAGAGAACAGAAAAATGGAGGAAGAAAAAGATAGAAAAGAATAAGAAAGGAGAGGCATATGAGAAGTTAAAGCAAAGGAAAAAATAAAAAGAAAGTAAAAAGAATATGTGGAAAGGGGTGGCAGAAGGCCACTAGCAATGGCATCCAGTGCCACTTACACCACATATTACCCATCTTGCACCAGACAATTCTACCTTCCTCTAAGGGAGATTTCATGATTATATTTCCTTATGTGAATCCAGGGGAACCATAGGCAATGTACGCGGGTAGATGCTTATGTCTGACCAGAGGAAGGGTCAGAGGATCAGGGACTTAGAACAGAAAAAGACTTTAGAGACAGCTGAATCTAGCACCCTTCATTTTACAGATAAGGAAGCATAGGCTCAAATAGGTTATTGTTTAAGTTTCAAAAACTAATTATCTTCCTAACACCAAGTCCAGCATATTTTTCATTACGCTACTATAGATCTTAGAGAGATCAAGTGAAAAGACACAGATCCCCATAAAGGTGAAGTACTTTCCCAAGGTTGCTGCAGTCATACATACCAAAGTTGGAATTTGAACCCATCATGGTACAGTGGAAAAAACAAAATGAAACCTGAGTTGTAATCCCAGCTCTCCTACTAACTGTATGATTTTTAGACAGGTTATTTATCCTCAGTTGCACAGTGAATAAAGCAGATAGAAAGATTCATCTTCATGAGTTCAAACCCAGCCTTAGACATTTACTAGTTTGTGTGATCCTGGGCAAGTAATTTAACCCTATTTTACTCAGTTTCCTCATCTGTAAAATGAGGTGGGGAAGGAAATGGTAAACCACTCCAACATCTTTGCAAAGAAAATCCCAAATGGGGTCATGAAGAGTTGGACATAACTAAAAAGTGATTCAACAACTTTCTTATCTGAAAAATGAGAAAGTTGAATTAGATGACCTCTAAGGTCCCTTCCAAAACTGGGTCTATGATCTTCTAACTCCAAATCCATACTTCTGACATTCTGCTTTTCCCTAGATCTGCATCATTTAGACATGTAAAAGTGTTTCACCCTTCTCCTTCTCTCTGTGGACATGGGACTCAGTAGTCAAATAACTAAAATCCAAGTAAAATTCCCTACTGGAACACCTAGTTGGAGAGTGCCCAGGGGTTTATGATGGGCTGAAGGAGAAACTTGCCCTGAAGGCACATGTAATGACACCTCAGTTGTAGAATATTTCATTGTTCAAACATACTGGGTTTCTGACATTACTGTGTTTGTCCTTCATTTCCAAGAGGACCATGACATCAAGGAAATGATGACATGACTTGCAGTTCACTTTGATTTGAGTGAGGGGGGCTGTGCAGGTCACCAGCCTCACTTTCTCCTCCAGAGCCATCTGGGTCCAGCGGCCAGATATTCATCAGGACAACTGGAGATGACTCCGGATGCAATGGGAGACTCTGGCCCTTTTAGGCTAAAGCCTTTTCAGGTTCTCACTTTGAGTGAGGTAATGTCCATTCAATGAATAGGACTCTTTAAGAAGTGAGTCAAGGGATGGCCCCTTTAATAATAATTTTAAAAAATCAAAACGGTAGGGGAAGACCCTCAGGGTTGCTGGTAAAAAGAGAAACAGTTACTATTAATTTTCACTCTGAGCCAGGAGGGCCAGAAATATAGCCAGTAAGTGGAGCTTGTGCTGGGACCTATTGTGGTCCAATCTATGAGCTCCAGAGTAAAATGGGTTTAAGGTTTGGTCTTTGAGGGAGGAAGGAAGGAAGGAAGAAAAAAGGAAAGAAAGGAGCTGAAAATATAAATATAAATTTCATAAATATAATTTATTTCTATATTATATTTATTATTTCTATATTTCTATAATTTAAAAAATATAAAAATAATAATTCCATGAAAATATAAGGAGGTGAAAAACACAATTCCAAAACCAATGTATAAGGACAATCTTTGGTCTAATATCACTTTAAGTCATAGTCTGTCAGTCAATAAGCATTTATTAAGTACTTTCTATGTGCCAGGTACTGTTCTAAGCACTGGGGTTTTTTTTTTAAAAAGGCAAAAATATGACCCTTAGCCTCAAGGAGCTTCCATTCTAATTGGGGGGAGGGGAAGGGCAGAGCTAATGTGTAAACAAATTCAAAAATGATCTAAATTAATCTAGAAGTTAATCTCAAAGGGAAGACACTAGATGAGGGTAGGATGGGGAGGAAAGAGAAAGGCTCCTGATGAGGAAGAGATTTGAACTTAGTCTTGAAGAAGCTAGGGAATGTAAGGATGTGAGGAGGGACAGCGTTCCAGGCGAGGGAGTAGCCAGCAGAAAAGCAAGGAGACAGAGTTCTCAGGTGCTTGGAACAGCAAGAAAGCCACAAGTATGCCAGAGTATGCTAAGGGAAGTAAAGTGTAAGAATATCGGAAAGATAGGAAGAGGTCAAGTTAGGAAAGGCTTTAAAAGCCAAACAGAGGATTTTATGTTTGATCCTGAAGGTAATAGGAAGCGACTGGAATTTACTGAGTAGGGGAAGTAATGGGTAATTCTTCACCTTCTGTTTCAGGGTTCCTCACTTTTGCCCCATACATGCTATAGAATGCAATCTCCCTGAAGAGAGAGATTGCCTCATTTTTTTGTCTTTTCATCCACCACCTCCACTTACCTTTTTTTAATCAGACCTGTAGCTTTCTTCCTAAGGAAGCTACCTCTGTTAGTATAGATCAGAACCTATTCTGCGACTTGTATTTGTGGAGAATTGTATGGGCCACTAACAAGTTAAAGGATACCCAGGATCACTCAGCCAGTAATGTATCAGAGGTAAGCTTTCAACCTCTTTGCCTAAATCCAAGACTGGGTCTTTAACTACTACACCATATTATCTCCTACAGAAGGAATAGGTGAAATAGTAACTATTTTATAAAGCAAATATATTCAATAGAGTCACAGAATTTGAGAGCTATAAAAGACCTCAGTGACCACCCATTTCAATAGCAGAATGGCAAGTAGTTGTTGAGCCTGTTCTCCAAAAAGCTACACCTTTTAAACAAACCTTTATTTAATAAGAATGTATTGAATAAGAATAGAGCAAGGTTGTTAAATATCAATGCAGGCAACCAACCAACTAATGAATTGAATATCTTATAGACTCCAAGTTATAATAGGCAATAAGAGGTTATGGAGTCTTACCTATGACCCAAGGCTTCAATTTCCTTGAAAATATCCCTAACAGATATTTATCAAAGATCTGCCCAAAAATTGTTAGTGATGGAGAATTCACTGTTGTTACTGCTGTTTTCAGACTGCATAAGGGGGATAATTAGTTAATCTGGGAACAAGATGGAGTAGCAAAAAGCATCACTGGACTGAGAATCAGAAGACCAGAGTTCTAATCCCAGCCTTCTACCACACTATGTGAGACATTAATTTGTTTAGCTCTGATTCATTCTGTGTAAAATGAAAGACGATGTCCAAGTTGCTTTCTGTTCTAAGACTTCCTTTTCTTCTTTAGCTTCTACAAGAGCTAAATTAAAGGCAGTCTGGGGTCCCTTTCTTGTTCTCCAACTCTTTGTCATTTAATATCCATATGCCTCAGTTTGGAAAAGTGTTAAATGTCTCTTTTATCTTCCAAAGAGAGATCATGAATAAATTTATAAAAGGATGAGACAGTTCATCCCAGAGAACCTCCTCCCTAGGAGTAAATAAGGCAATCTGGGGAATAACATTAAATCTTCCAGGCCAATCCTAGACAATTTCATTTATAAAATGATTGATTTCCTAGTGGCCAGAATTAGCTAGTGCAGAATCTACATGCACAAAATGACTAACCTGCAAGGCATCCAGTCCCCTAATCTCAGCCATTTTAACCCCTGATAAGGATCCACTTGGATATGGCAATCAGCATCAATCATCAAGACAGCTGAAATGATCATAGCAGCTATGCTGAAGGTCAGCTCAGTTATTGTATTTAGATAAAGCCTGATATGACAGGTGTCACTAACACCTGGAGAAAGTCAGAACTCAAAGCCTCTAAAGCACCATAAAATTCTATAGGAAATATAACATCCATATTATTTCTGTGTATGTGTGTATGTGTCCATATAGGAATCATATTTCTTATGATTTAATTAATATAATAAAGTATTTACAGCTTCAGATATGAATTGATATATTGTCCATTCACTGAGAACAGGAAGGAAGTCATTTTCCCTGGTCTTAATTTGCACATTTCTAGAGAAATTTTCCAAAAGGAGTCATCTCCCTGTTTTGAGTGAGGGATTTGTCAATAGGAAAGACACTAAATCTAAGTGATTTACACAACTTTTCCTTCTTTGAAAAGTTTTATAGAGGCTTATGTTTTCTGACGAAGGGTGTGTAACCTTTAGTGAATCAGTCCTTCAGTGTCATATTTTGAAAGGTCCTTAATAGTATATTGTAGGGTGTCTAAAGGCTTATGATGAAAATGATATGCATCCGGTAGAAGGACTGGGCTAATCCCCTGCAGCTGGAATACAGTATGGGGGTGGAGGGGGGAGTGGAGGGACAGGACTCTTTTCTGGATAGATTTTGAATGGGAATTAAGACCTCTTCTTAAAACAAACAAACAAAAATATCCCCAAAGTGAAGACATACGGTAGTGCAGCAAAAAGGAGGTTTCAGCAAAGAGTGAAAGAAAGCCTCTTTTCATGGCTGGTTCCAATCTTTCACACCCACTCTGAGGAAAAAGAAGGTATCATCGCTTGCACCGAAAAGGGAGGGCAAAACAACTGTTGGTAGGGCCTCAGAGGACAGGCCGTGCTTTTAATAACCTTTTTCCAAATCTTGGAAGACATACGACTTTTCAATTCAGATGTTTCCAAAAATACATGAAATGCAGAAAACACTTTCCCCTTTGCCAGAAACGCGCTGGTGCTTTGCTTACATTACATGCCCCACCCCCTCCACAACATGTTGGGAATAATAAAGCCTCTCATATCATTGATAAGATTGAACATGGGCTAAGGCAAATGGGAGACGGCTCAGTCAATCCTTTACGCCTCTTTCTGAAATATAAATATGGACACTATCCAACTTTCCCAATCTGAATGACTTTGGCTGAGGGAGGTGGGTATGGAAATCATTTCCTTTCTAGGTGCAGTAGCTGCTTTCCACAGACTCAACAAAGACATGAAATATCATTAACATCTGATTCTAAAAAGGTTGACAACCACTTCTTTGTTTTAGGAAGCAGCCTGGGGAAAGCTGCTGCGCATTACTACATATCGCTAGCAAAATTATACCTATTAGGCACTGATAGGAGTGTTGGAATATTTCTCTCATTTGTGTTCTGAGATGGAACTTGAATATGTCTATTGTTTTCACAGTATCCATTTCATATTTTAAACAGCATGGAAAAATCATACATGTAAACATTACTTCAGCTGAGGCAAAGCAAGTCTTGGCCCAACAAGAAAGCTTGCCTGGCTGAACTCTGTGGGCCATAGTTTCAAGGAGAGGAGGAGGTGAGGGAGGCAGAAAGTGATTCTTACAGTTTGTCAAGTGGTTGCTTCTGTGTTAAAGGACTCAAGCTCCCTCCTTTTCCAATCAAACTAGAAGGTGATGGAGGTCTCAAACAAGCTTTTCTGTTGTATAATGGACAAGGCTTGTTTGTTTAGATACGTGAACTAGGGAGGAGGAGAGGATTTGAGAGAAAAGAGATTCCCATCTATCATAGCTTTAAAATGCTGAATATTAAAGAAAAAAGGAAAGGGAGCAGGGGAGTCATAAAGAAAGAGATGGCCTTGGGTTTAAATCCTTCCTCTGATACATACAGGTTTTGTGACCCTAGGCAACTCACTTAAGCTCTCAGTGTTTTAGAGAACTTTCCAGGATTGTAAATTGCAGAGAAGGTGTCTATCTGCATTGGTAGAGTTTTCTCACTAAGGAATCCCCTCTGCCAATGAAATTACAACTTCAATCCATATCCTTAAGAAAGAAAAAAAATGCTAAAAAAAAAAAAGATAAATACTTCTAAAATAATTTTCAAACAACCGTATTTTCTAGGGTTAAAGCAAAAATCCAAACAGTTTTCCTCTCATCCTTTGGAATAAAGAATGAATTTAATCTAAGGAATAGTGAAACCATCCACTCCTCTCTCTGAGACCCTAAAAATATTTCTGCATGTAAAAAATGCTTGTCTTCCCTCTAAGATGTCTTAGAGCCCCAGACTCAAGTTGAAATGTAATTGATTCTTAAAGTGAACACTACCCTTCATTTACCATATGTATCTACAGATTCAGTTGTCTAGAAAAATGGCCCCAATTCATACTTGTCTATAGATCTTGAGTTAGTGAATAAAGGAAGATTTACATTCATAGGATTTTAGGATCATAAATATAGAACAGAATGAGAACCTCATAAGTTGTCTGGTCCAACTCACTGTATTGTTAATGTGTTTTTGATCAATGGGAAGATCTTTCCCATCCATTGATAGGCCCACGTGACCTGCTTGAGGTACCTGGAAGCCTGAATCACATGAGTCTGTGGTGGGAGGAGCTTTCTGAATAGGTAGAGCAGGGAAGGTGGAGCAGAGCCCTGAGGAAGTTGGTCAGAGTAGTTAGAGTTGAGGGAGGGAGAGAGAGAGAGAGTGAGAGAGAGAGGGAGAGAGAGAGAGAGAGAGAGAAGGGGTAGGGGGAAGCAGGCAGTGAGCTATGAGTGTTTGTTTGTGGGAAGGTCCTAGCAGGGGGAAGGCTTGGGGATGGCAGTGCCCTCTTTATTGTTATTGTGTATAGATTTCTATGTTGTTATGATGGATTTGACTTTCAGGTGTTGGGATTCAGCTTTCTGGTGTCTGGATAAATGTTTTGGTTCTATCTTCCATGTGGAGAGTCTGTTATATTTTGTGATTCAGTATCATGCCAGCATATTCATAACCACTGTAGGCACTGTGAATATCACATTGGTGTTACACTCACTCATTTGATAGATCAGGAAACTGAGACAAGAGACTTTAAGCAACTTGCTGAAGGTCACACAGGTAGTATCAGAAGTAGGAAATCCAGCCTCCAACATTTTCTACCTCTGTGATTGGGTCAATAGCTTAACCACTCTGTGCCTCGGGCAATTCTCTAGCATTTGTCCACTAGACAAAGTCGTAGCTAGTTGCAGTCTAACTTGATTGATGAGGTTCCCTCACCAGAAGAAATCACAAGCCAATCAATTTCTATATAGATTTTAAACAACTCTCCAATAGCAAACCAATGGCTTTGTTTTGTAAGTCATTCTATATCAAATAAAATCAATAACTCTTTATTGAGGAACTCTTGGGAAAATTATACCCTGGAGATGGAAACAGGAGCTGAAAAGAAGACTACAAAGGCAGGCTTCCTGTTCTCCATGAGCTTATGATACAGTTGCTAAGGTAAAAAACAAACAAACAAACAAACAAACAAACACATGAAAAGGTAATCATCAATAAGAGGTTTTCAAAAGCAATCCCAAAAGACAGTAAAAGAGACTAGGTGGACTCTCCATGAAGGCAGCCATTGTTTCCTGTGCTGTTCAGGTTTGTGTCCTAAGTACTTCCACACAGGAGGCAATTAATAAATGTTGGCTGAGTTCAATTAAGTTCTAGGAGTGCAAGTGAAACCAAAAAGCATTTATTAAACATGTAATATGTGTCAAGTATTGTACTAAACTCTGGGAATTCAAATATAAACAAAAAGAAAAAGTCTCTGTCCTAAGGAACTCGTATTCTAATTGAGGAAGACAATGCATAAAACTGAGCTGAAAACAGGGGCTTGGAGATAGGGTGTGGGGAGAAGTTGCCCCAGGAGGAAGAAGTAAAAGATAGTTGACTTGAGTTTCTTCCTCAAAATGTATGTTCTAGGAGGAACTCACTAATGGGAGGATGTTGTCTCCAGGCACAGAGAGATTTTTCAGAGCAAGAAGAGAACTGAGGCATGCAGGAGAAATTTAATCAGTCTGAAGCCAATCTGGGAGAGGAATGAAGAAGTAAGACACCAACAGTCGAAACAGAGGAGAGATCACTATGTGTTGGGGGTGATCAGTAGTGAAGCTCACTTACAAATTCTTAACTACTTTCATAGCTTTCAAAGGTTAGCAAATGGTGCATTTAAAAGAAATTACAATCTTTTAAATTATTTTCTTTGACTGTCTATTTTATTATATTTTTTTTCTTGTTGGTTTAAAAAGAAAAAAAACCTCCCTCCACTTACAGGCTTGTCAGTAAGTTGTCTTCCATATATGCATGAGACAACTTAATGATGTATCAATCCAGTGACATGGAAAAAGATAGGATACAGCTCTCCACTTTGGGGGAGACTCAGCTGTGTCTGCCTCCTGCTTATTATGCTGAAATGATATGGGGACAAGCTGTCCTCACTGCAACCAAAATACATCCCTCCAAGCATACACTCCCCACTTCCAGACTAAGAGCTTCATTCTGGGTCCTCAAAGTTTTAATTATTCTTTCCAGAACTACATTTATGCACCACTATACACACACACACACACACACACACACACACACACACACACACACACACACTCCACCAGGAAATACTCTAGATAAGATTCAAATATAAACAGTTGAATATGGTTTTTATTTTTATTTTTAGTACTCCCTCATTTCTTAACACAAAGGTTGCTGAAGTGAACAAAGGGTCCAGTGGGTAGTGTTAACATGATTTGTGCAGTATTTACCACACTTTCCAATGGGGTTACTACTCAATTAGAGCAAAATAAAGGGTTGTTGCCCAGTAACTATGTAATTACAACACCACTGAAAGTACAATAGTGTCATTGTTAGCCACAAATACAAGATTCCAGGTATTCTGAGCTCCAGGTGGTTATTCACACAACTTCAGTCACTAGCGGAGGGACTGGTTTAAGCAAGAGCTAAAAGGATCGGGGGTTTTATGTCAATTGTACTGTAATGTCTAAATCCCTTGAAAATCACCTTGATTTGCAAAGAAAAGACAGTCAGATACAGGGAAATGACAGCTTTCACAATCATATTTAACAGATAGGAAGTTCTTTCTGTTTTCAAAACCCTTCAAAATCACTAATTAGCTATTCCATCCAACAGCTCTTCTGGGAGGAAATATACAAAACCTACTCATGGAACAAATTGCCCAAGGAATTTACAAATCTGCACTAAGGCCTTAACAGCCTACTCACATTCAGTGGAGGGCCACACTGACCTGTCTCTTTATCAAGAAGTAAAATTCAGTCTTATATCTCCACCAAGAAAACCCCAAATGGAGTCAAGAAGAGTTGGACATGACTACAATGGCTGAACAACAAAATCCAAACAGGCTTTTCACTTAAAGTTTTGGTAAATGTTCTTAGCCTGTGATGCTTCCTTCTATACTGTCATCTTTGATATTGCTTCTACACTCAAGTAGGAAGGATCCACTTTGGAAAGCATATTGTTATCTTTTATATAAATGAAGGAATAAATGAATAAATGAACGAGTTTTTCCTAAAACTTTATTTTAAAATGAAAGAGCATGGCAAATTCTTATAAAAGCCAAAGGCAGTAGAGAGAAAGTGGAGAGCAGGGAAAAGAATGCTAGATAAGGAGTTCAGAGAAACTTCACTTTTGAATCCTCTCTTGCACATTTACTAGTTCTATGACCATGGAAAAGATACTTTCTATCTCCAAGCTTAGTTTCCCCATCTGTAAAATTGGCAATAATAATAACACAAGGTTGTGAGATATTTCATTATCAATTTAGATAATGTATGTAAAGGATTTCCCAAACCTTAAAGTACTAAATTAATATTACCTTTAATTTAATGAGCTCCCGGTGAAGGGAAAGGGATAGATTTGTCATTTCACTTATGTAGGGAATTTCTCTAGATGAGAAAACTCATATTTCTGATGCAAAATGATACGTTATCTGTAACTTATAATCTTAGAGGCTTGTCTAGAGTACTTACGCAACTTACCCAAGGTTGTACAGCCAGTATAATGGCACCTAAACTGAGATCTAAGCTTAGGCCTCAATTCACTATACTGTGCTAATTCTCTTTCTTTGGGTAGGTTAAAAAGAAACTTTCCCAGGGTAAAAAATAAAAAAGAGTTTGGGTCACCCAGAGAAAACTATTTGGTGCAGTTTCCTCATGTTGTTATTCATCCTTCATTTTTGAAAAGGATCAGTGACATCACAGGGTAATGTCTTGACTTCCATATATGAATTGGATTTAAATGAGTCAGAGTTGCAAAGTCATCAACCTCAATCTCTCTTCTAGAGTCATCAAAGTCCAGTAGCAAGACAAAAGTCAAGAAGATTGATGATAGCCTGGGATACAGTGAATGGTGTCTTCAATGTCTGACCAAGCTCTAAGAGCTCCATTGTACCTGCTTGAGCTGCCTTCATGGCCTTTGGAACAAATGGTTCTCATCTGCTCATATCTTCACATGCTTTGGGTAGACCTCCCTCAAATTCACCAACAGGTTTGAGGTCTGTGGGTTGTCTGCACTTGGCTTAATTTGTCTGCAGAGATGGTTTTACCAGGGTGTGACCCCTGCATATGCTATAGCTTCTTGGAGCCACAAGAGAGAGCTGGGGGACAGGTGGACACCAAAAGTGAGTAAGCAGTCCTAAAAAGCCCACATGATAGAGGGGCTAGTCCTCCCTGAACATCCCATACAGTCCAGTTCCCTTATACATACAAAATGGGGGAGACCTCCTGCCCAACCTGATTCATATAGAATGATTCCACTATTGCCTTAATTCTGTCTGCACTATTATTTGCAATGAGGACGGTTAATAGGAAAAGCAAGTATAACCTTTGCTGAGATCATTTCTAGTTTAGGTTAGAAGTCAGAAGAACTGGGCTCTAACTCTGGCTCTGCCACTGAGAAGTCAGGTGAAACCTCGGGGAAGACATAGGGTAAAACCCTCTTTTTTATGTCATCTGGAAAATGAGAGGTTTGTATGAAATGATGATGATGATGATGATGAATTGGAACAAATTTCCTTCCTGTACATACAAACCTCACAACCTTGAGAATTCTGTCAATAAATATTGCTGGGAGGAAATCCTTATGGTTGACAAAATTTTTGTCTGCTATCACATGGATATAACATTAACCCATAAAAATGTAAGAATTACATTATGAAAGCTTGTCACCATACTCAAAACTCATGATCTCCAAGTTACATGGAACAAAGAGGTTTTTTTTAAAGCTATAACTACTCTCACCAAAACACAGAGGGAAAATTATCTACATATACATGTGTGTATATATACGCACACAACATACATAGATGTATATATGCACACATACATATATATTATGGATATCATATATGTGATATATACATATTATATATAAAATTGTAAAACACCCTACAGAATTAAAGACCACCCTAAAATGGAGAAACATTAAAAATAATAGCGACATTCATCTGAAGAAACAAGAGGTCAAAAATTTCAAGGGAAATCATGAACAAAAGTGAAAAGAAAGTGGCCAAATGCTACCATATCTCAAACTCTACTATATGGCCAAGTAGTAATCATGAATAGACGAAAAATAAAACATGTATTACATGGAAATCATTGTGCTAATCACTGGGAACACAATGATCAAAATTATATGCTATTGGTTAAAATTTAAAAAAAAAAAGACCAGGCAGTAGAACAGGTCTGGTATACAAGATGTGGAAACAAGCAACAAGTAAACATAATAGCATAATGTTCATTAAAAACCAAATACTCCGGCTATTAGAACTCACTATGTCACAAAACTTCTGAGAAAACTGAAAAACAATCTGGCAGAAATTAGGCATAGATCAGTATCTCACACTACATGCTTTCATAAGTTCCAAATGTATACATGACTTATATATAAACACATAATAAACATCATAAAAAATTAAAAGAGCAAAGAAGAAAATGTCTTACACTATAATTAGGTGAAGAGTTCACAACCAAACAAGGGATAGAGAAGATCACAAAAAAGTGAAATGGACAGTTTAATTGGATAAAAAAATTTTAAGCTCTACAAATTAAGTCAATTCAGTTAAAATTAGAAGAAAAACAGTAATCAGGGATTAGGGGAGAATCTATGCAACAATTTTCTCCAATAAACATCTCATACCCCAGATATGTAAGAAGCTATTCCAAATTTATAAGAACAAAAACCATTCTCTAATATATAAAGAGTCAAAGAATATGAACAAGCAATTTTCAAAGGAAGTTTAAGCTATCAATAAACCTATGAAAAGGATTTTACAAATCACTAAAGAAATGCAATTTAAAACGGTTCTGAGGGTCTTGCTTCAGTCAGAGTGACAAAGATGACAAAACAGGAAAATGATTATTAGTGAAAAGGTTCCGGGGGAAATAGGCACGCTGGAACTATGAATTAGTCTGGCCATTCTAGCTCAGAGACACAGTAATACCCTTACTGGGCGCATACTTGCATAAAAATAAAAGTCAAGGGGAAAGAGCTCATATGTGGCAAACTATAGTAACTCTTCTATAGTAACAAAGAACTACATCCTAAGGAGGGATGGGGATGCCAAGGAGAGTGCCCATCCACTGAGAAATGACTGGACCGATTATGACATGTAAATATTCTAGATACTGTTGTGTCATAAATTGCAAAAACAGTGATTTCAAAGAAACCTGGGAAGTATTATGAATTAATGCACAGTGAAGTGAGCAGAAGAAGGACAACAAACATAGTAACAACAACTGTAAAGAAAAAGACAACTTTGAAAGACAAGAACTCTGATCAATGAAATGCCCAATCATAATTCTGAGGACGAGTGATAAATCATGCTCTCAATCTACTGTCAGACTTGCAATGGAATCAGGATGCACAGTAAGAGGTACGTTTTCAGACACAGCCGATGTGGAAATATATTTTGCTTGAATCTGAATATTTGTTATACGGTTTTGCTTTTTAGATTTTAATTTAGTGGGGTGAGATAGGAGGGAGACAGATACTAGGGATAAAAGAAGAAGAAAATGACAAAGGTCTTTGAAACATTTTTCAATGAATAGAACAAAAGAAAAACCAAAAAGAAACATAGATAAGCAGAACATCTTTGAAGGTTACATGTTAAATTAATTATATATTTAAAAAGAAGCTACACATAAAAGACATTCTCAGTTTCACATACAATTTCCTTTTCTTGTTCTACTATATATGGAAACATTCATTTTATTTCGTGCTTAAACTCAAAATAAAGCTAATTTTAAAAATCAAATGAGAGGATTGAAATAGATGATCTCTAAGGTCCTAAGTGGTCAGAGACTTACTAAAGGAAAGATGAGAGAGATGCATCAAAAGAGACTTGACAGAAACAAGGAAATCAGGAATCCTTGCTGTCTATAATTAGTGCCTGTAGACGATCACTACAGTCTCTTACTATACTAAAATTCTGTGATCCCATGATTCAATAAAGAGTATTCCTACTTATTGTTCCACCCTGCCCCCAATTCCTCCCATGATCTCTAGAGGCCTTTTCTACTAGGCTGCCCAAGTCTGCCACATGTGTTGCTTCACACATCAAACAGCCTTTACTCTGTTCTCCCACCATCCCCAGATGCTGAGGACTGAAGTGTTAGCCACAGACTCA
Organism: Pseudochirops cupreus; assembly: GCA_028627135.1. Taxonomy (NCBI): domain Eukaryota; kingdom Metazoa; phylum Chordata; class Mammalia; order Diprotodontia; family Pseudocheiridae; genus Pseudochirops; species Pseudochirops cupreus. The sequence continues at coordinate 489,798,697 of CM053580.1, forward strand.
GGAGGCAAAACAGTATTCTGGTTAGAAATTCACCAAGCATTGGCTGTTGTGAGTCCCTAGTCATTAGTATATGAATGATTAAGTTTAGAAAACATTTATTAAGCAATTGCCATTGTTCAAAGCACTAGGGATTCTAACAGAAAAGCTAGAAACTCCCTGTTCTCAAGGAGCTCCTATTCTGCTGGGAGATATAACTCACATGGGAGGATTCAGTTGCTGGGCAGATGGCAAGACCATGGGTGCTTAATGTATATCAGCAGATCAGATGTCACACTGCTCAGGACACTGCCTTAGTGAGCCATAGTAGGAGAATATCAGATGGTAAGACCAGTATGACCTTAGGATGTAGGTAATAATAAAGCCAGGTAGTTTACCAAAGTATGGCACTTGGTTCCTCTCAGCTCATCCAAGCGATATGAAAATTCACTTCTACTCTTTATATAGGAAGACTCCAGTAACACATGGATTCAGAAAGATCCAAATTCAAATCTTACTTTAGACATTTGCTAGCAAAGCAAATTATTTAACCTCTCAGCCTCAGTTCTCTCATACCATCATGAATATAAAAATATTTGTAGCACTTACCTCCCAGAGTCATTTGAGGATTAAATGAGATAATGTGAGTAAAACATATTGAAAACTTTAAAGTGCCACATAAATATCAGTTATTACTATTATTAAATTAGTGTCTGAAAGAACAATAGTTAGAGTTAAAGGGTAGCCTGTGATGTTTTAGACTGACCAAAGGAGAAAAGCATGTGAATTCTCAAAGACAAGTTATAACAAAGATTTGTGCATTACAGTGGGAAACAAGCAGATTCTTATGTATTCAGAAGCCAGTAGCTATGTATCAGAAAGGAATTCAGAATAGAAAGCTTGTTATAGAGGTGGAATATACTTAGTTTATTTTTTCAGATTGAATATCCAGTCTCTAAAATGAGGTAATCATGAATGGCATTTTGCTAACAACCCAGACAGATCTCCTTTTGCCCTTCAGATAACATAGTAATTTTATAGCAGAGGTCATAAAATCACATTCTGAATGCCACAGGTGCCAAGGGAAAACAAAGAAAATGTCCACATAATTGTAAACCTCAATGGGAAGGTTCTTTTTCCTGGAAGCTTTCAGTTTTCATAGTTAGAAATTTTTTAAGGCTCATATTCCTAATTCATACATAATTTGATGTTCACTTCTTGGCAATTTTAGCTTGTAATTTCCTTATTTTGATTTTGAACCAAGCCTTCAAGGACTTTTCTGCTTTTAATTTACAATATAACATAGGGGATAGTGAGCCCTGTTATCTTTCATGCATAAGAGAACATGCCCCTCCTAGGTGTAGAGAAAATAAAAAACAAACATGAATAACTTAGTTGATTCAGGTAAGAATCCATTACTATCAGTGAGTATACAAATCAACTTGAACAGAATGAGATTCACTCATAATATTCAGTGTATGGAAATGCTCAGTGCAATGGAAAGAGCACACTGGATCAGGAATCACAAGATCTGACTATGGCTGCCACCTATCAGTATAACCTTGGACGAGTCACTGACTGTCTTCTGACCTCAGTTTCCCTATCTGTAAAATGAAAAGGTTGAACTCGATGATCTGTGCCATATACACAATAGCTGTGAGGTGCCTGTCAGAACTAACATCCTAAAATGGTATGATTCTATTCTATAAAGATGAAAAAAGGTGGGATTTGACTCCCCTTGCCCTTAGAGAAGATAGGCAGAAGCTAAAAATCAACCCCTGCCTATCCAGCCAAAAATAGTAAGAAGTTCCCACTCTGCATCAGCTTGACAAAAAAGGTTTCTCAGATCTCACTTTTGTAGAAGTGAGTGCTAAGGCAGCATGAGTTATGATCACTGCTCCAAGAAATCCGTTAAGACTTTCTCCTAAGATGCTCCAATTTTTGTACTAAGATACTCCTCCTCCAACCTAGTAAACCTCTCAGAAAAAAAAAATGGATTTCAATAACTCATAGCTGTTTTTTCACTAGGCACTAGCAGGTCCCAATTCCAAAAGTTTAAATCAAATCAACAAACATTATTAATCACCTATTATCCTCCAGGGGCTGGGCTAAACATGAAAGCAAAGGAAGGCAAAAATAATCCTTGCTATCTAGGGAACTCACAGACCAATGAGTGGAAAATCAACAATAATGGTAATAGCTAACATTTATAGAGTGCTTATTATGGGCTATGCACTTTGAAATTATTATCTTGATCCTCACAACAACCCTAAAGGGTAGGTACTATCATTATCCCTGTTTTATTGATGAGTAAATGGAGGTAAACCAAGGCTGAGTGTCTTGCCCAGGTCACAGAGCTAGTAAGTGCCAAGGCCAAATTTGAACTCAAGCCCAGGTCCAGCATTCTATCCATTGGGCCACCTAGGTGCCTCATCTTTCTAAACTATGTTCAAACAAATCATACACAGGATAAATTGGACATAATATCAAAGGCACCCCTTAAGAGGGGTCAGAAAAGACTTCCTGAAGAAGGTAGGATTTTAGCTGAAATTGAATGCTGCCAAGGAAATCAGCTGATGAAGATGAGACAGCAGACCATTCTAGGCATGAGGGACAGGCAGTGAAAATACACAGTGTTTCATATGAGGAGAAGTGAGGAGGCCAGTATCACTGGATCACAGAGTAAAGTATAAGAAAATTGGAAAGCTAGAAAGAGACCAGGTTGTAAAGGCTTTAAAAGCAAAACAGAGGATTTTAAATTTGATCCTGGAGGCGATAAGGAGCAACAGAAGTTTACTGAATGGCAGCAGGGTCAGGTGTGACATGGCCAGACTAATGCTTTACAGCTGAGTGGAAGATGGATGAGTGGGGAGAAACCTGTAGCAGGGAAACCAACCAAAAAAAAAATGAAACTATAGGAAAGTTATTCTTTGTCTTCCTTCTGCTTTACCATGTCATATACACAATATAAGGTTGAGGGACTTGCCCATGGTCACATTAGTCCTGGCGCTGGGATTTGAACCTAGTCCTTGACTCCAAGTCTATTACTTATTTCACTGCAACATGTTCATTCTCTTCTCAGCATCCAGGCATTTCATGAGGCCCTATCTGTCAAATTTGCAATATTTTGAAAGGCTTGGGCTCTCATCACTTTCCCCAGCTACAAAAACTGCCCTTCTCCTCAAACCTTGTGTTGATTTCCAAAGTAAGCTCCACATGTTCACAGGCTACACAGAAGTGAGGAGAAGAATGACAAGGCAGCCTGTTGTGCCTTTCATTCCAAAGTATGTTGCATATCACATGCCTTCATCATCACTCGAACCACAGGCATTTCTGTCTGGCCAAAGCCAGAGGAATTTAGTGGACATGGGAAGCACAGATATGTAGGATAAATGGTAGAACAGGGCCTTTGGGCCATTAGTCTTGGCCCTTATTAAAATGAACTGTGCCAATACACAATGTTCAATGCTTTCTGGTTCATAGATTTAGAACTGGGAGGAACTTAGAAATCCTGGAATCCAACCTCCTCATTTTATAGATGAGGAAACTAAAACCAAAAGGGGCTAAATGACTTGCCCAAGGTCATACATATGGGAAGTAAAAAAAAAAAAAAAAGAGAGAGCCTAGGGGCAGCTAGATGGAGCAGTGAATAGAGTGGGGCCCTAGAGTCAGGAGGACCTGAGTTCAAATCTGACCTCAGATACTTCACACACACACACACACACACACACACACACACACACAAAAACCTAGCCATGTGACCTTGGGCAAGTCACTTAAACCCAATTGCTCTACCTTCCCCCTCCAAAAAGCAAAAAAATAAGAGCCATTGGCCTCTGACCCCAGAGCCAATATCAACACTCATTCTAAGTGTACCACATTGGTTAATGAAGTCTTGTTAAGGCTTCCAATTCTACCCAAAAAAGACCTGGGGTTTCTCTGACAGATGAAATCAAATCTCCCAAGGTTCCAAGCTGTGATAACAAACAAACTTAGTAAACCTGGTGGGCCCAGGTTACAGTCTTCCTACTACTTCCTTCCCACCATCAGTGTGACCACTGATATAAGAATTGCTGAGGTAGGCAAATGTGAAAGGATAGCAAAGGCTAAAAAGTTGATTAAGTGAAAGGGGAGACCTTAGCTAATATTTAGCAAGAGAGCTGATAGCCATTCAAGTATCTGAAGGACTGTCATTTGGAAGAGAGGTTGGACTTTGGCTTTTTTTACTCCAGAAAGAAGAATTAGGATTATGGGCAGAAGTTGAAAAGTGATCAATTTAGGCTTAATATCAGGAAAGACTTCCCAAATGGTTAGGTAAAAGAATGAGATCCCTTAGAACATAGTAGGTTCTCCCTACTGGAGTTCTCCTTACAAAGACTGGATGACCACTTTGTGGGGCATTTTGTATTAGGAATCTTCCTTAAAGTATGGGTTAAGCAATATAGCCTGTGAGGTCCCTTCTATTCTGATTTGCATTAGAATTGAAATTTAGGTTTTGAAGTTGGAAGTTCATTACTGATTTTTGGCCCTGAAATATACATTTTTTTTTTTTGGCAAGAGGCTACAATGAGTGTTAAAATCATTACTGAATGGCCTCAATCTAAACACTCACCTTTCCCATTTCACACTGGAATGAAATTACTTTGCTATGTAAAACATACAGCTTTGAGTTTATCATTTCCCAAAGGTATTGACAATCCTTTTTTCTCTGTCTGCCCCTTCTGTTTTTTGGATTTAGACAGGTTCCTCTCCACCAAAGGCCTTTAAGGGTTATCTGTCAACCTCTGAGACCCATGCCCCAAACCAGCCTAGACTAGCCTCTTCTACCCAAAGCAAAGGCTGTTTTCCATATGTGAAGACCTAAAAGGTTGCAACCACTGCAGAGTAAAGGAAGGGAGCAGGGGGGAGGGACAACATTCATCTAACAGGAGTGAATAGAGGCCCCACAGCTATTCATCAGAAGAGGTATTTTTCAGCTGAAAGACTAAAGTAACTGAAGGGAACTGAGTAGCCTGTACAGCTGTACTTTTTCCCAAGACCCAGACATGCAGAATGGGACCTATAACACAGGAAAGAGATCATTTCTTTGAGAGGTTTCTTCTCCCCTTGTTTTCCCCAACTCTTATCCCTATCTTAAATTATCGCGGGTGTCAGCAGCTCAAACCTAATCGACAGATCAGGAAATGCAAATCCTTTCACAAGTCCAATGTGAACACTAGCCTACAGGAACCCAAGGTTCTGTGCTAAGAACAAGTCTTTTTTTTTTAAGGAGATGAAAATGATGTATTGTATATAATATTGCATCAGTAGAGATCATGAAGATCATAAGAGTTGAAATACATCTTTGCTTCTCCCTACTTATCAATAGTGTTACAGTCAGAGGACTCAGGATTGTATTTCATTTTAAAATTTCTCTTTTTTTTTCAGGAAATATCCATAATGAAACATGTAAAGAAAATCACTCAAAAAAGTGATTGGAAACAAATTAAAATGAATAGTGTTTAAATAATTAACACCTGCCAAAGGAGGAAGAGAGACCTTATTGCCAATATTAAATCACATCCTTTAATGTCTGAAACAGATGACAGTAAGTAATTCCAAAACAGGCAAGACAGGAAACTAATTTCTAGTTCTTGGAAAGTTGAATGTGTTTCAATAAAGTCAACCCAAAAGGAAAAAAAAAAAAGCACAAAAGGAGCCTTTTTGGATTGAGTTAATTCTGCTGTAGAAAGCTGGGTTTTCATGAAACTTTTTCTTTTATTTAACATCATGTAAATGAACAGCTTTGTGTTAGGAGCAAAAGTATATTCATTATTCAGTAAACTAATGATGTATGTTCCACCTGGTTGCTGAGAAGCCCTACAAGTAAAAAAAAAAAATGGGCAGTATCCTATTACCAAGAACAAATATTAACCCTGCCAAGTTTCCAGCCAATAAATATAACTCACAACAGCTCTGCCAGATAGGCAAATAAGGATGTCCCCCAAAAGGAGAGAAACTAGAAAAGCTCCCTCTTTATCTGGACTGAGACCTAGAATTTTATAAGAACAAAGCAAGGATCCTTACTTCTATTAATGTATGCATGCATGTAAGAAAGAAAACAGAATAAAACCCAGGGCTGATCTTGTAACTAGAGCCAATAAAACACAAAGCAGCTCTGACTACTATTGTCCTAGAAGTTCACCTATTTTCTTTATTCCTGCTTGTGGAATTTGATTAGGCTGACATTTTCCATGGTGAGAGCAATCCCACACCTTCTGACATGCCAGGAGATTTCAGGATGCAGTGAGAATTTCACCAGTCTGGGGAGTTCTATCTTTCAACTAGCCAGAAGTGAGGATGTCTGTGGTTGGGTTTCATTCCTTACTCTTTCTTGTGGAGGGTGGCAGTTGAAGAAAGGTAGTGAGGATGGTGATGATGCTAATTCCCCTTCATTTTAATGGGACCATTCATTTTAATGGGAGTCAATGTTGCAATAGCACTTCCTATAAAGTCACATGTTTTGTTTTTTTTTTAATGGTACAGATGCTTTGCATTAAAATATGTTGGGGAAATGAGTGCCCTGCACCTGAAATGGTCCTTTTTAAGTATCCCTGGCTAACTTTTTTTTTAATTTTTCCCCCAAGTTATAAAGGGACATTGTCTACAATTAGAACTAAATGCCTCTAAAAAGTTCAGCCACTTTACAGACTAGAACAATGGCCAAGCATCCTAAAAAGCAGTACATGATTTTTAGCCAATCTTTAACTTAAAGAATCTGTTTTATTATTTTTTTTAAAAAAGTTCTCATCTTGGTACAATGGGAAAGTGGGCAGAATTAGAAGGACCCAGGCTGAAATACGAACTCTGACACTTACCTGTGTGACCTTTGACATATCAGCAATCAATCAGCAAGAATTGATTAGGCACCTACTATATGCCAGTCACTGTGCCTGTCACTAAACCTCTCTGAGACTCACTTTCTTAATCTGTAAAATCAGAGGATTAGATTTTAAAATTACCTTTAGGGTCACTTCCAGAACAAAATCTAGAATTCAATGATGCTCAAAAACTTTGGAGTAGTGCAGTGTTATCACAGGCTCAAAAGGGAATCCGAATATAACTACTTTGAAAAAAGTTAGCATAGCTTTGCCACTTTATTTTTTTTTCTTACAAAACTAAATTCTTGAAGCCATTAGCCATTCCCACTATTCAGGGATTTTCTTTTGACTCAGTTAGCAGACCAGAGAAAATACTTCAAAGGAGATGATCGCAGTCTTCCACAGTTGTAGACTGTTGTAGACTTGTTGTGGACAACTTGTATAGGTTCTGTTTCTCTTTTGCTGGCAGAACAATTTAGCAGACTCAGATACTCAGTATGACAATGAACTTGCTATCTCCATGTTGTGAGGGTTTCCACTAACAATGGCGGAAACCTGCTGATCCTCTTCAGCTATCATTCATGTCCTCACAGAAATTCACCGCAGGATTCTAACCAATGAGCTGGGTGCCTCTCTTGCTTTGTGGTGATACCAAAGAACAACAGTATCCATCAGCTACCCCTCACACTCACCATTTGCCTTGGGACCAGATCATCCTCTTTTATCTTTCATACATGTCTTTGATTACTTTGATTTCTACATTTGTATACCCCGCACATGGCATAGTTTCAAGCACACAATAGACACTTAATAAATGTTTGTAGTCACCTTCTACTCTTATTCATAATGTGTTGCAGTCTGAACTGGTAAAATCCAGATACTTCTATAACAACCGTTTCACCAACTTTGAACCACTCCCTCAACTTACATGCCAGAATCTCTGTACTTCTCCCTTCAAAGGAGATTTCAAATTCTCTTCCAGATCTCAAGGACAATCAATAGGGGTTTGCCCCGTCTTCCTTTTCAAAAGACAAGTCAATTTTTAATCAAAAAAGTCTTGTCTAGTTAATAACAAAGAACTACTTTCAATCCAGCCGCGTGATTCTTAGAGACTCACTTTCCTGAGGCCTATTGTTGTTCTAGCCTGAGCTGAAGCAAAAGAGTGATCCAACTTCATTTCCATTTCTAATGGAGAATGTACCACTGTCTCACTGGACATGGTGAAATTGCCAAGGCAGGTAGGCTTTCAACACTGCAGTATTTCTTAAATAGAATTTCAGTTCTAAAAGCACTGATTCATAGTACACTGTGAATTATTCAAAACAGTTGTGATAAACAGTGAAGTTAGATGGATTAGAGTTGGCTAGCTTAATGGTCCCTTAACTCTGTCAATGAATTGTTGTAGTAGCTGAAGTAAATAATTGACTTCTCTGGACCTTGGCTTCTTCGAGGACTGTCAAGTGAGAATGAGATTCAAGAAATATTTCATTAATGCTCTGAAAATTTTAGTTAATATGTATCATGTGAAAACATATATTTAGATTTAGACCCAGTGAAATAACATTTCTTAACTTCCTCCCCTTTCTTTCTTCTCCTTCCCCCTTTCTTTTAATGAAGAGGAACTACTAAAGTTTGTGTTCATTCTTCCTACAAACACTATGTAATTGTGAAATAGTGACTCCCAGACTTTAAGAGTGTGGGAGAGAGCAGAAAGTTTTATAACTACTGTACCATTCTAATAAATACCTTTGGTTTGAGCTAATAGTGTGAATAGGTATGACTGTTAAAGGAAGCACACCAATGGGGGCTCCTGAGATATGCTGTTGGAAGGTTGGATCCAATGAGAGATAACCTTAAGTCTGGGAATAGCAACCATTTGTGTGAGTGAAAGATGGGGAAGTGGTTCAGAGTTGGTGAAATGATAGTTATAGAAGTATCTTGCTTTTACCAGTCTAGACCATAACAGATTGTGAATAAGAATGAAAGGTGACTGCAGATAATTACTAAGTGCCTACTGTATGGTGACACAATGCCATGTGCTAGTGAAAGAGACATCAAAGTAACCAAAGACATGTATGAAAGAAAAAGTTTCTTAAAGACCCCCGTTCACCATTTCTTTCTTTAATCTATCTCCTTGACTCATTCAAACTTCCCCCTTTCTGGCAGAAGGAGCACTAACTTATAGCCATGTCCCTCTGGTGGGCAGAGAAGTGTTCAAAATCAGGGAAATTAAAAATTAAAAAGAACCTCAGCAGCCCTATAACACAACTCATATCCAAAAAGTATCCCCCATAACATCCCCAGCATGTTTGCCTAAAGGCCTACAATGAGGAGGAACATACCGCATGCTGGGATAACTCATTCCACTTTGCAACAGTTCTAATTACTAGGAAGTTTTGTTTCTGGTTTGCTGGTTTGGTTTGGTTTGGTTTTTGTATTGAGCTTACATTTGCCTCCTTGTGCCATTTACCAGATGCTGTTCTTGTTGCTGCCTCATAGGACCAAAGAGAACAAGTGTAATCTTTTTCTGTCCCAGGTAATAGCTCTTTAAATTCTTGTATGCAGGTATCATAACCTTGCCCACTCCAAGTTTCTCTTCTCCATTTCTGCCTCTCCTTGTCTCTCTCCTTCCATTTCTCTGTCTTGCCCTCTCTTTTCCCTTTTCACTTTAGCCCTTCTCTTTCTTGCCTTTCTACTTAATTTGTAACTGAAAAACCTAAACAGACTAATGTTTAGGTATGTCCAAGAGGGGTTAAGGAAAAGTGATCAGATTTCATTTTAATTTACAATAATGCTTTGGGGTCTTGTATCTTGAGGGTTACTATTAAGAAACATGTTATAAATTTGTAGAAGTCATGTTCAACACACTTGTATGTTTGTTACTGAACTAGGTATTTCCGCCCAAACCCTGTGTGTTTGCTCTTCCTTATTAAAGATATCTTTCTCAGGAACAGCTGAATATTTACTCAGTTGGCTTAGCCTACCAAGCATCTGGTTAGCCATTGCTAAGAAAGTTACCATTAAACTCAGCCATGGAGTTTTGAAGACAGGTAGGTCTATAACCAAAAACTTTGCAGAGAAATATAGGCAGTATTTCTAAGAGATCCTTTGAAGGATGCAGTCAGTGTTCTTCACAGCTGTCTTGTGAAAACAAACAGGAGTCAATTCCATTCAACTAGAATTGAAATGCCCAGTATATGCCAGGTTCTCTGCATAGTGCAGGGAATACAAAGGTAGAAAAAAAATAATCCCTGCCCTCAAGGGGCTTACATTCTACCAAGGGGAAGTTAAGATATCTAGGTTGCCTTCCCTGCTCCGCCATCAACTTTTTAAGTAATCAAATTGCTCCACTGATTCAGTTTTCTCATCTTTAAGTGGGGCTAATAATAGGTGTTCACAGCGCACAGATAAAATGAGACAATAGATATTTATGTCAAAGTGCTTTCAAAAAATGTGGAGCAGCTAAGTGACTCAATTAATAGAGTATTGGACCTGGAATCAAAAAGATCTGAGTTCAAATATGACCTCAGATACTTGTGTGATTCTAGGCAAGTCATTTAACCTGTTTTTGCCTTAATCAAGGTGAAGGAAATGGAAAATCACTCCAATACCTTTGCCAAGAAAACCCCCATGGACAATATTGACCTCTATGGGGTCACAAAAAGTGGGACATGCCTGAATGACTGAACAACAAGAGCTATCAAAAACAGATGAAAGCACAATTACAAATCCAACCTGTAAGATGTATGAAAGGTATGTGTTAGCCAAGAAGAAATATTGGGAATTTGGCTAAAAATGAAACTAAGACTAAGGAGATGGTATTTTTGAAGGGGTATGATTTGCACATTCTTAAGCTTCAAATAATTCTGAAGCAAGCAGAAGAGGAAAAAGTGGGGTGCTATGATACTTGATTTTGTCTATTGGTTACTATTAGTATCATGAGAGTCAACTATTCAATTCAAAAAACATTTAAGTGTCTACTATTTATCAGGTACCAAACTGTCACTGAAGGGATAAAGTCAGGGAAACAATCTCTGTCCTCAAAAAGCTTACATCCTCATAGGCTTTGTGTCCCTGCTCTCTTTTAGCAAATTCTGTCAGCTGTAGAAAACCTTAGAGGTGCTCAGTTTTCTTGAAGAATTGCTTCAAACCCATGACAAAGTGACTTCTGTCACTGGTTGTGTCTCCATTATCATCCTCCCCTACATCACCTTTCCCCCATCCCACTCAGGGGTGAATCACTGCCACTGAAGAGGACAGCAAGAGAGAGGAGGCATTTTGGAAGGTATCTCCATGATCACATTGATGAGTGATCCATGCTTTCTACTTCCATGTAGAGGGTCATGTCTGATTGTTTTCACCACAAATTGCAGTCAGCTTGGTTCTACCACAGAACTTACATGCCATAGGTCCATTTCACGATCATAAAGCAATATACTGCCACTCCTCCTACCTCTTTCGTCTGTCTTTCTGGGTAATTATGATTCACCCTTGAGTGGGATGGGGAAAAGGTGTGGTAGGAGTCTGCTATTATTCCAGACTTCAAGGTATGAATGCATCTCAACATAACAAGTTTCAAAGTAAATTGTACATGAAATCAGTAAGCCATAGGAAAGGAACTGTCTCTCTAGGATGACATTTGGCAAACTGCTCAGCCCTGTGGGATTCAATTTCCTCATCTTGTACAATAAAGAGGTTGGATTAGAAAAGATGATCTTAACCTTTTTTGTATCATGGACTTCTTTGGCAATCTGATAAAGCCTATAATCCCTGTTCAGAATAATGTTTGTAAATTCATAAAATAAAATGCAATATGATGGCAAAGGAAACCAGTTACATTGAAATGTTTATCAAGGTAATAAAACAAAACAAAACAAAATTCACATACTTACTGAAGTCTATCAAGAGACCAAGAAGTGTATAACCCAGGTTAAGAACTCCAGCACCAAATGATCTCTATGGCTCCTTTCAGCTATAACATCCCATGATTTTCTTTGAGAAAATTTCCTTTTTGAACTTGGGAAGTTCTGGTGACAGTTTTGGGCCCTGTATAATTTATTTTTTGCTTTTTGGTGGGGAAAAGGCAGGATAATTGGGGGTAAGTGACTTGCCCAAGATCACATGGCTAGTAAGTATTAAGTGTCTGAGGCCAAATTTGAACTCAGATCCTCTTGACTCCAGGGCCAGTGCCACCTAGTCGCCCCTCCTTGTATAATTCTTAAAAGTTTGGTTTTTTCCCTTTGACCCAGCAATACCACTGTTGGGATTATATCCCTAAGAGATTACAGAAGTGGGAAAAGGTCCCATATATGCAAAAATATTTATTGCAGCTCTCTTTGTGGTTGCAAAAAACTGGAAATATAGGGGATGCCCATCAATTGGGG
>CM053580.1:489811416-489860815 GCA_028627135.1 Pseudochirops cupreus
AAAAAGAAGTTTGGTTTTTTTCTTTTCACTTTGGAATATTTGGATTTTAGTTACAACTGCTTATTTCACTATAGTCGACTGTTGTCCTGTAAAAAGTTGTGTATAAATCAGTTTTCATAAATCAGATCATACTTTGAATGCACAAGGAATCCAACAGTACACCTTTAGTTAAAGAAAGAATCCTATTATAAAGCAAACACAGCCTGCCTTACCTTTTTAATGTATCTATATTTTTTATTAAAGGTTTATAGAACACAAGCATCATTTGCACTAGTCTTGCTTTTCTTCCACTTTCAGAATTCAAAAATCAGATTCATAAATAGTTCAATTTCAACTGACTTAAAAAAAATTTTCCTCAACTGATGAATTAAGGCATGTGTCAGAAAACTGGTTTTCTCCTTTGATTCTTACAGTTTCAGAGCATATGAAAATGAAGCTCTATATGAAATCATGGTGTCTATCCCCACATAGTTCAGCATAGATATTTACAACAGCTTTATTCTACCATGTATCTGAGTGGCACTGGTCTCCCACGTCTGGGATAAGATGTCATATTTCTTTCTGGAAAAATCAAAATTCACTGAGTTGAATGAATGCAAGTAACATTTCACTGGCTACATTGACTTAATTCCTAGAAGTTGGCTTGTCAAGAGGTTCTCTTCTTTCTCCTTTCTGTGTGCACCCCCGTTGTGGATAACTGGATGGTGGTGGAAAGAATCCAATCTAATCATCCTAATACTGTTGAAATGCCTAGATGGACATGATGAGTTGCTCAATATCATGGTACTCTCAAAGGGCCAGCTTCAGTAGCCCTATTGAGGCCCTCAGATGCTATATTCTAATAAAACCTTGGACCACAAGGATACCAAATGACTCAAAAATACATTAGTCTAATGCTTTTGAATATTCCCGTTAAGATGACCTGAGTTTTGTCTGTCAAAGTCTGTTTCTTCCTGGAAGATCCAACTCGGGTCAGCTCTCCTCCCTGAAGCTTTCCCCAATCTACCATGCCTCAGCCCCCAAACTGAAAGTGATATTGTTCTCTTCAAGATTTATTAAAACACCTTATTGGAACTCTCCTGTTCCCCTAAAAATTTTGCTTTGTACTTATTAGTGTATATGTCATATTCTACTTGTACACATTAGGTCTGACCAGATCACTCTCTTGACCCCTCAACTCTATAAACTTCAGTGGCTCCCTATCACCTCCAAGATAAAATAGGAAAATCCTGTTTGGCGTTCAACGCCCTTCCTAACCTTTCCTCTATACCTTTCCAGTCTTCTTACACCTAACTCCCCTTCCCGCATATTCTATAACCTAGTAATGTGAGTTTCCTTGCTATTTCTCACACAAGACAGTCCATCTACCCACTCTGCATTTTTCCTGGCTGCTTCTATGGCTAGAATGTTCTCTCTTCTCATCTCAACCTAGTGTCTTTCCCATCATACCATGAGATCCTTAAGACTGGAGTTCTCTTTTTCCTTTCTTTATATCCACACTGTGGCTGGCACATAGTTGGCACTTAATAAGTGTTTATTGACTGATTCACTTTCATTAAAGTAAACATTAAAGTATTCCTTGAGAGTAAGGCTTTTGTCGTGCTTTTTTTGTTGAGGTTTTTTTTGTTGTTGCTGTTGTTTTTAATCGTTGAGTCAGCCAGGTGCGATGCATAAAGCCCTAGTCCTGGAATCAAGAAGACCTGAATTCAAATCTGGCTTCAGAAATTTACCAATTGTGTGACCCTGGGAAGGCAACCTTTGAAAACCTCAGTTTCTACAACAGTAAAATGGGGATAGAGCTCCCGATTTTTGTAAGGATCAGATGAGATAATATTTGTCAAATATTTAGCGCAGTGCTTGTAACATGTAGGCACAATATAAATGCTTACTCTTTTCCCCAAAGCCTACTATTAGCTCAACACTTTGCAAACAGCAGGCAATTAATAAATGTCTGTGGAATTGAATTCTGCATTAAGACTTCCTGTCTTTTTTGGTGTGTCCCCTAAAGTGTATTTTATTGACACAATTTGCTCGCTATTGAGATCCCTCTCACCTCCTCTTTTTTTACTGCTGCAGTGAGACTCACATTTCCTTATCAAACTGTTTTTCATTTTCACTGAGGATTGCATAATGAATCTTGTCTATCTTCCCAAGTTGGTCTTTCTTCCCTTTTGGTCATATTCATCTCCTCCCTGGCTTTGCAAAAGTATTTTTGTACTTTGAATTCCTCAGATTCCACTTCCCATTCTCCATGTTGACCACACACACACACACACACACACACACACACACCCCTATCAGTTAAGAGACTGAGACATTAGCTAACTTCTCCAAGAATGGGTGAAAAAATTCCTCAACTCTACTCTCTTATTTCTTCTTTCATACTTTCTCCTCTCTAGATTTTTGTGACATAGGTCTCTCCTGGCTCTCTTCCTGCCTGTCTAACCTTCTTTCTCAGTCTCCTTTGCCAGATCTTCCTCCAGGTCACGCCCTCTAAACAAAGGTGTCCCCCAGGGTTCTGTCTTAGACTCTCTTCAACTGCTCAATTATTACCTCTGTCAAGATGATTCCCAGGTCTATTTATCTAGCCTTAGCCTCTCTCCTGATATCCAGTGTTGCTTGCATCACCAACTGCCTACTCAACATCATAGACTAGATATCCCTTGGAAGCCTCAGACTCAGCAAGCTGAAAACCTCAACACCTTCCCTTTTCACTGAGTCCCTATTACTGTCAAGGCTACTAGCAATCTTCCAGTCAGCCAGTTTCACAATCTTAGTGCCACCCTTCATTCTCCTCAGTCACGTTCATCCCACATTTCTGATTGGTCACCAAGTCTCATTGCTACCTTTACAATGTCTCTTATATACACACTTCCTTCCCTTTATGCCCACAGCTGCCATTTTGATGTAAGCTCTCATCTGGATTATTACAAGTGCCTCCCCAGTCTACCCCATCCTCCACTTAAATACCAAAGTGATTTTCCCTAAAATGCAGATGTGATCACATCAATCCTCTACTCATTAAACTCCAGTGGCTCCCTATTACTTCCAAGATTACATATAAAATCTTCCTATTGGCTTTTAATGTCTTTCCAACTTAGACTTTTCCAACTGCACCAGTATTCCTATATTTCCTCCCTTTCATAAGATCAATGATGTAATAACATTCCTTGCTATTCCTTACATAGGACACTACATTTATCTTCCCACTCAGAGCATATTTGCTGCATGTCTTCCCTGCCTGAAATTGTCTCCCTCCTTGTCTCTGCCTCCAGGCTTCCCTGGCTTCTTTCAAGATTCAACTGAAATCTTTCTTTCATCAAAAGACTTTTCCTGGTGTCCCCCTATCTCCTACCCAATACCTTCCCTCTAAGATCACCTCCCATTTACACTGTATGTATCTTATATGAACAGAGTTGTTTGCAAGTTGTTTTTACCATTAGAATAGGAGTTTCTGAAGAGTAGATGAGATATACCAGGTTAAGCAAAACCAACAGGTTTCAAACTTGGTCAGTGAGTCAGGGCAGTCTCTCAGAAATATGTGAAGACTTTCCCCATGGAATGGGCAAATGAGAACAATTTGTTCCGATGGCTATGAAGGCTCATGAAGCAGTCACTGTGGAGCACCCACCAAGCTCATCCATTATGCTCTGGGCCATCAACTCTCATTTTGACTTTTGTCTTATCACTGGATTTTGATGATTCTGGAAGAGAGAGTGTGGCTCCCAACTTTGTGCAACTTTGCCTCACTTAAATCTAATTCACCTCAAGTCAAGATATCACCCTGTGATGTCGTCATTGGTCCTCTTTGAGAACAATCAATCTTTACATCCTTAGCACTTTGTGCAGTGCCCGGTACATAGTAAGCACTTAATAAATGTTTGTTGACTGATTGACTTACTGAGGTCACTACCATGCCATGGAGAGGCATCAGAGTAGGATCTAGTGGAGGTTGGGATTAAGCTACTTAAATGTGAGCTATCATCATTTTCTTATTCATAAGCAAAAAGCATTTAATTCTGGGCATTCCACTGATAGTTGCCTAATTAGCTTGGTTTCTTATAAATTTGACAGCTCTCTCTGAGAACACCACCTGCTTATGAGAGCCTTTTTCAACTTCATCCCCTGGGGATTTCAGCAATGGAACTGGGGATTTAGAACTTCTTTATTTGCCTGTCTAAATTGTCTTATCTTTACATTGAAAGTGAATGATCCACTTTAAGATAATCAAGTAAACAAAGTTCACTCATTACTTAGTGCTTAGCAGAACTCAAAGCAAATACCTACTCTCTGAGACCTGGACCACATCTTCTGGCTTGGTCTGAGTGTTTCCCAGTTTTATCACTTAAGTTTGAACTTGACATTTAAGGGAGAGGTTGTAAAGGTTTTTCAGGGGGACAAAGTGCCTTTGTAATAATTTGTCAGGTGCACCCTCTGGAGAATCTCTTTGCATTTCAAAATCTATTAGCAAGAATTTGTGTCCCACTCTTGCTGCCTCATAAAAAATGCTAAAACATCACCTCATTATATAATTTGTCATTAACGTGGTGCTTGTAATTGTGCTCCAAAAAAATGAGGGAGTGTGGAAGAACTGAGATAGTTACCCAAATAATTCTATCAATAGATAGTCTAGTTTGACTATCTATGTTGATCAAATTCACTGGGTGATTGTTCTATTCATGATTATAACTTTAGAAAACTCTTGAAGAGTAACGTTACCTGTGAAACAACCAGTTCTCCTAGGACGACCATAACAGCTGCTGCTGAGGGTAGAAATGAAGCCCAGATTTCCCAAACATCACAAGGGAAGAATGATTATTCCTTACCCACATAGATTTCATTTGTATATTTCACATTAAGAAATGGACATAGTAGGAACTTAATAAACTTGCTGAACTGAATCAGAGGCAGCGTAGCTCAATGGAACCAGCTCTGTACCTGAAGTTAGAGGACCTGAGCTTGAATCCCAATTTTGCTCCTGATTAGCATGAGAGATAGCTGGATAGGACAGTGGTTAGAGCACTGGACGGGGATTCGAGAAGGCCTAAACTCAAATTTAACCTCACATCAAATTTGTATGTGACTTTGGGCAAGTCACTTAACCTCTCTTTGCCTTTGTTTTCTCAGTAGTAAAGTGAGGTTAATAACAACACCTACCTTCCGGGATTGTTGTGAGGATCAAATGAGATAATATTTGTCAAGTGCTTAGCACACTGCCTTGAACATGGCAGGCACTTAATAAATGCTTATTCCCTTCTCTCTTTTTTCTATTACCTGTGTGACTTTGGGCCAATTTCTCTATCTCTGGGCCTCAAATTTTTATCTATTTGTATCTCTGCTTTGGGGAAGTTAAGTAGTGTGAGTGAATAGAGCACCAAGCCTGGAGTCAGCAAGATCTGAGTTCAAATCGCCTCAGACACTAATTGTATGACCCTGGGCAAGTCACTTAATCCTGATTGCCTCAATTTCCTCATCTGTAAAATGAGCTGGAAAAGGAAATGCCAAACAACTCTGGTATCTTTATGAAGAAAACCCCAAATGAGGTCAAGAAGAGTCAAAGGCAACTAAAAACAATTTAACAACAACAAAAGCCCTGCTTTGCAAGGCACAGTAACAAAAGAATCCATAACACTGACTATTTTAGAGAGAAATTCTGTGAGAGTGTGTGGGGGTAACTTGGGACTGGTTCAGAATATTCTGGGAAGATAGAAGACAGAAGAGAAGCATGCAATTAGAGAGGAGTGGAGGCATTCTCTATATTGAGGGAAAGAGGTATATGGAACAACATTGGTACCTCTGGCTTTTTCTTACTCAGAGTCTGCATCCATAAAAACTACAAAAACTCTGTATAGGCACAACAACCACGAGAAAAAATGGTCTTTGTGCTGTGGATTGATTTGTTCTGGGTCAAGCACATCCCTCAAACACATTCTTCCTTGCTCATTGCTCTAAGAGGGGTTGAGGGGCATGGAGAGGTGTTGGCGAATTGCCCCTTCTCTAGAATCTGAGCAGAAATTCCTTCCTGCCCCTGGCAGTCAAAAAGTTTTTGGCTGCCATAGTTTCACTGTGTCAATCAACTCCCCTCTTCATTGAATGGTCTGTTCATTTCCCCCTTTATATTATGATTCGTTTTTTGTAATAAATAAAACTATTTTAATGCTCTACCCTTAGTTCTGTATTATTGGTGGGGGTTGGGAGGAAGTCAGAGTTGGTTTTTAATAAAGGAATCAGTGGTCTTAGATTCAGGTGGCCATTCTAACAATGAGCTCTCCCCAGAAACTTACCAACTGAGAGAGGTTGGCTGCAACTTTCTAAGCCTGTCCCAGGTTATAAGAGGGACAAAGAAATAAAGTCCAGAGAGAATGATTTATAATCTGTTACCTAAAGCCATAAATTCCTCAGAGACCTATTATTCCTTAATGAACCCAATTGCTAAGGACAAGAAAAAGGGGGAATGAAGGAGAGGGATTGCTCTGTATTACCTTTCTTGGTTTGCTCTACTCCTCATACCCAAGCCTGAGTCACAGGTAAAGATTTCACCCACCTCTTTAGTGGTAGTACACAATACAATTCACAAGAGGGTTAGAGTAGATGACTATTAAGGTTCTTCCTTCTCTCCCCATTCTAAAATCCAATGAATTAACCCAGGGGTTAATGTATTGGATTCTTACCACAACTGTGTGTAGTAGGCAATATAAGTGTGATCGTTCCCAATTACAATTGAGAACACTAAGGCTCAGGAAGTTCAAAAGACTTGTCCAAGAACATAATATGGGATTAAAACCCCATCTCTGCTATTTGCTACCTCTGTGACTTCAGCAGCTCACAGTCCTGCTTTGGGCTACAATTTCCTTAGTGGTAAATTAAAAACAATGAACTAGATGATATCCAAGGTCCCCCCCTAATTTTATGGCTGAGATGAGACTTGAATTCAATGGTTTCAAACTTTGCTGGCCTCCGTGCATGGAATGCATTCATTTTTCACCTCCATCTCAAGGAGTCTCTCTCTTCCTTCAAGACTCAACTCAAATGCCACCTTCTACAGGAAGTCTTTCTAACCCCCCTCTATCCCAATGGTTAATATTCTGTCTCCCTCCCTATAATTTTTGTTGTTGTTCAGTCATTTCTACCTCTTTGTGACCCCATTTGGGGTTTTCTTGGCAAAGATACTGAAGTGGTTTGCCATTTCCTTCTCCCGCTCATTTTACAGATGAGGAGACTGAGGCAAACAAGGTTGAGTGACTTGCCCAGGGTCACACAGCTAGTAAGTGACTGAGGCCAGAGCTGAACTGAGGAAGTTGATGAGTCTTCCTAGCTCCAGATCTGGCTCTCTATCCACTGTACCACCTGTCTACTTCTCCAACTACAATGCATTTATTCTGTGTAATACTTAGATAAAGTTGTTTATACTGATAGAAAGTTAGCTTCTTGAAAGTAGGAATTGTTTTAATATTTATATTTGAATTCTCAGCATTTAGCAAAGTACCCGGCATATGGGAGGCACTTGAGGAGTGCTTATTACTGATCAATAGAATATATATAGTTCCACCAGTCTTGGCCTTCTAATTAATTCCTCACTTCTCCTTTGTTCTCCTGGTCACCAAATGAAAATCTAAAAAAAAAAAAGTGTGTGCATACAGATTTTTATATATATATGTGAATGTATGTATGTATATCTACACATACCTACAGAGAGAGACAGAGAGAGAAAGCAGCCTTTTACAATTTTATTCTCAGTCCACTTAGCCTCAAATGCCACAGTTAAGGAGAAGTACTGAATAAATTTCCCATGTGATATAGTAGACTTGAAAGTTATGTTCTGGGAGTGCATGCTAGTCCTATGTTTTAGTTCTATAATGAAATTCTAGGCTTTAGCATCATTAACTAATCTACTTCATAATGAAAATTAATTACTATAGCCATTAGACTAAATGGCTTCTGTCATCTGCAAAGACATAATTGGTACAGAAAATCATCCCACAACTCTGAAATAATCAATCAACAAAGGCTTAAATGTACACATGGAGTTTTCTCTGTTCTTTTCCTTGTGGACCAACCCTAAAACCACAAAAAAAAATGGGAGGGCAACAGGGTGGAGCTGCCCTTTAACAGGGTTTGCTGCTGGCAGTGAAAGCTTGAGACTGTAAAAGATCAGTGGAAAGAGTTTTCTTGTTCCTTAGGCAGGAGAGGGAGGGGGCCTAGAGAGGCTGGATAAGACCAGTCCTCCAGAAAGCCTAAAGAAAAAGTGGAGCAAGATAGAGCCATCCTCTTAATGAAGATAACACAGTAGACTTCACCTCTCCACTCCCTAAATCAGTAAAGCTTTTGCATTGAGCCAGTGCCTAAGGCATGGTCACAGAAATGACAATCTTAAAACTAGATAATCAATTATTCAGACCACTAAGACCTTCTACTATAACAACAACAAAAGCAACAATAACAGTCATAATAGCTAGCACTATATATGTGTGTCTGTGTGTGTACATATAACACATACATAGTTGTATGTGTGTATATATGTGTATCATTTGATCATAGCAACCTTATGAGGTAGACATAATTATAGTGTAGTCCCTTTTCAGTTACATCTGACTCTTCATGACTCATTTTGGGGTTTTATTGACAAAGTTTCTGGAATGGTTTGCCATTTCCTTCTCAGCTCATTTTACAGATGAGAAAAGTGAGGCAAACATGGTTAAGTGACTCACCCAGGGTCACACAGTTAGTATCTGAGGTCAGATTTGAACCTATATCTTCCTGACTCAACCCAGTGCTCTATCCACTGTAGCACTTAGCTGCCTTAATGCGATTATTACCTACATTTTTACAGATGAGGAGACTGGCTTAGATAGTTTGTGGTTTGTCCAGGGTCACACAGCCAATAAGTGTCTAAGACAGGATTTGAACTTAGGTCTTCCTGACTCCAGGTTGAATACATTAGCCACTGCATCAACTAGCTGACCCTTAAGAGGGCCCTAACTGTAAGCCTACTGTGTGGGGTATGGGGACCCCAAAAATCCCCTACCTAGAAAAAGTAAAAGTCAGAAGTATCTTGAGGAAGGAACAGGAAGTTTTTATTCTCTTCCCCCGAGGGAAGAGGGTGGTCCTCTCCATGGTGGATCAGAGAAAGGTGGCATGTTACAGAACACAGAACAAGAATTTATACCCTAATGCAGTCAAGCCCCCTCCCCCTTGCTGTCCCTTCTCCCATAGGCTGGGAGGCGAGCAGGGAACCAAGGTACCATTCATGCCTTTATTTGGCAAATGCTAAAGCAAGAGAGGGAGAGAGGAAAAGAGGAAAAGGTCTCCAGCAAGGCTGGAGGTACAAAACTCCTAAAGGGCCTAATGCTGATATGGCAGCAGTAAATAGTTGGGGGGACAAAGGGGGAAGGGGGAAGCTGAACTGAGGCTTGCTCCCACAAAACTTACGGGCTGAGAAGTTTCACTTTTTCCATTTACTCCAAGCTTTTTGAGTTTCTCTGTCTTTCAACAAAATTTAGTCAAGTTCTCCCCAAATTCAGGCCTGTTACTACTTGGTTCTATGGTCCTCACTTCTCTGCTCCCCTGGACCCATAACTTAATTCATTCATCTAATAAATCAGTTCTTAAATCTCTGAGTGGGAAGACCAGTGTGTGATGAGGCAACTAGTGACTGGAAAACATAGCTAACAAAGGCAGAATGGAAACCAACCGAGGGCCAGAGAAATGATGGGATTTGGGAGTCACAGATGTAAAGCTGGAAGGTGTCACCTAGTTCGTTTTACAGGGTAGGAATCAGAAATCTAAGGAGATGAAATGAGTTTGCCTAGGTCATACAGGTGATGGTGGTCAGGTTTGGAGGCCAGGTTTTCTTCTCCCCCTTCCACCCTACTCACCTCCAGTCCTGCACTTGCTCCCCTATGCCATGCTGCCTTCAGATTAGCAAATGGCAAAGCTGGGATTAGGACACAGATTCATTTTGTAACTCTCGTAAGAAGTGCCCTCATTGTAGGTGGCACAGTAGATAGAACACTGGATGTGGAGTCAGGAAGAGCTGAGTTCAAATCTAGCCTTTTACTAGTCTCAATTTCTTCATCTGTAAAAGGAAGGGGTTGAATTAAATAGACTCTAACATCCCTTCTGGCTCTCAGCCTATCATCATATAATAGAGAAGAATGGAAAAAATGAAATCTAACTGAAAAGAAAACACCCCCAAGTGAAATGATGAAGACACAATGCAAATACATGTACTAATAAGAATCTGAGAACAATCCAGTTTAAAGAATGGGAGAATTCTCCATATGGACTAATGCTTTGACTCATACATATATGCTGTTCTTAGATAACCAAGGCATTTTATTCACAATAACTCTTTGAAGTAGTTAGTACATGTATCATGATCCTTACTTTACTGATGAGGAAACTAAGGTTAAAACTGAGCAACTTGCCCATATTACACAGTGATTAGATGTCAGAACTAAGGTTCAAAACTAGGCCTCCCCAGAATCCAAGGCCAATATCCTTTCCACTGTATC
Organism: Pseudochirops cupreus; assembly: GCA_028627135.1. Lineage (NCBI taxonomy): Eukaryota > Metazoa > Chordata > Mammalia > Diprotodontia > Pseudocheiridae > Pseudochirops > Pseudochirops cupreus. The sequence goes on from CM053580.1 coordinate 489,821,931, forward strand.
CCCTTAGGGTATGATGCTAAATGCATACCCAGATGCATCTCTGTGATACAGACAATTATCTCTATGAATAAGATTCTGATTCTGGCCTCAGCACACACGCAAAAATGGATGTTGACAAATGTGAAAACCCTGAGAATGATTTAGGCAAATAAGTAAATTGCTAAATTAAGCAACCTCAATCAAGCATTCTGTGTGGGGGGTGGTGCCATGCAGCCCAAGCTTATCATGTTTGCTTTGAAGAGAAGTCCTTCTGCAGTGGTGGTTAATTGGGCATTGTCCTGCATAATCTCAAAGGCAGAAGGTATAATTGATGGCAGATTGCTCCCGGGGTAACAATGGAGAACAAACAAACGCACCTAATAATGGTTTACAAAGAATCCCCAAGTGGGGTCAACTATTCTGCATCTGCTTGACTCCCTGTGAGCCTCCGCAGAAGGAGACTGGCTCTGGGTATCGAACATTACATTGAGCAAGATCAAGTTCACGGCTTTAATCTCATTTCTGTCATTGATTCACTGTATAACCTTAGCTCAGGCATTTAACCTCTTTCCTTGTAGCCTCATCAGTAAAATAACAGTCAGGAATGATCAGAAACAGAATGTTAATACAGAAAGTCCCATGAAAATGTTAAAAATCAAATTTGTGTCATTAAGATGAAAAAAGTAATGAATCTCTCTTAGTGGGAGTTGCCCACACATATCTGAGGGCAGGACTTGGCACATGCTTAACACCAACACCCCCCTCACTCACCCCCTATTCCCATTGTTCGTAACAAGCCTTTTATCATTTTGAAGCTTGAATTAACATTTCTGTCTCTACCAGTTGAGTTGTTTTTCCATTTGGCAAACACTAGTTTTTTCCTGCTCCCTTCCCTTTGGGGCACAAATTAACCCAGTTGTGCAATGTTTATTGTTTGTTATTCCTTTATTTATGAGGGCATCCTCAAAGATGTCAGACTTCACCACCCCACCTCCAGTTGTGCTGTAAAACTCTTAGATTTGTTGGAAGGGGTAGCCATCAAGGAATCTTTGTCAGGGGCCTAGGGCAGTGGACATTCCTTTTCCTTCTGCAAATAATATGCCTTCAGGCCACTGCATTCTGGTCTCTTCTGGGGCTATTTCAGTATTGACCCTGTAATGCCTTTTCAGAAGAGTTGGCCCTACTAATGCTACCAAGGACAGTAGGGCAATCCTTCAGAGCCAGATACACAGTATATAGTAAAGACACTGAGAAACACATTTCTCCATCATTAGAGGGCCCTGGAGGCAGTTTTTCCAGTTTGAAAATTATTTAGGGCCCTTTTTTCTTTCTATAATCCTAGAGTTCATGGCTCCTTCACTGCCTGTTAGCACCACCACCCGGCAATGTGAAAGGAGGGAAAAGAACATCTGATGCTCATGAGGTCAAAAAGAATGAAGTCAGAAGACTGTGCTTCATACTCTACCACTAATGAGGTAGGAAACCTGTATCACCTTGAGCGACTCATTAAATTTCCATGGGACTCTATTTCCTCATTCATAATACGAGGCAGCTAGGTATTGTAGTGGACAGGGTGTCTGGCTTGGAATCAGGAAGACCCTCTCTTCTCCAAGTTCAAGAACTGCTTCATATACTCACTAGCTTTATCTCTCTGGATCATGTGACATGCCCAGGATCACTTAGCCGGTAAAGATTCAAGACAGCATCTAAACATAGGTCTTCCTAACTCTGGGTCTAACATTGTAGTCACTGTATCACCTAGCTGTCTCTAAAGAGAAGGCTCTAAGGACAAGACTACCAGCAAGCTTTTTTTGAGTTTGTCCATCTTGACCTTTCTCAGCCTCATTTTCTCCATCTACAAAATGAGGGATTGGATTTAATGGTGTGTACATTTCCTTCTAGTTCAAAATCCATGAGTTATAATTAGATGGCCTCTGAGGACCTTCGAACTCTCTAAATCTATTTGGTGACTCCCTCATAGGCTGAGGAAGTAGGTGGTTCAATCTAAAGACAGTACTTACTTATCAAAGTACTTACAAATTTTTATTATCTCCACTTTTCTTCTCCTGCTTCCCACCACCACCGCCAGTGTGGTTGCTGACAGTCATCTATATTTCAATGAGAAGGGGAAAAATGATATATTACATTAAAGCACTTGAAGAATGGCCTTGGGGAAAAATAAATATGCTATATAAATGCAAGGTATCATTATATTATTATCACACTGTATTTATTTGATGGGAGATTAAAGTCTTCCAATTTACAGGAACTAGAATCCTTTCCAACTTTCCCACGGTTCCTTTGTGATTCTTCTTTGAAGGAGTCTCCAACTTAGTGCAACCACTGACCAAAGCTTAATGAGCACATCAGAATTCACAGTATCTTAGTTTTAAGCTAACTCTCTCTCAAAGACTAGAAGCATCTTAACCCAATCATAAAATCTCTTACTCACCTGCTTTCTCAGGTATTACTTCCCAGGCAGGCAAAATTAGGGGGTGAGAGTGAGGGAGGGATGAGAGCAGAGTAGAGAAGTCAGGCTCAGGCAGACCAGGACAGGTGTCAACCCAGTTTCTGCTCTAGTGATTTCTACTGGCCCCAGAGTGAGTGTATATGTGCCTCAAACCTCTTTCCTCTAGATTGGCAAGAGGAAAAAGAAACTTAAACAAAATGTCTATCCGAGGCTATTGCATTCTAACTAGATTACACCATGAACCCCAAGAGGGACTGAGAAGGTATATATTATGTGGACCTCATTAAACTTTTCCACCCAGGCAAACTATCTGTAGGAAGGACTATAGGCAGCAACTGATTATATAGTGACAAAGGGAAAGAAAGTCTTATATTAATAAATATTTTATTAAGTTCCTGGTATGTGCCAAGACACTATGGAGAATACAGATATATAAGATGTCCCCATCCTTGAGGACTTTACAATCCAAGAGGCATAAAGATGAAGTAACTGGAGAGAGCAAAGACTATGGAGAAGAAGAGAATCACAGAATTTCAGAGATGGAAGTGACTGCAATGCCTGTGTAGTGCTATTCATACCTAAAAGATTAATTTGATCTATAAAATCCCTGACAAGTGGCAACCCAGTCTTTGCTTTAAGATCTCCAATGATGGCAAACCCAACAGTTCCCAAGACAGTCCATTCCACTTTTAAGTAGCTGTAATCGTTGGAACAGCTAGGTAGTGCAGTGGATAGAGCACCAGGCCTGGAATCAGGAAGACCTGAGTTTAAATCTGGTCTCAGATACTTACTAGCTGTTTGACTAATCACTTCACTCCATTTGTCTCAGTTTCCTCATCTGTAAAAATGAGCTGGAGAAGGAAATGGCAAACCACTCCAGTTTCTTTGCCAAGAAAACACCAAAAATGGTGTCACAGAGAGTCAGACATGGCTGAACAACAACAAATTGTTGGGAAGATTTTTTTTTTACATCAAGCTTGAATTTGCCTTTTGTTTTCACCGTTATGCCTTATTTGACTCTTTGAAGAAAAACAAAATGAATTTTATTTCTCTTTCAAGTGACAGCACTTCAAAAACTTGAAATCAGCGATCATATTCTGCCTATCTTCCCCTCCTCAGGCTAAACATCTTTAGGATCTTCACTCAATTCCCATATGGCCTAAACCTGAGGCCTCTGATGATCTTTGCTGCCCAAATTTGACTAGTGAATGCCATAAAAGTGAACAGAATTGAAATGAATAATTTTTTTTCTAAATTATCTAAGAGAAATAGATTTGAGTATGATCCATCCATGGGAAGAACTGAAAGTAGATTAAGTCACAGAGGTTGGGGAGGGAGGAAAGTAAGTAAGAAGAGGAAGAATGAGACTTCAGTATTGTATGAATTTGAGCTTATATGGATAGAGGTCAAAGACTTCTAAATGGCACCATATTGATAGTTATAAAAGAAAAGTCCCCAGGATTTAACTCACTTATCAGAAAAGACAGAAGGATCTAGGAGTTCTAATTTACATGAGACTTAACATCTACAGAAGAGATGAGGAAATACTTTTATCACAATCAGCCTTAGCTCGAATCTGAAACCAAACTAGGGTGGGCTTTCTGGAGGAGAAAGGATTTGAGTTGGTTTTAAAAGAATGGAGAAGAAGGCTGTCTCACCAGAAAAAATCGAAGGAACAACTGTGGAAGAGAGTACAAATGAGGTGACTGTGATATTCTGGAAGCACTTAGAAAAGCATAAATGACTCTAAAAGTTTCAGTCAGTCTTTTCCAACTTTCTGGTTTTCTTGGCAAAGATACTGGAGTAGTTCGCTATTTCCTTCTCCAGCTCATTTTATACATGAGGAAACTAGGCAAACAGGGTTAAGTGACTTGCCCACGGTCACACAGCTAGTAGGTGTCTGAGCCAGATTTGAACTCACAGAGAGGTGTTTTCCCAACTCCAGGCCCAGCATTCTATCCACTGTACCACCTCATTGCCTCAAAAAATGAACTATAACTATCCTGGCTCTCTTCCCACCTCTGTTTATGCCTCTTTCTTTCTCCTAATTCCTAATCGTGGACATTTCTTGAGGTGCAGTTCTTTGTAATTCTCTATGTCTATTCTCCCTTGGAAAACTCATACATTCTTAGAGCTTCACACAGAAAGTTCCCAAATGTATCATCCTATGACAGGCAGCATGACCCAGTGGATATGATACTGAACTTGTCAATAAAACCAGTGTTCAAATCCTAACTCAGTAATCTTACTGTGTAACCCTGAGTGTCACTGAAATTCCCTGTGCCTAAATTTCTTAATCTAGAAAAATAGGGAGTTGGACTTGGCCTTCTGAGACCCTGCCCAAGTTTTCAATTTATGACCTCATGATCCCTTTTCTTCCCCAAAATTCCATGTAGTCGTTCTGTGGAATACCCTTTCCTTCTCAAAATTCTCTCCTCCCTTAGTGTCTATGGTGCTGGGTTCCCTTTTGCTATCCTTTGACCACTTCTCCTGGGTCATTTTTGGTACCACTCCCAGTTCCTGTTCTCTGCTTTGGCCATTCCCTGGAGCTAAGTCCTCAGTTTTCTCTTTTCTCGGTTTTCTCTTCTCTTCTACTTTCTCCCTGAATATCTAACCCATCCCTGTAGTCTGCTGGTGTCACACTCAAATAGAAAGGGATCCCTGTGGCAGCATGTTGACTTAGAAAAATCACAAATCCATATTATCTCTGTTGTAGTGTATTTCTATTTATTTTCTATAAATTTCCCACTTAAATTTTGACCTGGTTCTACCATACTTAGGATTTTGTACACCTCTGCTGTATCCTTAACTCTGGCCTTTATGTAGATTCCTCACAATAAAGCCGTATAAATCTATAAGTCCAACCCTGAGTTCTAGTCCCTGATCTCTCACTGCTTATTAGATATTTCCATATAAATGCCCCATTGCCACTGAAATCCAACATATTCTTATCCATATACAAACTCACTATCTTCCCTAGATCTCCCTCTGTCCTTCTAAATTTCTGTCAACAGAACCACCATTATCCTAGGCACCCAACCACATCATCGAGCACTCATATTTAACCCTTTTCCCTTCATTCCCTGGGTCTAATCAGCCACCAAGGCCTTCCTTAGAATTCTCTCTTAAATCTATCCCTTTCCATTCAATGGCTTCCCCTTTCCTGTTGACTATTTCCCCCCCTGGATTATTGAAACAGTCTCCTGACTGGTCTCCTTGTCTCCAGTCCCTTTTTTAAAAAATTCATCTAGGGCAACTGAAGTCAGACAGATCTCCCTAAAACATTGCTTTCTGCATGTCACTGGCCTGCATTAACCTTCATTAGTGCTCTACAGCTTGCAGAATAACCTCAGGAGACCAGGCTCCTCAGCTTGAAAGTCAAAGCTCTCCACCACAACTAAACTTTTCATTCCACATATGATTGTATACAATCCTATGTACCCCTACTTCAAATTCTAATGGCCCCATTAAGACAGCTCTTCACCCTGTTCAATATGGAGCAAGGGGACAGTAGATGAGATATTATTCCTGGAAAGGAGATGGGAGCAATAATTTTTTAAAGATCTTTTAGGGTTCAGAACTTTAGAGAAAGGGGTAAATACATGATTAGGAGTTTGTGACTACTGTAAAAAGCAAATATCCTTCACTGCCTACAATCTTCCCTTACTCCTATGACTTATGTACATGACAGTCTGTGCAGCTATATATGTATGTAGATCATAGGATATAGAACTGAAAGGTACCTTATAGACAATCAAGCCCAACCCCCATATAAAGTGAATGTTAAATTAAGGGCTGAACTCTGGTTAATGAATAGATTAACCAGGACAGAAACATATTGTGTCATTCTAAAGGCTAAATGTGTATTTAAGTAAGGACTTCTTCCTTTAGAGATTTTGGTATAAGGAGGGCAGCTAGCCAGTGCAGTGGATAGAGTGTCAGACCTTGAGTCAGAAAGACCTGAGTTCAAATCCAGCCCCAGAAACTTAATACTTGCGTGACCCTAGCCAAGTCACTTAGCCCTGTTTGCCTCAGTTTGATTATCTGTAAAATGAGCTAGAAGAGGAAATAGCAAAGCATTCCAAGCCAAGAAAACCCCATATAGGGTCACAAAGAGTCAAACACAATTGAAATGACTGAACAACAGAGGATGGACGGGAACAAGCATTTATTAAGTACCTACTATATGCCAAGCATTGTGCTAAGCACGTTACAAAAATCATCTCATTCAGTCCTCATAACAACCATGGGAGATAGATGCCGTCATCATCCCCATTTTCAAGCTCTGAAACTGAAACAAGCAGAGGTTAAATAAATAACTCGCGCAAGATCACACAGCTAATCAGTGCAGGAAGTCACATTTAAACTCAGGTCTTCTTTTCTCCAGATCTGATGCTCTGGCTACTGTGCCACCAGCTACTTCTGAAAGTATTCCTTCACTATGACCCGTTGCCTGGTATAAAACAAAAATATTATTGACTGAAAATAAAATGACATTTGCATGAGCTGATGACCACATTCAAGTCTTTTAAATAGCTTTGAGAAGAGATACCTAAACAGAAACATATTCCATGGTGTCCCAATTGTTCTGCACTGTGGAAATGAGCCAGTTTGGTTTTCTCTACTATGACAGATAGATGCTTTTATTTGTTTGTTTTGTTTTGTTTCTGTCATTTGGTTCCCTATTTTGAGTGCAAAGTCAGCATTTCTTTCTTATTTGGTAAAGAGCTTATCAAGGGGTGTCGGCAACATAATGGATATTTAATAAATGCTTGTCGATTGATGCTTATACAATATTACCTAGAAGGAGGAGTGTTCTGCCTCAAGCAGTCAGTAACATTTGGAGATGATCAGGTCTTGCCAGAGAGGGGTAAGGAGAAGTCAGTGCTTTTGATTCTTTTTCAGAGGTCTTTAATTACAGTTCTTATCTGAGAAAGGGATAAAAATGACATGTTGAAAGGAACATATTGTATGATTTCTTTGGCATAGGGAACTCCCAGATGAGGAAACTCCCTTTACCAGTGCATATTTGCATCTTTTCTTCAATATATCATCTTGGAGAGTTGCTTGAAGCATTGAATGGTTAAGTGACATGTGCCTAGCATGTGTCAGAAAGGAGGTTTGAACAGAGATGCTTCTGATTCAGAGACTGGCTGTTTACTATGCCACCAAAATGCCTCCTAATACTTTCTGCTTGGCTGCCAGCCTTTTGGGCCCTGAAAGCATTAGAAGAGAGTACAATTCAACCTTATAATATATGTTTATGGTGTTTAAGGGGGTAAAAAGGATTTTTTTTTACCACAACCCTATTTTTTAGCTAACATAAGCATTATCCCCATTTATAATCCGAATAAATGACTTGCCTAGTGTCATACAGCTTAAAAGTGTTTGATGTAGGATCTGAATACAGGTCTCCTTACTCCTAACCCAACACTCTTTCTAATACACCACAATGCCTGGACTATTTAAGGGCCTTCTCTTTCTTTCCAGGCATATGCTGTCTGCATCCAGAGAAAGAAATGATAAATAGAGATATGGATAGAATGATTTTATACACATACACACACACACATACACACACATATACATACATGTATGTGTGTGTATATATTTATGTCTAGTGGCAGCCACCTGGGGGGGAGGGGGAGATGGAGAGGGAAGAAAAAAGGGGGAAAAAGTTACATGATAACTTTATATTTAAAAGGAATAGCAAGTTATACATAATAGGTTTGCAGTTTTGTGGGCAATCATCTTTTTTTGTTGTTATTCTACTGTTATGGAAAGATTTGTTTTGTTTAATAAGTTAAAAATAAAATAAATAATTTTTTAAAGAAGAAAGAATCTGGGATTTTTGGAATGAATATGCAGACTGACCATATCAAATTCAGTATAAAATTTCATAATTTACTTTCCTTTCTAGACCTGATGTATCCCACTGCAAAAGATAACTATGCATTTTATTAGCTAATTCAATTATTTAGGTGGTTTGCTTCACTAAAAACAACTTTTCTATCTAAAAATATTTATTTTTTCCTATTCTTGTTATTCCTATTCTTCTTATTATTATGATTTTTTTTATTTAAAAAAACCACCTTTGAAAACAACACCGTATCCTGAGCATAGTAAAAGAAAAGAGATTCTCTGTAAACCTTTCTCTCCAAACCCAGAGAAGATAGTCCAGTCATATCAGGGAAAGAGGAGATGTCACTGGAGACATGAAGTGATGCCTTAGGAGTTGAAGAAGGTGTGGCTTTTCAGAAACAAGAGTCAAAAAAAGCTGACAAGGTCACTGATTTGAAATTCACCTTCCAGAAGGACACGTGCATGATAATTTTTAAGAAATACATAGCATCAGCATCTTCTAACAGGTTATTAGGTAGTTCCTTTCTAAGATGCTGAATAAAAGGAGAAACCTGTGATTAAGTAGTGATCCATGATTAAAGGTACTGATAGAATTCATTGGAAGCTTTGTAAGAAAAATCTTAGTGGGTTCCTGCCTCTGAGGAGCTAGTTTCAATTTATAAACTGTAATTAATCAGATAGCCAGAGCCAGAGATAATTCATCAGAGAAAATGGAAACTTATTTCTGTGTAATTCACTATTCCAGTGATTGATTGACCAGTTACTCTGGTTGTTTTTTTGTTCACTGCTGATTCAGACTGTCTATTTTATCCCAGCATCTAAGAAATTGGAAGTAGAAAAGAGTTCACAAGCTATATTCCCCACCTCGGTGATAACAGCCTACATGTTCACAGATTTCAGTTTACAAAAATGTTATCAAGTATATCATTTCGGTTAAGCCTCACAACAAACTTGTCAGGTGGGTTACATGTATATATGATTAATTCCATTTTGGTAAAGTTCAGAGAAGTTAAGTCATTTGCCCATGGTCACACAGATAAAACGGCTGGCTGAACTGTCATTTGAACCCAGATCTTCCTTGGTGTTTTTTTCCATAACGCCAGACTTTCCCAAACCCTCCAAAAAAACAATGTCTTAGAGATGTCAAGGGAGTGACAGCAGTCATTTTCATCTATGCTTTTCTGGCTCCTAGGTACGCAGTTCCTAATGCCTTTAAATTCTATCCTTATTTTTCTATAGAAGTGAATTTGGCACAAGATATAAGAAAGATGACACAGTCAGACAAGTGACCCAGCAAAGGCTATTAGATGGTCAAATTGCTGAACAGAAAATTAAGCTTTTTGGCCTAGTGTCAGGATAATGTATTCAAGATCATCTGCAAGGAGAACAATAAAGAGGATATTTTCTAATATGAAAATTATTTTCTTTCTTTTTTTTTCTATGACTACCATCAAGAATACATTTATTCCACTTTTGAAAATCTTCTGCATTTTTCATTTGGCACACAGACCTTCTTTATTGCTCCTCCCGGGGGGAAGGGCAGAGGGGGAGAAGAAGCCTTCTAATGTATAAAATAAACCATATGAATGTGTAAATATAGACAAATGGGCAGAGGAATAAATGGCAATTATGTAAATAGTAAAAGCCAAATGGTAATGTAAACATTTCTAAAAATGTTGTCTTCCATAGTGGTGCCTCTCTGCCCCACAAGAGGAATGATCTTTCCTCTCTATACCAAGATTCTCCAGACTGAGAATCAGGGAAGACGAGAAAGAGACTGATCCTTCAGGCTCCACCTTGCCTCTATTTCCCTTTTTAAAATAAATTTTAAAAGATTTGGGAGTATAGTATATGGACTCACCTAAAGCTTACAGAAGAACATGGAAAGGATTTAGAGATTAAAGATACCTAATAAATCACCTAATCTAAACCCCATATGTAGATGAATAAGTTTCAACAAAAGACTGAACTCTGGTTAACGTCAACATTAACCAGAATATTCATGTATTATGCCCTTCCCAAGACTGATTGTAATAGGAATATTGCAAATGGGAGCCTCCTAGCAATTTCATGAACTTTCCATAAAGTAAGTTGCAAAAAATTAAATTTATCTGTCACAACATGGAAGGACCACTTCAAAAGAGCCATGATTTCATCACTGAGTACTCTTGATCATCTATAGACCAAACTCTTCAGACCTTGTTTGGATTACACATTTACATGGTTTCATGAGCTGATATAACCAAAACAGTTCATCTTTGAGTAGTCAATCTTATTCTGATGAGTCTTTCCACTCTTAGCTAGCCTGTCCTCAAAGGGACAGACACAGATCTCTTTACTAATCCCATAATCATAGCTCTTCCAGTTTGATAGACATATTAGAGCTTGTGCTTTGCTGACAAAGCCTTAAGGAACCTAGGATCACCACAATGAAGCCCGAAAAAAAGACAGGGGTGTGCTGAAGTCAAATCACACCAGCTCTAAAGAGCTGATTGTAAAATGTTCAACATGGGTGTTAACCCCTTGGAAGTTGGCAAATGCTAAGAGTTGGAGCTTGATTTATTATTTTGTTGATTATCTAGGCTTGGGAAAATGGAGACATGAAAAGTCCATATTGAGTTTTCAAAGAGTTCGTTGTCAAACCTTTACCAGCATATCCCTGGAAGGAGGATTTCAGTGGAGGAAGTGATAGAACTGCCTTTTTCAGTCTCACTCAGCATCACATAGTTAAGATGAGGAATGGTGCAGCAGATATTCCAAGAGTTGACTTAGGAATCTTTCAAGTCATTAAATCACCTCTGCTCCAAAGCCATAACTAAGAATAATGGAATTTATTGCAATTCAGTTGAGAAGGATGAACAAACTTTATGACCTCATGGACGGAGGAAGATGGAGCCTCCAGAATCCCTCTTTTTAATCAGGAAGAATGTCACAAGTATTACCAGGAAAAAGTTTGTCAAGAGTCCCCAAGACAGACTGCTCTGGGTGGTTATAGTAGTAGCAGGGGATGAGATAGAACACACTCCCAAGATTCTAGCCAGAATCCTCATGATTTGACTGGTAAATGGTTGCTAGCTACTCAGTGCAGGGAGGTGGAGGCAGCAGTGGTACAGAGGAAGGAGAACCCTAGGAGGAGGCCACCATGTCCATAGTGATGGTTACCCAGGTTCAAATGAAGGATAAAGGTCAGTGGAAGACTAAGAGGTCCTGACATCGTGGGATAGAACCAAAGTAGGGGGAAGAGAAAGCACACCCTCATCTTAGCACTCTAAAGCAGAGTCTCAGTCAATGTCGCCCTAGCTAGAGCTCTTTTGGTCCCCACTCCCAAGTGGCTGAATGTGCTGGAGAAACCCTATAGCACTGCAGAATGGACACCTAGGTGCCTCATATTTTCTAGTCTTAACTAGACCCTCTTATTGCACAGTGTTTTCTTTCATTTCTCTCTTACTAACTCTGTCATACTGATAGCAACTACTATTCTAAGCCTTCTTTTCTATCTTTAAGCCACAAAATTACTGTATTCTTCTTACTCTCAGATGATGATGATGTCACTTCCTACATAATAATATTGATGGCGTTAGTAATAACAGCTGCTATTTATGCCATACTTTAAGAATTATAATTTGTTTTCATTTTTCTGTGTTTCATCATTTGAATGAGATATTATCATATCTATCGGTGGACAGCCAGAGGGCTCCAACTGTATCCTCATGATCTGGGGATAAATTACCAAAGACTTACAGCATGTTGGATAGAGCCCCTATGGCAAACCTTTTAGAGAACATGGGTGAGAGTTGTGTCCAATGAGCAGGCATGGATGAATGGAGATCTGCAATGTTGCTCCCTCCCTCCTAAACTGATGAGATCACAGATCCTGTTCAGTACTTTGAGTAAGGATTGCAAAGTGATTTACATACTTTATTTCATTTGATTCTCACAAACTACTCTCTGATAAGCATTACAAGCTTCATTATCTCTTTCCCAGCTTATATTCACATATTCCCCTTAACATACTCCACAACCCACTTGAATTGATCATGTTACTCCACTACTCAGTAAATTCTAGTGACTCATGTGTCAAGTACCAAACATAACCTCATCTATTTTCCCTTTACCCACCCACCCCCACCTCTTTTTATTCTTGTCTTATAGACCCAGACTCCCTATTTTAACCAAGTTACAAATGCGGCAGCCCCTCCCAAACCCAATCCCACTATTGATCACCAAAGTTTTGATCTGTTCCATTTCCAGTTTGGGTTGGTTTGCCCTCTCCTTAGACAGGTTAGTGGTCTCCACTCCTGGGACCTCCCAGCATTGGTGTGGATAACCAATTTGTTTGTCCCTATCGCAGCTTAAAACTCCAGAACTCAAGTGATCCATCAGTCTCATGCTCCCCAGTAGCAGTGATTATAAGCATGAACCACCATTCCCAACATTTATTTGGCTTTTAAAGTCCTTTACTATCTGATGCCAGTCAATCTTTCCAAATTCATTATGTATTGCTTACCTCCCACAGTTTATAGTCCAGTAAGTCAATAATAATTCATTAAGTCCCTACTATGTGCCAGACACTGCACTAACCCCTGAAGAAACAGTGCTTTTGCAGAGGCAAAAGATAATTCCATCTCTCAATTCCATCTCATAATCTAATAATGGAGGAGATGATATGCAAACAACTATGTACAGACAAGATATATAGAGGATTAATTGGAAGTAATCAACAGAGGAAAGGTACTAGAATTAAGAGAGATCAGAGAAGCTTTCCTTTCTGACCACAGCTGGGCCTCCATCCTCATCTCTATTTCTTTGCCCTGGCCATCTTCCATGAACGAAATTTTTCTTTCCTTCCAGTGACTACAGAGAATCCCTTTATTCCTTCAAGATGCACATCAAGCATCATCTTCTACAGAAAGCCCTTCCTGACCTCCCCAAGTGCTACTGTCTACCCCTTCAACTACTTTGCTTTTCATCCTTTCAAATAAAATTTATTTCACATTTATTGTGCATATACTTACATATGTGTAGTCTCCCCCAACAGAATGCAAGCTATTTACTAGAAGGGATTCTTCTATTTTTGCATTTGTTTCCATAGTTCCTAGAACCATAACACCTCAGTAGATACTTAATAAATGTCTATTGATTTATTGAAATACAAGTTAAATATAAGTGCAAAAGAGGCATATGATGTTACACAAGATGAGGTGAGATTTGAGCTCAGAATCATCTGGTCTCAGAAGTGTAAAAGGACTCTCAGAGCTCATTTATTCCAAGTTGTACTTACACAGGAAATCTCATCTATGGCATGCCTAACATTAAGACTTTTGGTAATAAGGATCCCATTCTATTGGTCATTAAAGTATGAATGGACATCAACCGATAGAGTGTACAATGCCTATCTCATAATAATAAATGCTTGCTGACTTCATTTAGGGAGCAAAGTGTGCTCATACATTCAGCTGGGATTTCTGCCCTCTGTCCTGATTGACAGGGCAAATGAGTGCAATGCAAATTCACCTAGATATTCCTGGACCATGGCCCTAGAACATATCTCACATCCCATTCAATTATCCACCAAAAAACAGGAACTACTCAGTACATAGGTACATATGGGAATCAGGAGATCTTCCCTGCCCCTAGGCCCTTTGATAGGCTTAAGTGGCTCTGAGAACCTTCCCCTATTTGAAAGTATACTCTGCCCCCTAATAGGCTGAATGTGGTCACGTGGAGCCTGTGGCGGGAGGCCTGTTTTTCGGGAATGCCTGCACCTTGTTGCTTTGTGATTGGGCAGTGGGTCAAGAGGGCTGTGACATTCTCCGAGCCAGGAGAAGGCTATACATACACCCTGATGTGAGGTTTTTGCTTTGGGGCTCACTTTGAGAAGAGTTGTGTGATTTGACCAGATGAGACTCTGGGAAGCCATTGAGCCCTCTGGCTTTGAAAAACCCAGATGTTGATGCTTCCCTTTCTGGTAACTGAATAGGTATGAATGCAATTGTCAAACGGTTGAAAGCCCGTCTGCTGACCTGTTTCTTTGTCTGCTTGTAACTTGTGTTTGTAACTTGTGTTTGTAACTTGTGTTTGCATTCTCTGAAGTTCAGGGTGCTGACTTTTTCCTCTGAACTAGGTAAATGATATGTATTTGATTGATTAAAGTAAGATAGTTAACCCATTTTGAGTTGTTTTCCTTTAGAAAAGCAGATCTAAGAACCTGTGCCAGCAGGCCCTAGGTACTTTAGGGTGCTTGCTGATACAATAGGTCTTGTCATTCCCACTGCTGCCTTGTACTTAATCCATCCTCTTTCTATCTAGGAACAGTAATCAAATTAATGCTACCATTGCTACTATAAAAGAAGTGACAAGTGACTGCTTTACAGTTCCATTCATAATCCCTGGGACTCTCTAAACAAAAACTCCCTTCCCTGCTCCCTAGTCTCCTCTGAGTGATATATGCCCTTATTGCAATAGAACCTTCTTAAAGACAAGGATCATCCAAACTTTGTACTGTTGTCCTCAGGGCCTAGAACAGTGCCAGACAAAGAGTCAAGCCAATGCTTAATCAGTAAACATTTATTAAGTACCTACTAATTGCCAGTCACTGTACTAAGCACTGGAGGATACAAATACAGGAGAAAATTTAGACAAATAATAACTGTCTCTGACTTGGGGAAGGACTGGTGAGAAGGGAAGGTACCAGCATGCAGGAGTTTAATAAATGAGTTTTTATCCATTTTTAGTAAGCACATAGTATATGCTTATTAATAAATGGTTGTTTATCTAATCATGCACTCATTCATTCGTATAGCATTCTGAAGGTTACAGTGTACAAAATGATTTCACATGTATGATCTCATTTCCTCCTCACAACACTGTAAAGTAGGCAAGGCAAGTGTTATAATCTTCACTTCACAGATAAGAAAATCATGTCTCAGAAAGCTTAAGTGATTTGCCAAACAGCCAGAGCTCTGGAGTTTGAATCTGAACCTGGGCCTTCTGACTTAAGCCCTATACAATGCTATTACACAGTCAGGATGCTGAAAAGCAATAGAAGTTTCTGTCATGGAGTTAGAGAAAGCCACTGGAAATTATTTTATTTAAGGAGAGAAGAAGAAATATTAACTATTAAAGGAAGGACGGAAGCATTTTCTTTCTTTTCAGAACTACCACAATTGACATCCTTTTGAGAACTCCTGGAATTTTTTGCTTAGCACACCTATAAATTTCACCTGAATTCTGGAAAGCATCTCAAAAGGATAACATGATCCATGGAGCATGCCTGAAACAAATAAAGCTCTAAAAAGAGAACCTTGAACCTGAGTTGGCAAAACCATCATCAGACCTGTTTCTCTCTCTCCCTCCCTCCATTCTCTCTGTTCTTCCCTTCCTCCCTCCCTCTCTCTCCTCACACATATACACATATTACATACATGTATGTAATGTATATGCAATACATACAATATACATATATATATTTATACATGCAAACCAAATATAAAATATGCATATGTGTACATCCCTGTGTCTGTGTATATGTAATATGTGGAACTATATCAATATATTATTTTAATTATCATATAGTAAAATAATGATTATATATATTTATATGTATATATAATACATAGATCCCTATCCTAGATTATATATAATATAGTATCCACACATATATATGTACACATAGGATGTACACAAAGGATGGCTCTATTTGTATTAATCTTATATGATAGAGGTCTCCTTCCCTATTTTGACCATTCCTTCTGCCTCATTCAGTTGTTCTTCTTTTATCTTTTGTCCCTCGAATGCAGATGTGCCCAATTCATTTTGAATCCTTCTATACATTTTCTAGAGTCTCTCCCTTGGAGATCTTATCCATTCCTATAACTTAATAACTGCCTCTACCTAGATGAATCTCCAGTGTCTTCAATTGGGTTTCTCACTCAAATTGCAGTCCTGGATTTTCAACTGCCTAGTAAACATTTGCAGTTAACCTTCACTGAGGTCCTATTCCTAGGCCTCAATACAAAATTTAGGGACCCTGAGTCCTCAATAGCTCTGGTAGCAAAGCAAAGCTGGTTGACCTTGTCAGACTGGAAAAACTTCAAGCAAGAAGTATATGCTTGTTATTTAAGGACCAGTCTAATTGCAGGGAGGCCATTACCAAATTAATCAGAAGGTGATGAATTTTTCAGCCATGACACCTCTCAAAGACTGTTTACTAAAATGTCCCAGATGGGCTGTAATCTGTACTTGTGGTGAGAGTACACACGCCAAGAAAATCATAACTTCTTAAGATATTCTTGAAGTATCCCAGTGTCACCTCACATTCAACATGTCTTAAAACAAAATCATCACTTTCTGCCCAATTCAATTCAACTTGGAATAATTAAGTGACTAATATGTGCCCAGCACTGGGAAATAGAAAAACAAAGACAAAAATAAAACAATCTCTACCCTTAAGGAGTTGATGTTCCTTTCTATTAGAAGGAAACACAGAGAAGTAAATGCAAAATAGATACACATAAAATACAAAGCAATGTGGGCAGGGTAGAAAAGACAGTAACAACGCTGGGGAATCAAAAAGGGTGTCTGCAAGAGACAGCAAAGGAACTGAGCTTTGAAAGGGCTAGGGTGTCAAAGAGGCAGAGGCGAAGAGGTCTCTCTTGCAAGCAAGGGAGATTGCTTATGCAAATGCAAGGAGGTGAGAGATGCAATGTCAAGTACAGGGAACAATAAATAAGCCTGCATGGCTGGAGTACAGGGGAAGTAATAATATGTAATCAATCATCCTGGAAAGATCACATAGAACCAGGTTGTAAAGGAAATGCTAAAGAGAAATTTGTATTTTATCCTGAAGGTGATAATAGAGCAGCACTGGACCTTCTTGAGCAGGGGAATGGCATAGTCAGATGGATCCTCTAGGAATATCTCTTTGGTAGCTATGGAGGATATACTGAAAAGGGGAGAGGCCAGATATAAGGAGATGTCTCTCCCCACTCATTTCCCTAATTCTTTTCATGGTATCTGCTATTTTCCCAGTCATCTGTCTTTATAACCTTAGAGTTATCTTTGAATCATCCACATATCTTTCTTTTGTATCCAATTAGTCACTGAATCCTGCTGATTTTTTCTGTTATATATAGTCATCTCTACAGTTCTTTTCTATTTCCACACTCACTTCCATGGATTAGGACACTATTACATCATTCCTAGACCACTGTGACAGCCTCTCTGTTCTCTTTGCCTTTGAGTTCTGCGCTGCACACTACAGACAGATTCATCTTCCTAAAGCAACATTTTGATCATGTTATTTTCCTGCTGAGAAGTGCAATAACCCAATCACCCCTTTGCCTACAGGTTCAAGTTCTTAGCCTAATAATCAGGCCCATCTACAATCTGATCCTAACCTACTTTTCTTCCCTGCTCCCCTATGTGAACCTTCTCCCCTAGTCCAGCTACTCTACCAATGGCCCTTCAATATTCTTTCACTTTCTCTGTGTCTATGTGCTTGTTTATTCTTACCAATAGTGCTCAGTTCTGCTCAAAGATATTTTCAGTTTCTAAATGAAATTGCCAAATTCAGCTTCAAAACCAGTTGTAAATATCATTAGTACGTAGATCAGTGGTTCTCAAACTTCCTAATGCCCTGACCCTTTAATACTCATATGTGGGTGTATCTGCACGTGGGCAGACCAGCCTGGAGATGGATAGAGGAACGGTGTCTCGGTTCCTAAAACCATCAGAAATATGTGTTTTCTGATGGTCTTAGGCGACCCCTGTGAAAGGGTCATTCGACCCTCAAAGGGGTCACAACCCACAGGTTGAGAACCACTAACAGATGTTGAACATACAGCATGTCAGAGTCCGGTCTCTTTATAAAACTCAACTTCACACAAATCATATACCAAGATATAATGAAAAAGGTACTGATCTTAGGATAAAAATGCCTGAGTTCTAAACACTAGTTCTGATGCTGATTAGCTCAGACATAAAATAGGGATAATAATAGTTCTACTACCAACAGATCATGATTGCTTTAAAGAAAATGCTTCATTCAGTAAGCATCTACTAAATGCCTGCTATCTACAAGGGACTGTGCTAGATCCAGGGCATACAAAGGCAAAAAATAAAATAAAATAAACAATTCCTGGGAGCTTACAATGTGTTCTATACAAATATCATGATTATGTCAATATGAGTTGTAGTTATCTCTCTGAAGAACAAATGGGATTTTTATCCAATCCATATAGAATGTTGAAATGCAAGTTAACTTCCTTGGTGAAGTATTAGCTTCATATGAAAAGCAAATCTATCCAAAGAGCTTTAATGCAAGAAAGGACTTTACTTTTTAATAGGAAATCTTTAAAAATCTAATCATATCAGAAAGAGGTAGAAATAAATGTTCTCTTAGGTTCCTTTGGCCATTATGAACTTGTGTCTTTTATCCTTGGACAAGAAGCCCTAGGCCAGCAAGGCAAAATCAAGTCAGTCTTATTGCTGGTCCTGTTTTGGCTTCATGCTCAGATTGTAATAATTCAATTCTTATCAGCATTGTGGATCTAAAACTGAAAATCCAGTCTTATGAATTCTAGGTCTCAGAGACTGAAATCTGACCATAAGGATTCTGGTGGAGCATAATTAAAACTAATTCTAAGAGTACAATAGTACTAACATTTCCCTAGTCTTGGACACTAGCCTCCCTTCCATCAGCATAAATTCTCATTCTTTTTTTTAGGAAGGGAGAGGTGAGGGACTGCCATATAACATTGCCAAATTATATTTAATTTGAGGTCCACTAAAAAAAATATTTTCCATACAGTCTGTTGTCTAGCCATTCCTTCCCTATATAGAGCTTTCAAAGTTAATTTTTTTTAAAAAAATCCAAGTGTCAGACTTTACATTTGTCACATATTTAAATAGCTCTGATCTCATCAATGCAGATTTTCCCTCCAATGATGCTGATCACTGTAAATCCATACCTGTCTGTGTCGCATGACTCTTGTCCATTTCTCCCTTAGTTTTCCACATGGATGTTGTGTGTACTTATACAAGAGTGTGTAACATGTTTGGGGAGAAAGGGGTTGTGATATATTTTTGCTACTATTCTTACTATATCCTCTTTATTAATGTCTTTGCTTTGAGCTAATTGTATCTCTTGGTTGGTTATTAATGGAAAGCACACCGGAGCTGGGAGCTATAGTGCTTGTGACCTATAGTGACCTATAGACCCACAGCCTACCCTTGGAATTTATGGGAGTAGCAGTCATTCCTCCTGATCACCCAGCCTCTAAATCTGTGAGTGATAAATTGGAAAGGTACCGAAGAAGGAGTGCTAACCTTCTTTGAATCCCCCCCAGTCCCTAGCATGGTACCTTGACCATGGTGGCCAAACTTAACTGATATTTGATTAAGAGATCCTCAGTCCATTTGCTTTCATCAATGAGGTGAAGAAGTCTTGTATCATTTGTTCCCTCTGCTTTGCATGGTATTCTTGAACTTAGAACTAGGGACATGTGTATTTCTTCCACTAGGAAGTTTCTTCAACACAGTTGACTGTGAGCTTTTAGGATCATTATGAATAGCACATTCCTTTAAAATGCACAGACATGAACATAAGCAAAACAGAGGTTTGGGTCTAAGGAGAACAATGCCATGTACCCTGTGGGCACTCAATAAACATCTGCCGAGTTTAATTTTATCAGACTTCTAGATCTTTCTCAATCCCCTTGCTGCCTCCATCATCATCCTAGGACAGGGGGGAATTGGCTAAAATCTTATGGAAATAAACAACTTACAATTGGTCCCCATGCTTTGAAAGGAAAACTTGCATGTAGCAGATGGGACATTATGCTTTGGTAGATTTTGCCCTTGAGGTCTGTTTTTAAAAGTTTAATCTTGTTTTCTCTTTAACAGCATATGAGAGTTTTCCAGGAAACATTAAGACTTTAAAAGTCACACAATATACCATTTATCATGTTGTAACAGCACCACTTGAAATCTACTTGAAGATGAAAAAAAAATGGTCTTGTGACAACCTAAAACTTCGAAATTCTAAAGAACTAACATCTGTCCTGCCACCCAAAGTGTTAAATCCTTCACTGAATTTGTAATAATGCCATAACACCTTCTCAAAGGAGCAACTAATAGATAAAAGATAACAAAAACATCAAAAATCTATTGTGCCTCCTGAAAAGTTGGCTTGTTCTAGTTTTGGAAACTTGAAACTATCTGTGATTTGATTGGTGCTATTACTCAACCCACCACTACAGTACAGAACCCCGCTACCCCTCATTAGACCCTCTTTATGAGTTGCTGTTACCAACAAAAATTGATCATTCCTCTTTTAGCTAGCCATGCCCTGGAATGATAAGCATCCATTCTATCACCTGTCCTATATTAAAAGACATTCTAACTCGGTAGGACAGTGTCATCAAGAATAGGCACTGTACCTTCATCTCCTAATGGGTTTCAGAGTGATACTTCAATGGCTGAAAGACATTGTCTGGCAAAAGTTCGTCTTAACATTAACTCCAATAAGTACATGACCTCAGTGGGAGGGAATAGTGATGGACTCAGCACACAGGCATGTTTTCTGGACATGATTAAATGTGTTTTACTTGACAATGTATATTTGTTGCAAGGGTTTTATTTTCCTTTTTTTTTAAACCAATGGAAGAGGAGAAGTAGGAAGGGAGAAAAAATAACTTTTTCATTGAAAATGAATGAATAAGTAAATGGATGAATGAATGAATTTGAAACAAATCCAATAAATATTTACTTTGTTGAGAGACTTCTGTTTACCCTAGTAAAGGGCCTGGGTAGAGCAGGCCCTAAGTACCAGAAGTGCCCATAGAAGTCATTTTGTGTGACCATATAATCCTACAGAAGAAGTAACTGAGACCTCTAGAGATGGAATATGTTGCTCTCAAGCTCGTCTTCCATCATGGTCACCTACCAGGATAAAAGAGGGATATGGAGAATACCTGAGTTTATCTTAAATGCTTTCTTGAATCTATACAACTCCAGGTAAAAGCTATGGGGAATGAGTTCAATTCAAGTTCAATTTCTCTTCTGGATGAAGAACATTATATTCAAAGTCACATTTTGCTCTCCTGCAGCATACTAGCATCACTTAAACACCATTCCCAATTGTTCCATTTTTAGGATCCTTTTCAGTGATTTGCAGAGTAGTGCATCTGAGTTCCAGCAGAGAACTGGGGGACAGAGTAGCCAAACTCTGCCCAGTTTTTAGGCTCTCCTTTAAGATTTAATCCTTTGGTCACCAGCACAAAGTAACTTGCACACAATGACAGATGCTCCTTGTCAGTGAAGATCTTTAAGCTAAGGTTGATTAAGCAACTGTTAGGGAGAATATAGACAGGATCCATGCTTTGAGTGGGAATTGTTCTGGATTTATTCAGTTCAATAAACATTTATTACTCACCTACCATGCCAAGATGAAAACAAGCGATGCTTGCATGCTGCAGGAGAAAGGAAAAAGACAGTGACAGAGAGAAAATGCTAATGACTGGAGGGGTGGGGGTGAACAAGGACAGCACTGGTATCAGGAAAGGTCTCATGTAAGAATCATATGACCTTTCTGATTCCACAAATCTAGGATTCTACTGTATACATTAATACTAAGCATCTTATCACAAGATGTCTTGTTATCTCATTGGCATCAAAACCATGCTTCTAGAAATTCATCTCTGCTCATCGAAGGTCACTTGCTCCTACTCTTCATCTCACTATTGTTGTTATTGTTTAATCATTCAATTGTGTCACACTTTTCATGACCCCATGGACCACACAGTCTGTGGGATTTTTGTGTCAAGGACACTGCCAAAGTTTGCCATAAATTTGTTTCTGGTGGATTAAGGCAAATAGAAGTGAGTGCTTGCACACAGCTAGTAAGCATCTGAGACCAAATTTGAACTCAAGTCTTCCCTACTCCATGCCCAGCACTCTATCCATTGAGTCACTTTGTTGCCTCTTCATCTCACCATAGGCTTTATCTGAACATAGCATAAGGACTAAGGAAAAGAAATCAGCAGAAGCAGAAAAATTCAACTCTTATCTCCAATTACCTTTTGAACATCTGCAACTAGGTGTCTCATAGATATCTCAAATTCAACATGTTTAAAACAGAATGCGTTATTTTTTCCTCAAAACTCTCCTCTACTTTAAACTTCCCAATCATCCATACCACAACCTTGGTACCATGCTGAGCTCCTCGTTTGCTCATTCACATAGCCAATCTATTGCCAAGTCTTATGATTTTACTTTCACGGCTTCTCTCATATATGTCTCCTTCTCTCTACTCATATAGCTAACACACCAGAGCAGGTGCTCATCACTTCTCACCTGGACTATTACAATTGCCTTCTGCTTGGTCTCCTTGTCTCAAGTGCCATCCTCCAATTCATTCTTCATTCAGCTTCCAAAGCAATTTTCCTAAAGCCCTGACCTGACCATGCCACACTAAGCCCTACTTAATAAAAAATGGTGGCTCTCGATTACATCCAGAATGAAGTATAAAATCCCCTATTTGGCTTTTAAAGCTCTTTACAACCTGGCTCCACCTTTCCCATGCTACTCTTTACTCCTTTCCATATACTTTACAATCCAGCTACAATAGTAGTCAACTTCTTGTTCCTCACACATAGCACTCCATCTTTTGACCCACACCTTTTCAATGGCTATACCCCTGTCTGGAATGTTCTTCCTCATTTCTACCCTTATGGTTTCCCTGGCTTACTTCAAAACTCACCTCAAATCTCAACTTCTGCAGGAATATTTTCCGAGTGCACTCCACAATCACTTTCCATTTACACTGTATATATCTGTAAGTACATTTGTTTTGCTTTGTCTCCCTCCCCCCCCCCCATTAGAATGTGAGCTCCTTGAGGGCAGGGATTGTATTTTTGCCTCTAATTGCATTCTCACTTCTTAGCATAGTACTTGGAAAACAAGTGATTAACATGTATTTGTTGACTAATGGTTGACTGATAAACTACATATTCCTCTCTGATACTCTCTACTTTCCTCTTCTGATGTCCCTTCATACATGAAAATGTCTACAGTGGTGACTCTTGGAAATCATTTAATCCTAAACACTTTTGATCTATCTAGCACTGTGCAGGTCAATTTCTTATTTATACCTCTTTTCTCTCACAAGTTAGCAAAAACTGAGGAAAAAAGAGAGATGTAAACAAGTAGTCAATCAAGTCAGAGTAGATGAGAAATATTATACATTTCTATAATTCACAGAATGTATGAGGCAATGAAGATCAGGAAAAATCAAAATTGTGATTATAGAAATCTATTCTTACAACACTTCTAATGAAAATGGAAAATAGTTTTAGTTTTGCACTCCAGTTAGAAATCTCCATCATGCTGGTTTTGCTGTGGCTCTGCTTGGATGCTGGGCCCAGAGGCAAGAGAGACCCAAAGTTTCATTAGAAAAATATTTACAATTCATAATGAGTGGTAAATACAATGAAACATGCATCAGGATGTAAAACCCTTTTAAAAAGACCATTCTTGTCAGTGACCTCATGTTACCATTTTTGAAGGTGACTAATAATCTTCCCTCTTTGGGGAAGAGAATAATAATAACATCTTGCCAAATTGGGAAAGGTTATTTATGTCACCAGAATTTTCAATCTTGAAAATCATAGTTCGAAGAAACCTTAGAAATCGCCTAGATCTAGTCCTACCCTCAAATGGAAAACAAGTCAAATGAGTTAAGTGACTTGCGCAAGATGTCACAACTTATTAGTGGCAAATATAAAGTAGCTATGACATGATTTTGATGGGAAGGAACTGGCACTGGAGAGCATCAAGAAAGGCTTCATATAGAAAGTGACTCAAGCTAAATCTTTAAGAAAGTAAGACATTCTGAGGGATAAAGATGGAGTAGATTCCAGGCATGGGAGATATCCAATGTGAACACGAGGAAACAGGAGATGGAGTGCCACGTGTATATTAGAGCACACATCTCCCAACTATCAGTCCAGGGCTCCTTCTACCATAACACATTGTCTTTTCTATTTAAACTACTAATTTAAATGTTATGTAATCTTGTACAGTCAAGAAAAATACCAAGTATTTTTTCTCTTATCATCCTTTGTTCTAGATCTGTTTAAGGGATATTAATATTATGGCTTCTATTTTATGGGTGAACCAACTGAGGCAACTAAAGATATAGATTACATAATTGGGAATGATGAAGGAAAATTAACCATTAAAGACAGATCAAAACCCCAAATTTTTATACAGATCTTTAGCCAAAACCAGGCTTGTCTCTCTTCTTTTTAACATAGTTGCCCTTGTATAAGAATTCACTCTTGCCTAGCTCACTTTTAATGAATAATAGCATCTGAGACCCTTCCAACAGATTTCTCCCACTGGGTCTGTCCAACCCACTACAGTGGGTGGGCATTAAAAACCATTTACAAGAAACTCTGCTCTCACTGTCCTTTTGAGAATAGGGTTACTAGTAAATTTCATTTACAGTGAAACCTAATTAGATGTTCTTCATTATCAAATTTTCACGTTCTCTGTTCTCAGCGATAGCCCTTTGGTTAGCACCTTGTTAGTACCTCATTAGGACCTGTTCTCCACACATCACTCCCTGCAGTTGGCTCCATGGGAAAACCTACTAATGAAGTAACTTAAACTGTCTCCTTGGCCCCATTCATTGTGAGGCATGCCAGGGGTGTGTGTTTAGTCAATGAACAAAATCATAGGGTCATAGATTTCCACATATAGAACTGCAAGGGGCCTTGGAGGATGTCAAGTCCAACCCCCTCATTTTTAAAGATAAGGAAACTGAGGCTTATTAAGGTTAAGTTTATGGCATTTCTCACCAATGGTAATAATATGTCCCAGCCATCTTCAGTCTCCCATGAATCTTTTCATCACTCTTTGAGTCATTTATGATTTTGATTCTTCTGAGACCTTAGGTCTCTGTGATTCACAAACATAAAACTGTCCAGGGAGGCATTAAAAACATAAGCTTCTATAGCAATGAGCAATTTGGGATCCTTCGCTGAAAGTGCTCTCTAGTTTCCCAAATTAGATTCAATCCAATTTCCTCAAATTATTATATTATTGACACTTATCTGGGCATTTGCTGTATCCCCTTGGTGCCAGTAGAATGAAAGTTCTTAAGAGAAACTTTTTAAGGTTCTTCATTTTGTATTATTATCCCCAGAGTTAGATTTGTTTTCTTTCTTACAAGGGAGGATTCCACGAGGGTATTGGGGAGAGGGTGGTAGAAGAACAGAAAGGCTAAAATATTCTTCAATTACCTTCCATTAATTTCATTCTTTAAAAGATGGAAGGACCAACAAGGAAGAATTGTGTTCTGAATCTGACTCTCAGACATAATGAAAAACTGGTTCTTGGGGTTGAAATGATGGGAACTTCGGGGGAAAGTGACCACTTTATTTGAGATTTCGTGGTAGGGAGGAGGAAAGCCAGGAATAATCTAGCACACACCCAACATTTTGAGATCCTCCCAGGATTAAATATGATTCATGCCAATCCATGACTTTAATTCTGAGATATAGTTACATTAGAATAATGAAATCATATGTTCTTTCTTATAATTTCATATTAATTTAAATCTTTGCTGTAACTAGTATATATAATGATAACTCATTCTGAAATGGCTCTCACATTAATAAATACGCACTTCCTATTGGTTTAGAATCAGGGGAATTCTGGAACTTGTTCTGGTTCTAGAGAGCTGGTTGTTAAATTTTCAGCGTGAGCATATAGACCACAAAAATCAACAAATACAGCAAATCACAGCTTGACTCATTGTTTTGTTGATTTCAGGCTTAAGTTATGAATAAAATATTAATAACACAAATTAAACTTAAAAGTGTTTCATGTATTTTCATTTTTTTATTTCACTTATTTTATTTTTAATTTATGAAATAAAACAAGCATTTCCATAGCATTGATATATGTGTGTGCATGCATGTAAAATCATTCTATACATCTATTCATCAGTTCTTTCTCTGGATGCAGATAGCATCTTCCTTCATATGTTCTTTGTAGTTAATGTGGGTACTTACAATAGTCAAAGTGACTTAGTTGCTCAAAGTTGTTCTTAAAACAATATTACTGTTACTGTATACAGCGTTCTCTTGTTTCTGTTCATTTTGCTCTTCATCATTTCATGCGTCTATCCATGTTTTTCTAAAACACAACAAACTCATCATCACTTATTAGCACAGTAGAATTCTATTACATTCATATACCACAACTTGTTCAGCCATTCCCCAGTTGACAGGTATTCCTGCAATTTCTAGTTCTTTGACACCACAAAGAGAGTTGCTAGAAATATTTTAGAAAATATAAGTTCTTTTCCTTCTTCCCCAATGGTCTTTAATAGTAGTATTTCTGGGTCAAAGGTTTGGGGTTTGGTTTTTTTAATTAAAATATTTAAATTTTTTTAATTTTAAATTTTTTAAAATTTTAACAGATTTTCAAATTTATAAGCATGATCCCGTGCAAGACAGTTTATTTCAGGTTTGATGTTGTTATTCACTGTTTGCCGCATGATAAACCTTTTGACTCCCTTCTTGAAGAAAGTGTTTATGGCACATGGGCATGATGAGATTTCTGAGTAACCTATAAGGCTTCAGTCACTTTCATTTCTTGCTCCTGAGTTACATGTTTCAATATTTTACTCTATATTTACTTACTTGTATACATGTTATATCCTCCCCAGGAGTAGCATGTAAGCTCTTTGAAGGCATTAGACATTTTCATTTTGTGTCTTCATATCCCCTAGTATAGTGCCTTGCACATAGATGGAACTTCCAAATACGTGATGAGTTGAATTTAATTTGCTATTCATTCCTGTACCTACCTTTGTATTAAAGCCTCTGTGTACCAAGGTAGCAATAAACATTCATACAGCATTTACTAAATGCGAGGTGCTGTGCTAAGCATTTTTGCAAATATTATTCCATTTGATCTCACAACAACTTTAGGAGGTAGATGCTATTGTTATGCCCGTTTTACAAGATGAAGAAACTGAGGTGAAAAGAGGTGAAGCAACTTGCCCAGGGTCACAAACCTGGCAAATGTCTGAGGCTGGATTTGAACTCAGGGCTTTCTGACTCCAAGCCCAATGCTCCCTCTACTGTATCACTTAGGGGCCTAGGGAAGTAGAAGCTGTTGAAGTTGCTACACAAAAATAACTTTGTGTAGGATGCACTGGAGGAGTGAGAGACTTGAGATGAGAAGTCGAATTAGGAGACTTTGGGATCATCCAGGCAAAAAAGCTTTATTCTAAAGGTAATAGGAAGTAATTAGAATTGATAAATAAGAGAGTCACATGGTCACATCTCTAAGACTGTTATATTTTTATATATATATATATACATTTGTGTGTATATATACATGCACACGTGTATTATATGTATATCACATTGTGTGGGTATATGCATGTTTGTATATATATGTTGTACCCATGTCAGGATAAATCACACATCTTTGAGTATTGATTCCATACATAGTAAGTATTTGAGTCAAATTTCTTCTCGACTTACTCAGAGGAAGATAACTATATGATACAAAGTAATAGATCACCAAAGTGTTTAAAAACTTGGATTTGAAAAGACAAAGAATTGTGGATATATATTATACATCAATCAACTTTTATGAATCAACCTCCACAAATTCCTTTTAGCTATAAAATGATAGACTAAGAGTTGTGTTGAAATTTTAAAAAAATCTTATTAATGAGGATGAATACCAGCAAGATACAGGTTAAATGGGGAAATGAAAACATAATTGCAACCCAGTATAAACCAAGCTCAAGGAGATTTCCAAAACACAGTTATTCAGATGAGGCCTCATACCAAATTAAAACGGTCCAACCAGCTGCGCTTTGGGCAGCACTAATAAACATTTACCACACCAATAGCTTGAACCAGACTTTTTTGGCTTGGTTATAAATCATTTTCAAAGAGAAAAAAAGGAAAAGGAAAAACAACCAGAAAAAAATCTGCACAAGTCTAGACATATATGTATATAGCACACGCATCTATACATATGTGTACAGAGATATACATGTTTGTGCACATAAATGAGCACTAGATTTGTGAATTCAGTGGCTTAAGGTACAATTGAATGAGGAAATTCTGTGTACCAAGTACAGGTCAGCATGTTGTCTGAAATCTACAATCCTAGAGAACTGTCCGGAGCACTGAAAGTTTAGGTGGGTTGCCCAGGGTTACGTAGTCAGTATACGTCAGAGGCAGATCTTGAACTCAAGTCTCCCTCACTCTGAGAACACATTGATATCCCCTATGTCACACTGCCCCTATGTGTATAGATAAGTATGTTTTTAATTCCAGCTTTTTGACTAAACTTGGATTGGATGTTGTTATATGGCACTCAACAATATAGTCGTTGAAAAACATATGACTACTGGAGCAAGAGGCCTGAACATATTTGGAGTCCTGACGTGCCAACTGTCATGGAAAGTAATCACTATTAAGGGTGAACGCGACAGAAACCTGTGGAGAATTCCTTTGTAATTCTCATAGCTCTGGGAGCACTGGCCTAAGTTTAAAGTTGGAGTCCAGAGCTAACATTTCAGAAAGGACTCCTTAGTTAATTACAAAACAAACTATTTTGCAGTGGGAAAAGGAGGCACTCTCATTTTGTAGGATTCTCTTCAATGTAGGGGATAACTGAGACATTGTTCTGCTATGCCTGGAAAACTAAAGATATCCTTTTTTTTTCCTTTTCCCCACTGTTTGCTTTGGGTTTCTGGTTTCAGTGCCTATGTCTTGCCTGTATGCACAGAAAACCCACAAGGAGTATATTCATACATCCAACAGAGATAAATGGCAGGTACAGTTAGAGAGCAAATCCCCAAAATAAACTGCCTCAGAGAAGCTAGGCAGCAATGGATAGAGCACTGGCCCTGAAGACAGGAGAATCTGAGTTCAAATCAGGCCTCAGATACCTGCTTAGCTGCATGATCCTGGGCAGGTCCATTTGGGGTTTTCTTGGCAAAGTTACTGAAATAGTTTGTCATTTCCATCTCTAGCTCATTTTACAGATAAGAAAACTGAGGCAAACGGAATTAAGTGACTTGACCAGGGTGACACAACTAGTAAGTGTCTCAGGCTAGATTTGAATTTAGTTCTTCCTGACTCTAGGCTCTATCTTCTATGCCACCTAGTTGTTGACATATAGTAGACACTTAATAAATGTTTTGAATTGAATTGAAAGTGATTGGACTATCTGATCACTAAAATACCTTCCAATTCTAGCAGTCCATTACTCAAGGCCAAGGAAGGGCCTAAGAATTCAGTCTCAGCAAAGATCTAAGAGGATTCTTGAAAAATACAGTTCAAAGTTGGTTTGACATCAGGATGCTTGGCTAGATTAGCAATAGACAAAGTCCAACAGAAATTTGACATATATTTCTAAGCAACTCGTAAATATTGTACATGAATCTCAAATAATAAAAGAACCTGTAGACCCCAAATACTTGCACACACATCCTTCAGGCCCCAAGGATTTTCATGTTTAGTCTTAAGATAGTAGGACAAATGAAGCTTGCCCACAAGTGATGTGTGAATTCCTATTCACAAGAGGTGTTAGAATAAGCAAGAAAAAAGAACCTAGAGGTTATTGGAGGTCACATTTCCTCATTCAAGAGGCATTTGTTGAAGGCAAGAAAGAACTTTTGTCAGCTTTTCCAAAGGTCTCTGCTCTATTCCAGTAGCTTCTAAGATCACTCCCATGCTCATCCAAACCAAACTTATCCATATATAAAAAAGAGCAAGAAGAAAAACTAGTTCTTAGAAGGGCTACACTTTTAAATTAAACACTGTGAAATCACTTATATGCATGCAGAAAAAAAGCTACGCTCATCAAGGGGAACATACTTTGGCATCTAGTAGAGGAGGAAAGGCACATAATCTGATTAAGGGAAAATATCCCTAGGCCTGAGAAGAGTCCGTTTGGCTGAAGCTGTTTCGGATGGAAATGACCTCCTGCCCCATAGCCTCTCCTGGCAGCTCTCCTTTTTACCACTTGCACACAGTGACAGATAGGGTCCAGCCCTCCTCCTGTACTCAGTGGCAGCTGCTCCACCATGACAGTCCAAAAGAGCAAATTAGACCTTGGAATGAGTCACTTGGGCTAATGCATTACCACAGGAGAATAGAGCTGCCCTGGCTTTCTCCTGCCTGACAAAAATGACAATCCAAGACATTCCAAGATTACCAGGCAGCACATTCATCAGGTTCCCCCAAAGGAGACAGAGCCAAACTGTCACAGAAAAAGACACCCAAGGAAGGCTCCTCAGGATCCTTATAAGATTCAATAAACCTATGATGACAAGGACAGGACCCAGTGCATTCTATCTCTCTCCATCATGCACTTTGCTACTGGTGATAATCTTACAAATGAAATTCACTGAATAGTAAAAGGGCCGAAGTAAAGATCCTGAGGAAAAAAAAAGATCTTGTGAAGCACAGAGGAGAGAGGAAAAAGAAGACATAAACAGGAAAAGGCAACTAGCCATAGGAATATTTTAAAAAATAAAAACAAAAACTTAAGAATTCTGGGCTCAAATGAAGGAAAAAAAGAAGACAAAGGCACCAGAAACCTTTTGGTGAAGGGAAGGTCTGTCTGGTTCTGTGATTTCTCTGGAGTGGGGAACTCCCAGCATGTAAATGTCCTCCATCATTTCAGATCAGGAACTCTTTCATAGTTAAGAATAATAGTAACAGCCATAATGATAATAATAACTAACATTTATATAGTGCTTTTAAGATCTGTAATCCTCTTTACATATTGTTTAGTTGGTTTAGTCATGCCCAACTCTTTGTGACCCCTTTTTGGGGTTTTCTTGGCAAAGATAGTAGAGTAGTTTGTCATTTCCTTCTCCATCTTTCCATTCATTATCTCCCTGGATTTGATGCTCACAAAAACTCTTCGAGGAAGATACTATAATTAAACTAATTTGAAAGATGAGGAAACTGAGTCTGAGAGAAGACACAGCTTGTGTCTGAGTCAGCATTTTCACTCAGGTCTTCCTGACTCCAAATCTAGTACTATATCCAGAGTTGTCAAGGGCAATAAAGACATAACTTGCCTGTGGTAGCACCACTAGTGTATCAGAGTCACCACCTGAACCCAAAGTTTCCTGAGACCAAGGCTGGCCCTCAATGCACCATGCCATACTTCCAGAGCCCACATTGAGACAAAATAATACCTACACATAATTATGAAACTTTACAGTCTCTGAAGAATTGAGGAAAAAAAATTTAGGGCATTGGAGAGATATGTGGAGTGCTTTTAAAGATGACAAGACATTACAAGCAAGAAATTATGAAGGATGAGTTATTTTAAAGGATATCATCAAAGATATATGTGAGTGGGACTATGGTATGGGAGGAAGATGAAAGAGCAAACTCATATAGAGGACAAAGGTCAATCTACCTGGTCTACACCAGAAGATATTAAAAATTTGGTCCATACAGTGTTGTACTTGATGATTTATTTTGAGTATTATTAATACTTAGAATATCATCATTTTTATTGATAGATGAAATGCTTGTCTAATTTGCAACTAACACAAAGCTGGTATAGGTAATTAACATATTAGATGATAGAAATTAAAATAATTTTGAAAGGTTAGAAAATTGGGTTAGATCTAATAAGATGAAATTTAGTAAGAATAAAAGTAAAGTCTTACACTTGGGTCCAAAAAATCAACTTCACAAAAACAAAGTGAGGATATTTATTTAGACAGAGACTTAGATAAAAAAGCTTTGGTGATTTCATGGACCATGTGCTCAATATGAGCTCACTGCCTTATAAGGCAACCAAGAAAGCTAAAATTCTCCGGATGCATTGAGATGAATGTTGTCCAGGATAAGAACAGTTATGTTCCTCTTTTCCTCTACCCTGGTAAGTCCACATTTTGACTCTCATGGTCAGTTCTTAATACCACACTTTAGCAAAAATGTGGATAAGACAGAGTGTCCAGAGAAAAGGAATTCAATTAGGGAAAGACCTCAAGTTCATACTGTATGAGACCTAATGGAAGGAACTGGAGGTATTTAGCCCAGGGAAGGAAGATTGAGGGGTAAGAATTTTAAAGTCTTCAAGTATTTTAAGGGCTATCACATAGAAGAGAGGATAGATTTGTTCTGCTTGGTTCCATAAGGCAAAACTAGTAGCAGTACATAGGAGTTGAAAGGAGGCACATTTATACTTGCTGTGAGGGGGGAAAAAATCTTACTAAGTAGAGCTATCCTAAAGAATAATGGGGTGCCCAAAAAGATCACAAAAAGGGGGAGAAAGAATTGATGGAGTCTGAATTCATTTTCAAAGCATACTATTTTCAC
Organism: Pseudochirops cupreus; assembly: GCA_028627135.1. Classification (NCBI taxonomy): domain Eukaryota; kingdom Metazoa; phylum Chordata; class Mammalia; order Diprotodontia; family Pseudocheiridae; genus Pseudochirops; species Pseudochirops cupreus. Next base: position 489,854,637 of record CM053580.1, read on the forward strand.
TTTCTTTATTTTTTGTACTATTTTTTCTTTTAGTCTGTTTCTTCTTTCACAACATGACTAATATGGATATATGTTGTACATGATGATGGATGACGATGATGAATATATTACATATATTACGTACCTTACCACCTTAGGGAAGGAAGAGGTGAAGTAGGGAGGGAGAAAATTTGGACCTCAAGTTTTTTAAATGATGTTAAAATTGTTCTTTACGTATAATTGGAAAAAAAGAAAATACTGTAAGGGACAGAAATAATAATGGACTACCTTAGAACTTTGCCCTCACTTGAGATCTCTGAGCAGTAGTTGAATGATCACTTGTTACGGGTGTTGAAAAAGGGATCTCATTGATACATAGGTTGGAATAAGTGCCTTAGGAATTAGAGGTTCTTCCAACATTGAGAATCTATGATTTTCTCATTTGATTTGAAGACTATCACTTTTTCTTGAATGCTCATTTTAGAATAATTTTAATACTTACATATGTCATTCCTCCCCAATAGGAAATGGTTGCTATCCAACTTTATAATGAAGTAGAACAGAAAATATAATTCAGTTTAGCCAAATTTTCTTCACAGCCAACTTTTAAGGAACATATTTTCGTAAGATGTGACTCATAAGTAATTTCTTTCTCATTGGAAATCTCCTTAAAATGTTTGGGATTTTTTTCTTATATTTTATGGGTCACCCCAAGGAAGTAGTCCCTATGCTATGCATGCCCATGCTGCCCTTGAAACTATATGAAATACAAAAGCAGATTTGAAATAATTTTGTAAACCATCAATTCCATTTCATCAGAATTTTGGATCTGTCCCCGCTCAACAAGATGAGAGCAGAGATCCAAACAGGAAATGAAAAAAAAAATCTGATGATCTTGAATTTGCCAAATAATTGACTCATTATTCGGATTGTTGGCCTTCAGCATTTCTTTATATCTTTATAGGCATGTTTTTATTTATAGAAGACAGAAAAACATTTTTACTGGATTTTTTTGTATCCCACTGGATCCCACCTACCTCACATTGAGTAAGTTTTGTAAAACCCTTAACTACATATCTACATAGTCCAGGAAAATAAATTCCTATATTAGTCAGGACTTAATGATGTACGCCTTTCTCTACATTTTAAGTTAATCATCTTTCTGTCAGGAGGTAAGTAGTACATTCAGCTAGTCATTTTGTCTTCAAAGAAGGAATCCTTAGAAAGATTACTAGGAATAACTATTACTAGTCTTTCTCGTAGGTTAGTCTCTACCAACACCAAGCTAAGACAGTTACCACTGATGCAGCCAAACTAGGAGAGCATATTAGTGACTAAATAAAAGCACTATCCAAATGTGAGATGTCCTCATTATCTCATAACACCAATACACCTCAGAGGAGATTTACTAATGGTATGAACCAAGACTTCACATCAACATGTAAATAATAACTTGGATTCCTTAATTTCAAAAGACAAACATTCTTTTAAATAGCTCTTCCCTATGCTTGCTGCATGTAGGGCAATTTGAAGTAGGCTACAGTCTGCTTGGCTTTAGTTCATCCATGTTAACGCATGTTTTCTTCAGTGCATGGCCCAGCATGAAAACTGCATTTATTTACTTTTCTTTGGAATTAGTGACAATAAAAGTAGATGGGGGAAATACATTGTAACAGGAATTCTTAGATGCAAGACAAAGTTCCACGATTGAGAGGAGATAAAGGGTAGGCCTCCACTTGATATACACTGTACATTCTGTTTTTAATTGAGAATTGGATTGTAGATTTAGAACTAGATAGTGTGTCCCCCTTCAATTATTTTCTTTTTTTTAATTTTAAGCATTATTTATTAATCTTTCTGGGACATTCTGCACGCCCCCAAAGAATTTTTTTTAATTCATATATATGTATATATATATATATATATATATATGTGTGTGTGTGTGTGTGTGTGTGTATGTATGTGTGTATATATGTACATGAACCAACAAAATAAATTTAGACAGCTGGTTTACCATTAAATTGATCAGCACTCTGAAATCCTTCAAAGTTGTTTTTTTCTGTATTGTTATCATTGTATAAATTATTCTAATTCTATTCTCTCTCTCTCTCTCTCTCTGTTAAATCTTTCTAGTTTTCTCTAAATTTTCCACTTCATCATTTCTTATGGCACAATAACATTTCATTTCCTTCATATATCACAGTTTGTTCAGACATTCCCAGTTAGCTTCCAGTTCTGGGCTACAATTTAAAAAAAGTTGAAAATTGCTGCTGGAAATATTTTTGTATACGTAGAATCCTTCCTCTTTCTCTGATTTCTTAAGGATATAAGACCAGAAGTTGTACAGTTGGATTGAAGGTATTCATAGTTATGTAACTATCTGGGAACAGTCCCAAATTACCTTCAGAAAGGCTGAACTCACAGCTACACCAAAAGTAAATTAAGTGTATTCATTTTCCGACAGTCCCTCCAATGTTTGTCACTTTCGTCTTTTGGCACTCTTGTCAATTAAGAGATAGAACCTCAATGTCATTTTAATTTGAATATCTCTAGTTATTGATTTAGAGCATTTTAGATTGTTATTGGGAGCTTAGATTTCTTCCTTTGAAAACTGCGTTTTCATATCATTTAAGCACTTATTTATGAAGGAATGGTTCTTAATCTTACAAATTTGAATCCATTCGAACCCATCAATCCTTATATATCCTAGAAATGACACTTCATCAGAGACACTTGTTGCAAAGACTTTTTTTTCCCCAGTTACTTGTCAGCCTTTTAATTTTTAATGCATTAGATTTCTTTGTGGAAAAGATTTTTTTTAATTTTATGTAGTCAAAATCATCCATTTTATCTTGTCTCTATGACATATATTCATGAACTCTTTTCTTATTCATAGATGTGAAAAGTAATTTCTTTCTTGCTCCTCTAATTTGTTTATGATATGATCTTCTATATCTAGATCTGTATTCATTTGGAATATTATTCTGGTGTGTGGTGTTGGTCTAAACATAACTTCTTCTAGACTCCCATTCAGTTGTCCAAGTAGTTTTGGGGTTTTGTTTTTTTCTCAGATAGGGAGTTCTTACTGCAGCAAATGGGGTCTTTTAGTTTATCCAATACTATGAGGTTATTGTCTGCTTCTGTCTGTCTTGGTCCTGATCTGATCCATTGATCAATTTCTCTGTTTATTATACCTGTACCAAATCATTTTAATAATTTTTGCTTTGTAGTACAGTTTGAGATCCAGTACTGAGAAATTCTCTTCCTTGCCACTTTTTTTTTCAAAATTACCTTCCCATCCTTTTATTGGTAAAGAAACTGAGGCCCAAAGAGCTGAAATACCTTACCCAAAGCCACATAAGTTGTGAATAGCAGAGAAAGGATGCAAATATCATCGATCAAAAGCAGTTATTAAGCTCTTTCATTTTGCTTACTATCAAGAAATAGTGTAGTAGAAGGAGTCCTGGAGCTGACCTTAGGAGATATCAAGGTTTAACTATTATCTCTGGGCCTCACCAGCCCTCTAACCATCAACCAGTCAACCAACCCTTGAGCCTCCATTCCTTCTTCAATTGAATTAAGAGTGAATGCATATAATCCCTCCATCATAGGTTTTTGTAAGGATTAAATATAATAATGTGTGTAAAACTCTTAATAAAGCTTAAATCACTCTTTAAATGTCAACCATCATTATCATTATCCAATCCATCAATATTTACCCTATGTTGGATACTTGTTAGTGGTTATGACCTTGGAATATAACTTTTTAATACTTCTTGAAATCCCACATTCTACCAAATATAGCTTGAATTATGGCAATATATTATACTGATGATGGAGAAAGCCTAGAACCAATTATTAAATTTGGTGACTTTAACAAAGAAATGACTGTGTGTCAAGATCATTGGATGGAAAATTCTAGCCTTTGAGATGTTAAAATTCATCTCCATAGACATATATTGACCTACAAAAATGTTTACTGAACCACATCATTTCTATGATCTTTACACACACTTGCCAATGTCAAATGCTTTCTTTACCATATGCACAGTTTCCTATCACTACCCATTATACTAGGCTAAAAGGAAAAGCATTATCCTGTGGCCAAACAGGTCTAGTGAAGCCAAAATTCCTATAAAGTTTTTTAGGAAGACAAAAGAAAGGGTCCTTTCCAATTCTTACATTCCATAGTATTTCAATTATTGCTATAACGCCTTAAGGTTTGCAAAGGATATTCCTGACAAAACAAAAACAAAAAACTTATGAAGTACAAGTATTCCTATCCCCATTTTGCTGATGAAGAAACTGAGGTTTGTGACTTATCAGCAGTCACATTGCTAAAAAGGATGAGGAAGCTTTGATTTTAACTCTCTTGAATCTAAGTCTAGCACTCTTTGCACTAAATTAATCATCCACAGGAATTGTCTTTAGGAACATATTTGGTCGTTTATTATAAAAACATGTCTTTAGGCTATAAACCTGAGTATTTGCTCTTTAAATACATCCCAAGGATATTCCTTTAGACAAATCCATTTAAAACAACAAGATTGTAGATCTAGAGCTGGTAGAAATATTTCAGTCTACCCAATCTAATTCTTTCATTTTACAGAGGAGGAAATCAAAGTCCAAAGAAGTCACATGATTTTCTCTGAGTCAAATTATAAAGTGGCAGAATTAGAGTTAGAACCCAGGTACTCTGACTCCAAATTAATAGAAACACCATTCAAAAATGTAACATACAAAAACTGAACATTTTAAAAATAGGTAAATTGGATTGTGACTATTATCCTTACTAAAGAACCCTTGACTTTGAAGGAGAATCATCAAGTTTCTTTTAAATTAATGAGTTACCATGGTAAATTTAAAATAGTCTTTGTTTATACATAATTTCAGTTTTAGTCATCCCTTCTCCCAAGGTCATACCTATTCCATAAAATTAGGCACACATGTATTTTATATCATAACAGGTGTTATTCTGTAGTATATTAAAGTAAGAAATGTTATTAACCCTACATTAGATACCTGCTCATGGTTATGACCTTGGAATCAAATTTTTAATGTGCAGATTTCCTGAAACCACAGATTCTAGCAAATGTTGTTAGAATTATAGCAATATATCACATCAATGATGGAGAAAGCCTATTGCCAATTACAAAATTGGAGAATTTTGACAAAAGAAATGAGCTACACAGTCAAGATTATTGGATAAAAAAAAAAATGCAACCCTTTTTCCGGGCTTTAAGATGGCAAAATCCAAATTTAATGAGAGTCTTGGCAAGAATTGTATAGTCATTCAAAAGTTCATTTATTTAACAAAAATTAATGAGCACCTGTGGTATGTAAGGCACAGTGTTAGGCACTGAGGGAGACACAAAGATGAAGTACCTGACCTCAAGAAATGTACAGTCCAGGAGGAGATATGACATGTACACAAATAAAAATAATGCAGAATTAAGTGTGATTCAAAGTTTAAAGATATGCACAATTTTATAGGAGTTGAGAGGATCAAGGTGATCACATAGAGTTAAGGAAATCAGAAAAGGCTTCATTGTACTTTGGTTTTCCCCTGATCTCTTACTACTTCCTGTGATATTTTTAGGCTATAGTTAAACTAGAAAAATGATCATTCCTTGAACACATCCTGTAGTTTCTCACTTTCATATCTTTATTCAGACTTTCCCCTCTACCTGAAATTTCCTTTCCTCCCAGACCCAACTACCTAATTACTAACCTGTCCTTCAAGGCTCAACTCAAATGCTATCTTCTCCAAGAAGTCTTCCTAGTCCAGTGTGATGCCCCTTTCCTCTGATCTTATCAGACATACCGTATTAATGCCCTTCAAACACTCTCCATTCCATTTAAATTGGCCAGTAGTTGTCTTAACTCAACATTCCCATCTCCATGTCTTTGCACAAACTATTCCCCCAGGCCTAGGAGATCATATTATATTGCAATTATTGTATCTTTACATCACATTCCATATCAAAGTATGCATATAACTGTATAAAGTATGTAAAGCATTTTGTAAGCCATATAATTCTATGTCAATGTGCAATCTAGTATTAGCAGTACTAAAACAGATGTTCTCTGAAGATAAGGATCATGTTTTATTCTTCTTCAGATTCCTCACAGAGCAGAGCATAATCTGCTGTTCTCTCTCTCTCTCTCTCTCTCTCTCTCTCTCTCTCTCTCTCTCTCTC
>CM053580.1:489860915-489881458 GCA_028627135.1 Pseudochirops cupreus
ATTATTGAAACCCTTCATAACCCACCCACCTTCAACTTTCCAGTCTTCTTACACACAATGACCTCCTCCTCTCCCCCACCATTCCCTGCACCCGGTTCTTGCAGACACTGTGAGATCCAGTTACATTGGCTTCCTTGCTACAAGAATTGTTGCTAGCTGTCTCCCATGCCTGGAATATTCTCCCTCCTCTTCTCTGCCTCCTGGCTTCCTGAACTCCTCCAAGTCCCAGCTAAAATCTTACATTCTATAGAAAACTTTTCTCAATCTTCCCTAATCCTAGTATCTTTCCTCTGTTAATTATTTCCAATCTATCCTGTCTGTAGTTTGCTTGTATATCACTTTCACAAATTGTTTTTCACATTAGCCTGGGAGCTCCTTTAGAACAGTCACTGTCTTTTACCTTTCTTTGTATCTTCAATGCTTAGCACAGTGCCTGGAAGATAGTAGGTACTTAATAAATGTTCATTTACTGACTGACCAGAAGTTCAATGCTAGAAAGATGACTGGGGGAAAGAGGTAGAGGAGGAAGGTTTTTCCAATAAAATGTTAAACCTCTGTAGACCCCTACTAAATAATATATAAAACTAAAGAACCACCCTATGGTTCTGTGGAAAAACTTGGATAACTGGAAGTCTACTTTATTGGTTCCATGTGTTAGCCACACTGTAAAAGTTAAATTCTTCCACATCTGTAATATGGGAACTAATGGGATCAGTATACTTTGGAAATTATGTTTTTTCAAATGTCACCTTATGTTCCACACATATTTTCAAAAATGAATGTTCAGATTTTAAGAAGGGATTAAACAAAATTGACAGTGTAATTTTATACAGGTACAGAAAATAAATTCTCTTGCTGAATGAGTTACTCTAGCAGTCAAGCCATGATCGTAATTTACTATTCTGTAATATAGCTATTCTCCCAATTTTGACATAACTGCCATGTTAGTTCATTCACATATTCTTCTGTCTGTTCCAGGAGCCAGGGGCCATTTTTCAAGCAGCTCATTTGCATCAGAAATAACAGGTTTCGATACTACTGCCACAGCCTGTGTTTTACCTTTGAAATATATTGTAGAGAAACGTCTAATGTGGCTAATCTAGTTTATGATTCAATATGACTGCAGTTTAGGCCTTAAGAAAGCACCCACTCATAGTGGAGGCCTGCCACCACTTACAATGCTGCCATGTTGCCATAGGCTGATGAAGGGGACGGACTCAGCTCTCAAGTTTCTCAGATCATTTTCTTAAGTAGAGAAAACAAAAACAAATTGGAGCTGTGTAATTTTTCCTTTCTTTCATCATCTGTTATTATCATTTTAATCCATCCCAAACCAAGGGGAATATGCCCCTCTTTTCATCTTAACTTTTGTTCTCAATAAGGTCTTTTAAAGTTCCTATCGGCATACTTGTTTTTATTTTATATTTAGTGTGTGTATGTATTTGTAGTATATCAAACAATCACCATTTATTAAACACCTACTATGTGCAGGAACTGTGTTAAGCTCCATATACTTATATATATACCCATATGTTTACATATGTGTGTATACATACATACATACATACATATATTTACATCTTGTCTCCTTCTGGCAGAACAGAAATATCATGAGAGAAGAGCTCATTTCATTTTTGTATTTGTGTTAGCACCAGTACCAGACATAAATTAGGTGCTTAATAAATGCTTGTTGATTGATTATTTCAAGCCTCAGCTCTTTCTGGAGTTTCTGGAGACATTCTTGTGGGACCATACCAATCTTTTGTATTTATCCACTCTTACCTGTTCTTGCTTCCGTCTTCTCTACAAGTCATTTCAAAATCTAACTTGGTCGAAATTATTCTCTATCAACAGCTTCCTCTTTTTCTCCCGTTGTTATCATTAAGGTTGAGTCATCCCAGGTTAATCTTGAAAGCATGTTTTCAAATAGATTCCAAGTAAACCAAGTATACTTAACCACATTGCCTCTCTGATGAAGGCCTCACCTTGACTTCTTTCCACTGGTTTATAATAAGAAAAATGACTCGTAATTAGTAAGCAAGCACTTTGCATTTTACAAAGTGCTTTACACATATCACTTCCTTTATACACATCACCTCACAACAATCCTGTGAGATAGGGAGTGTAAATGTTATCCTCACTTTATGGAAAAGAAAAATGAATACCAGGGAAGTAAAATGAATTGACCAAGGTCATATAGACAGTTACAGGTCATCAGCAGTCTTTCTTCCCTACCTACAATTTACCTGTTTGTGATTAAATATATTGTGCTTAGTAAGAACTCACAGTTTCAACCACTTTCTTGTTTCTATACTCACTTGAATTTCTAGCTCACTAAAACAGCTCAAACAACTTGATCAATCAATCAGTCAGCATGCATTTATTAATCACCTATTGTGTGCTGAGCAAAGTGCAAGAAACTGGGGGTACAAATACAAAGAATAAAACAAACCCTGCCTTCAGGGAAGTCATACTCTATGGGAGGATACAACATATGTATTACACACGTGTGTATGCATTTTAAAAAATATAATTTGGTAAGACAAATGCTAGTAGCTAAGGGGATAAGGAAAGACTTCATCTAGGAAATGATGTTTAAAAGGAAATTTGAAGGGAATTAGAGATTCTAAGAAGTGAAGACGAAGAGAAAAAGCATTCCAGGCACAGGGGACAACCAGTGCAAAGACATGGAGATGAGAGACGGAGGGCTACGTCTGAAGAAGTGCCAGAACAGCTTCCACTGTCTCCCGCCTGCCTCGTTCCATAGCCAGACTACCTGTCCTCCCATTTGCTTCTACGGAGTCAGTGTTGTTTTCCCCATTAAAACATACTCTCCTCCCATGTGTCTTCTTTCCCCACAAGAAGCAATATCACTGGCTTCTTCACACAGGGAAGAGCTATGTGGTATAGTGGGGCAAATAAGGAATATTTGCTGACTTTTTTTTTCAATTTTAAGGTTTACTATACATACATACACACACACACATATATATGTATATGTGTGTGTGTGTGTGTGTGTATAGTAGATAGATAGATAGATAGATAGATAGATAGATAGATAGATAGATAGATAATTTGGTCCTAATGTAAGGTGATATGCTATTAACTCCATTTTACAGATGAGAAGACTGTGACTATGATGTTAAGTGGTTTGTCAATAGTTTCACAGCAAGTTTACTTCCAAAGGCAGGATTCCAACAGGTCTCTCCTATTTCAAGATTAGTGCTATTTTCTAGCTGCTTCAAAAGCTGCTTCAGTTTCAATCATTTCAATATTTTTAGCTAACCTCAGACATTTATTAAGTATCCACCATGATCACAGCGCAAAAGAAACAAACCCAAAGTAACTATAACAACAACGTTAGATTCATCAGTGTTTATTGTACACTTAAAAAGCTTATAACACTGTGGCAGAAATGTGGTGGGAGAGCTCTGAACATGGGTGTTCTAAGCTGCAGTGGGCTGTACCTATCAGGTTATCTCACTAAGTTTATCTGTCATATGGTGAACTTCCAAGAGTGGAGGGTCTTCAGGATACCTAAAGAAGAACAAAGCAACCCAGGTTGGAACCAGAACAGGACAGCTCCGCAGCTGATAAGTAATAGGATTGGGCTAGTAAGTAGCCCTGCACTTCCAGTTTGAATGGGATAGAGAGGAAAAAAAGAAAAGGAAAGAAAAGGAAGGAAAGGAAAGGAGAAAGGAGAGAGGAGAAGAAAGGAGGGAGGAGAGGAGAGGAGAGAAGGGGAAAGGAGGGGAGGGGAGGGAAAAGGAAGGAGGGAAAAAAGGAATGAGAGAGGGAGTGGAAAAAGGAAGGAGGGAGGGAAGGAGGAAAAAAGAGGAAGGAAGGAAGGAAGACAAAAAGCAGATCTCCCTGGTCTTCAGAGACATTATAAGCACGTTAGGTAATCATAAAAGGACAAAAATACACTCAAGCTATTGCCCCATTTCGCCCCACAATCAGTGCTTAAAATCCAGTGGAAAGAAGGTCAACTACACAAATAACTATGATAAAATGGGGAGTGTGGTAAATATAAAAGGAACTTCAAAGCAAGGTTTCAAGAAGAAATTTGAGGAGGGATAGAATCCTTTCACCTGGGAGGATCAGTAAAAAACTTAATGATAGCTACAATTTATATAGCACTCTAAGGTTTATAAAGAGTTTTATATGTTATTTGATTCCCATAATACCTCTATAATGTAAAAACTATTATTATCCCCACTTTACAATTGAGGAGAATGAGACTGAGCAGTCAAAGTGACTAGCCCAGGGTCACACAGCCAGTAAATACCTGAGACAAGATTCCATCTCTGAGCATCCTGGCCCGAAGCCCAACTCTATCCACCACACCACTTAGCTACTCACCTAGTAAAAGATTTGCTATCTGAATTGGGGTTTGAAAGAAAAAGAGATTTTACCAGGTAGAAAAAGAGGGGGTAAGGAGACATTCATTTCAGATATCAGAGACAGAATGAGCAAAGGCACACAAAGAGTAGAACGAGATTCAAGATTTAGAGCAGTTCCAGTTCCACTAGAATATAAGATGTATGAAGGGGAATAATGTGATGTAAGACTGAGTCTTACAGTAAAACTGGAGTCAGGTTGGAAGGGACCCTCAAGGCCAAGGTGGGGACTTTATATTTTCTGTGCTAGACAACCAAGAGCCTTGAAAACTTTTGAGTAAAGTGATGTGATCACATAGGACAAAGGGAATGCAAATCAACAATCAAGTCAACAAGCATTTAGTCAGAACCCAGTAGATGCCAAGCACTGTGCTGAGAGCCTAGGGAACACAAAGGGAGGCAAAAAACAACCAAAAGGAAAACTACCCAGACAGCCTTGTGGTCGAGGGACTGGAGAGAGGAGAGATTAGGAGATAAATATGATAGATAAGACTAGACAAAGGATAGATTGGTCAAAAGGCCAATTACAGTGTCATTACCGGAGGCCAGATGGTTGCATGGGAGTGTATGTGGAAATGCACAGTTAAAGTAGAATAGCCACCTGAACTGCAGGGTTCTTATACAGCAGGGGTTCTCAGTTTAGGGTTGATAGTCCCAAAAGAGACTTCTGAATAGATTCAAAGGGCCCATGAACTTTGATGGGAACAAAAACGCATTTTGATTTTCACAACCTCTAACTGAAATTTAAGATTTCCTTCAATTATGATCTTTTTTCAAGAAAACTATTCTAAGAAGGGTTTCAGAGGTAAAATACTAAAGGGGTCCATGATGCAGAAAAAGGCTAAAAACCCTAGTACTAGCTAAATCTTAACCCTGCTTTGAATATGCAGATGTTCATCATCAAAAAGATCAATTCTTGAAGAAGTTGTGTTATAGTAGGGTTATGGAATACTATTGTGTTTTAATGAATGATGAAGTGGATGAATTAAGGGGAAAAAAAAACCTGGGAAGATCTATATGCATTGATACAAAGTAAAGTAAGCAGAACCAGGAGAACATTGTACAAGGTAACAGCAATATTGTAATGACAATCAACTGTGAAAGATTTAGCTACAGCCATACAATAATCCATAACAATTCTGAGTGACTCATTATAAAAAATGCTATCCACCTCCAGAGAGAGAACTGATGAATTTTGATACAAATGGAAGCTCTTTTTTTCCTTTTTCTTACTTTTTTGGGGCAACATTTCTAATGTGGAAGTGTGTTATGCATGACTTCCCATCTATAATGGGTATCAGATACTGCTTGCTTTTTCAGTGTAGTGAGTACCTAAAGGTAGGAGAGAATTTGGAACAGAAAATAATTTTTTAAAAAGAAGAAAGAAAACATCTCCATGCATAACTTTACTATTTTATATAATTTAACAAAAGGTCATCACTGGGATGAGCTTTAAAGGAAATCTGGATTCTAAGAGACAGAGAAATGAGGAAAGAGCACAATCCAAGTATAGGACATAAAAGCATAGAGATGGGAGATGGAATGTCATATTTAAGAAACAAGACAAAGACCAATTTGACCAAGTCATGGAGCCCACAAAGAGCAGTAATGTATGATAAACCTAGAAAGATAGTTTGGAGTCAGGTTGTTTGGGGCTTAAAATGCCAAACAATGACATTACTAATTTGATCCTGGAGGTGTTAGGGAGCCAGTGAGGTTTATTAAGCAGGAGAAAAATATAGTCAGACATATGTTTTATGAATAAACCTTTAGTAATTGTGTGAAGAATGAATTGAAGAAGGAGAAGAATTGAGGCAAAGAAGAAAAAACAAACTACTTTTAATCAGATGCCATCATTCCCCACCCAAAAAAAATTTATATTATTAACTGGGTTAGTTGGAAGATATTGATTACAAGGATAATCAATACCTGTTTCTGAAGGTAAGTTGCTTGCAAGCTTATTTATCATCATTCTATTCCCCCGAAACGCTGTTTTCAACTCATAAGGAGTCAGCTTCAATGAAGCAAGATCATTGCCTTCACAAATACTTGAAGATAAGAGTAAGACTCAGATTATGCCTTTTTTCCCCCACAAGTGAGGGAATGTGCAAGAGAGTCACCACATATATGTCTCCAAGTAATAATATATTGATTTACGGTTTGCACAAATTGCAATAAATGGTATTTTCTGTTATGTGGTGGGTAATAGATTGCCCTGGAGTGAATACAAGTCTATAATTCACAAAAGGGGCCGTGCTGACGCTATAAACTAAGAGCCCACAATTTAAGCAGTTAATTCGTGGCAGCAGAATGCTGAGAATGGATTTCAGGACTGCATTCAATCTAGGGGCCATCCATTATTTTGGTTAAAACATAATTAACTTGACAAATATAAACAGCGAGCAGGAGAGTGCTTTCAGTAACTTTATCTTCCCCTGCCTCCTCCTCCTACTTCTCTTGATACCCTCGTCCACTTCATGGGACGATTCAAAATGGCCATTCTTTGATGGAAAAAGCATGAAGAGCAAAAGAGAATGCAGTGACTGATGAGGTTAGGAAAAGATGGCTTACATTTCTATAATGCTTCACATACATTGCCCCATTTGAACACTGCAGTAACTCTGTAGGAAGGTGATATAATTAACTATTTTACAGCCTAAGAAACTGAGGCCAAATGAGGGTACATGACTTGCCTAGGATTACACAAAAAAACAAAAATCTGAAGCAGGATTTGAAGTCATACCTTCTTTTTATTTTTTTTTTCAAATCAAGACCTACCTTCTCTCCCTTCCCCCTTCCCTGAGAAATCAAGAAAATAAACCACTATTACAAACATACAGGTATAGCCAAGTAAAACAAATTCACTCATTGGCTATGCCCAAAGAAATTATGTCAATCTCCACTCTATCACCTCTCTATCAGGAGTTGAGTAGCCTATTTCATTATGAGTCCCTTGGAATCAGTTATTGTGATGATCAGAAGTCCTAAGTTGCTTGTTTGTTTGTTGTTGCCATTGTTTGTTCTTAGAATGTCTAATTCTGCATCCTAAGTCCATCACCCCCTTGCAATATGTTCTATCACCCAATCTCTTGAATTATGAGTGATTATTGTATCATAATTTTTACAGCTTTCAAAGGTTTTCTTTTTACATCATTGTTGTTATTATATAAAATGTTCTTGCTCTGCTCGTTTCATTCCTTATCAGTTGATAAAATCCTCAAATTGTTCATTTTTATAATACCAATACTCAGCATCAGTTCGTGTATCGGCTCCATGTCTTTTTGAAATCATCTATTTCCTAATTTCTTACATACAGTAATACTCCATCATATTCACATACCACAACTTATTCAGCATTCCTCAACTGATGGACATCCCTTTAGCTTGTAGTTTTTGTCACCATAAAAGAGCTGTTATCAATATTTCTATACATAAATGAGATTTTTGTCTTTCTTTGATATCTTGTGTGTGTAGGACTTGCACTGGTATTACTGGGTCAAAGAGCACAAACTTTTTAGTAACTTTTTGTGTCAGTTTCCAGATTTCTTTCCCAAATGTTATATCCATTCACAAATCCACCAACAGTGACTCAAGCCAATGCTATTTTTCCCACAGCCCCTAGAACAGTCTATCATTTTCCTTTTTTTTTTTTGTCTTCTTTGACACTCTTATGGGTATAAGGTATAATCTCAGAATTGCTTCAATTTGCACTTCTCTAATCAGTAGTGATTTGGAGTATTTTTAATAGCTATAGATAACCTGGGTTTCTTCTCTCAAGTACTATATGTTTATGTCTTCAGACAATTTGCCAATTAAGAAGTGACTCTTAGTCTTATAAATTTGAATCAGATAAGTTTATGCCCTAGCTATACGGAGTCACATCACAAAAATTTAGAATACCATTGGGAAATTTACCTATCAGAGCTATGGATAAGAAAAAAGTTCATGACCAAATAAGAAAGAGGGAGGTTCGCCAAAGGAAAAATTAATAATTTTGATTACATAGAATTAAAAAGATTTACAATAAAGCTAAGACTGAAAGAAAAAATAACTGGGGAAAAATTCTTGCAGCAATTTTCCTCGATAAAGGTCTCATTTCCCAAGTCTTTTAAAGTTGATTGTCCTTACAATATTGTTGTCATTGTATACATTGTTCTGATTTTGTTCACTACACTCCTCATTAGCTCATGCAAGTCTTCCCAGGTTTTTCTGAAACTATCCCCTTCATAATTTCTTCTAGCACAATAGGATTCCATCACATTTATATATAACTTGTTCAGTCATTCTCTAATTGACGAGCACCACTTCAGTCAGATGCACATACCTGGACATCTCAAAAAGAGTTATAAATGTTTTTGTGCATAAGGGTACTTTTCATCTTTCTTTGATCTCTTTGGAGCATAAATCTACTAGTAGTATTGCTAGGGTAAAAAGTATGCCCAGTTTAATAGCTTTTTGAATATAGTTCCAAATTGCTTACCAGAACAGCTGGATCCGTTCACAGCTGCATCAACAATGCATTAAGATACCTGTTTTCCCACAGCCACTTAGCATTTGTTATTGTCATTTTTTGTCAACTTGGCCAATCTGAGGGTTCAGAACTGCTCTAAAGTTCATTTTTAATTATTAGAGTATTTTTTAAATATGGCTATCAATAGATTGAATTTCTTCCTCTGAAAACTGCATATTCACATTCCTTTAATCATTGATCAGTTGAGGAATGAAAGTTGTCTTCTT
Source organism: Pseudochirops cupreus (assembly GCA_028627135.1). Lineage (NCBI taxonomy): Eukaryota > Metazoa > Chordata > Mammalia > Diprotodontia > Pseudocheiridae > Pseudochirops > Pseudochirops cupreus. The sequence goes on from CM053580.1 coordinate 489,870,053, forward strand.
AATTATATTGGTGCCTTCCACTATACCACACTGCTTCTCAGGCAGAAAACATAACATTCATTCCATTGAGATGTGACACTGAGCATCGATTTAAGTGAAACAGATTGTCCATTGTACAATTTTCACAGCATATCAGATTATGAGTCTTTCAGGAGTGCAGCATCAGTCTGACTTAAACCTACAGTTTCAGGTGAAAGTGGAAAAATCCCTAGAATTCATCTAGTCCATCTCATAGAGGAGCACATGTGAACAGGGAAAAGCAAAGTGCTTACAATATCATTGAAAATTTCTACTTTAAGTTTCCCAACAAGAGTGACATATAATATTTTTCTTTCTACTAAGAAGTTCCAAGAAGTAGTTAAATGATATATAAAATATAGAAGGTCACTCCTCTCCTTTGGGTCAATCACTGGCTGATTGCTCCCTCAAGCAGGATTAGGCATACAATGATGAAGAGTATCTGATAGAGGCAGCTAGGTACCAAAGTGGATAAAAAGCTGGGTCTGGAAACAAGAAAATCTGAATTCAAATCAAACCTCACACATATAATAGCTGTGTGACCCTGGTTGAGTCACTTAACCTCTGTCATTTCTAATTCTTTGTCTGTAAAATGGGGGTGATAATAGCATCCCCCCTTGTAGGGTTTTTTTGAGGATCAAATTAGATAATAATCATAAAACATTTAGCACAGTGCCTGGCACATAGTAGGCACTACAAAAATGTTAGTTATTATTATATCTTCTTCATCTCTCTCCTGTTCCTTAATTCAACAGAAGAAGATCAAAGTCAACATTTTGTAGGTACAATATGTGGTTATTTTTCTCCCTGTTAACTACTCTTCAGTTCCCTTAAAATAGAAACAAAAATGAAACTAAACCAGAAGGGGACCCAAGGCAAGGATGCTCTGATAATATATTCCTTTAAAAAAAATAAACAAATGACATTAAACCTTCTTGACAGAATCATTCCATCATTACCTGAAGCCAAGAAGAAGAACAACAACATTTGTGATGCCAGTCAACAACAACCACCATTATAGCAGCACCCAGCAAGGATGTCAATACAAGTGTGACTTGCCTTCAGAAGTGTACTGGTAAATATTGAACAACCATTTCTCTGAGATGCATGACATATTTTTAAGTTTAATCTGCCTTATTAATATTTTCTCCACCACTTTCTTAAGTCTAGGGTTGGGCAATCAACAAAACAATAAATCAAGTCCTAATTTGTAGCTTGATGATTCCTTGGGTTTAAATTCTTAAGAGCTGTCTCCAGTTGCTCCTTTAGCCACTAGCCAGCTGGAGAAAAGACTTTACTTTCAAACAAAACAAAGGAAAAAGGGGAAGGAAAATAGCAAAGGCTCTGCCTCAATACTACACCCCCCCCAAAGTCAAGCCACCTCAGCCAGGGCTTCTTATTCACTGAGTAGAAGTATCCCTATATAAATCATCTCTCTGCCCTGGGAAGTTTTAAATTGAAACAATAGAGTTTGGGGGTTTTTTCTCTACAGCTCTAAATCACTAGCCAGAGAGAGTGCTCAAACAAAAAAAAATTATTGTTTTAAATCTCTTTCCCCAATCGTCCTCCAAAATTGTTGCAAATAAATTAAAAATTCAGTGACATGGATTAGCAATATTAATGTTTAGCATGGCACAATTATAACCTTAAAAGACAAAGTAAATAGAAAGCCAGACAAAATTTTTAAGGAACATAGAAAAATCTCTCACTAGGAAACATCAAGCACCTCTTCCATGGAGAGGAGAAAAAAGAAACCAATGAGTTTCAACAAAGTAGGATCTTCCAGCATTGTTGACAACAGCAGCCCTCCCCTTGCTTCCATGGCTACAGACCTCTGCGGCCTCTGCTTTCAACTGTCACTACTGTATGGAACCTCTCCTTGCTTCTTGGTTTGTCTTCCACCCAAGTCCAAGGGTAGAGTTGGGTGAGCCTTTTGATCAAAGTCAGGCTCTCCACTAGTCCTCAACTCAGAGCAAAAATCCCGAAGGGATCAAGAAGGGGGAGGGGGGAAATGCTAGACCCCCAGCAGATCAGTGCACATTCCTCTCCAGCATCCTGATTTCCTTTGAGACACCTGGAATGATGTGACCAAGACAGGGCTGCACAAAAATGAATCACAGTCTTCAGGGGATTCTCATTCAGGAACATCATGGACAAGATGAACTCTGAAGTCCTTGTGGCATATAGGAGAAAAAGTGATGGATTTTGAATCAGAATTGCTGATTTCGGATCCTCACTCTGTAACTTACCACTTCTATAACCTTGACCAAATAATTGGTCCTCTCTAAATTTTTTTTTCAAGTGTAAAATGAGAACAAACAACAGAACTATCTCTAAGTTTCTTCTTAACTATCAGATCATGATCTGCTGACCTCAAAGCCTAGCCTGATCCACTCAGTGGAAAGTGATGTCTTGTTCCCTCCAATTTTTTTAGAGCACTTTCTCTCTTTTGCTCTTCCATTCTACCTTGTGTCATGCTTATTTGAGTGTTTTTCTGACCCTTTTAATGGAAGGTAAGCTCCTTTTGTCATTTTTTTGCTTTGCTTCCCAAAGGAATAGCAATGTCTTGTATGTAGTAGGTTCTTAAATGTTTGTTGAATTAAAGTTAATTGAATTGTTGAAGAGAGAGAGCTGTAGAGAACACCTACACTTAGGGATATGGCTACAGATGATTTGTATCCCCCATCTAACTATAAATTCCTCAAGAACAGGTGGATACATTTGCTATGATACGAATACTGACAAAAATGTGGGGTTTGCACAGTAAAGATTAAATCAACCAAAATCATTGGAAGTCATATTTCTGAGTGAAGGGAAAGAATGACAAAGTATAAGTCTGCAATACAGATCCCACGTGGGCATAAGCTTATTTTTTTTTATCAGACATTACTGCCAGATAGATAAATTAAGTTGAATCATGCGCCTGCAAATGGCAATCTGTGTACTTGAGGCCAATTTTTAAATGTGATTAAAGGATTTCCTTTTCAATTAGAGGATAGGGAACAGTACAACCCTGGAGGTGGAGTGGGTGCAAACAGTTTCCTTGTTTCTCTCATAGGCAACCTGGACCCTATAATCCACAGATTTATAAAGACATAAGTTGTTAGAGCTGGAGAGAACCTTTGAGATCATCTAATCCAAGCTGCTCATTTTTTGGATTAGGAAACTGAGGCCTGGGGATGTCAATTTTCAAGCTCTAGCTCAAATCCCCAATCCCTAATGCAATACTTTACCTCAGATTCCACCCAAGATCCCACGTAAGATGCCTAGGTTACTTTTGCCTTCCAATTACATTTTGAAAGCTTTCTTTAATGAAGGAAACATAGGAAAATAGAGTACTACAAACCAAGAAAGTTTTTTTAAAAAAACTCCTAGACACTTTGGCATTTGTTCCTCTATTTGAGTAGAATCAAGACCCCCAACTCCAAATTCTCTCCTGCCTCCCACAATGCTTGAAATTTCACTCTTAGACTTTCTTACATTTGTTTAGCTTCTCCAATTATTTTTTTTTTTAATGCCAGCACCCTTTGAGAACTGAAACACTTCTAAAACGGTGATGCAGACCTAGGAATACATTGGTTTATTAGATACTTTCCTTGTTTACAGCTGAGCAAAGAAGAATGAAATGGAACTCTTTTTTTGCTTTTTTAAAATTTATTTGTTATTTTTAGTTTTCAATATTCATTTTTATAAGATTTTGAACTCTAAATTTTCCCCCCCATGCCTCTCTCTCCTCCCCAAGACAGCATGCAATCTTATATAGGCTATACATGTACAATCATAATAAACATATTTCCAAATTAATTATGTTATAAAAGAAGAATCAGAACAAAAGAGAAAAACCATAAGAAAGAAAAAATAGAGCAAGAGAAAATAATATGCTTCCAAACTACATTCATATTCCATAGTTGTTTCTTTCAATATAGATAGCATTTTCCATCATGAATCTTTTTGGAATTGTCTTAGATCATTGCATTGCTGAGAAGAGCTAAGTCTATCAAAGCTCATCATCACACAATGTTACTATTACTGTGTACAGTGTTCTCCTTGTTCTGTTCACTTCACTCAAAATCAGTTCATGTAAGTCCTTCCAGGTTTTTCTGAAGTCTCCCTGTTCATCATTCCTTATGGAATGATAGCATTCCATTATATTCATATACCACAACTTGTTCAGTCATTCCTTAATTGGGGGAATGGAACTTTTAAAAGGGGAAAGGAAGAGAAGATGTAGAAAGAACTGCGCAGCATGAGATGCTGTCCAGAGGAGACAGTATTTGGTTAACAACACAAATGAGCAGTTAAATGACACAGTGGATAAAGTGTGAGTCAGGAAAACATGAATTCAAATTTAGCCTCATATACTTCACAGATGGGTGACCTTGGGAAAGTACCTTAACCCCTGCTTGCCTCAGTTTCCTGTTCTGTAAAGTGAGGATAATAATAGCACCTACTTCTCAGGGTTGTTTTGAAGATCAAATAAGGTAATAATTATAAAGTGCTTAGCATGGAGCCTGACATGTAGTAAGTGCTATATAAATGTTAACTATGATGATGATGATGATGATGATGATGACGACGATGATGATGATGATGATGATGATGGTGATGGTGATGATGATGAAGACAACTACAATGATGATGATGATGATTGGCAGAGGGCAAAAGATAAAGGCAGGTTTCAGGAAGGACAGAGCAGGAGTAATGAGGCAATAGATATAAAAGAAAATCAAAGAAATTTCACCTGCTTCACTATTTTGTTTAGGGTCCATCTGATTTACCAAGCCAGAGGACAAACATATCTGGTAAAATTCTTCAGCCCTTTTGCATATTGTATTTTTTTTTTCATTTATAATCAAATATAAGCTCCCTGAGGGCAAGATCTGTGCTTTTTTGGTCTTCATATCCCTACTACCTGGTACAGTACCTTTACATAGAGTAGGCACACACATACTTGATGAGTTTAATTGGATTTTCCATGTGAAATTTCTCTTTACCATGCTGGGGGAAAAGACGCCTTTCAATAATTTTACAAGATAGTTTCTCTTCGGCACATTAAATTTGTGAGGCACTTTAGGTTTTCCCAGGATGAAGAGAATCTTGCAAGCACAACCTGATTGAGTACCCTGCTATTAGGTGAACTATGAGAATTTGTGGAAGTGACAGTTGTTGCTTCCTCTCTTTCCTCCATGCCTGTCTGCACCATGATGTCAGGGTGCAGAAGGGAAAAAAATAAGCCTATATCCTATCCCTAAACCTCCCTCCCTAAAATAAACACAGACCTGCTGTGAAATACCACCTACCTTTGGCACTAGAGTCAGGAAGGCAGATCTGGACACCAGACACATACTTGAAACAAGAAACTTTTCTGTTCATGGCCCTGAAATATTATATGAGACCCAGAGAGGAAAATAAATATGAGTAGAGAGTGGGATTTTCCATCAATAACAAGGACATGGCATGTCCAATGGTAGTTCTAAAGTCTGGAGAATAGAAGAATATTGAAAGCTTTAGGGATTTTAGCTAGACTTAAAATTTGTCATATTCAGCTGGATATACATACATCTGGGCTCTAGTCTTTACATGTGAACTGCTGTGAAGCTATGTGTGCTCCACCCTACACCGTAAAAGTGACTTTTCAAAAATAGATTAATGAAGAACCTTTAATTTTGTTTTGTTATCTATGGCTATCAATCTGCTCATTTTCATGAATGTATCTCTTTTTTCTTCCTTCAATTCATGTATCTGAATGTTGGAAAAAGCTGGGCTAATTGAAACCATTAATTAATAATCTTTACATGTTTTCCCCTACCAGCTTTATATCTACGTCAGAGTTCATCTCTTGTTAATCCATTCCAAAAGATAGTATGGGAAGCTTTCTCAGACTTCTTTTTTTCTGAAATCAAGATACGCCACATCTGTGGCATCACCCTGATCAAATCAATTAAATAACATTAATCAAAAAGAGAAATTTGGCTAGCTTGGCATAACTGATTTTTAGTGAACTTATGTTGGTACCTATTGATCCCTGCATTCTCTTGTAAATGCTCACAAGCCCTTTGTTTAACAGTCTCTTCACAGTTGGGATTTAATATCAAACTGATCTATATTTTCTGAGATCTGCTCTATTCTCCTTTTTTGTTTTTGTTTTTCTTTTTTTAATTTCAAGACTGATTATATCATCCTCACTCTTGATGGTTCTTTGAAGCTTATGATGGTTCTGAAATAACATCTTGAAGTTTCTTCAGTACTCTGGGATGAGATTCTGGTGGCCCTGGAGTCTTGAACTCCTTTAAAGCAGCCTTATACTGTTATTATTTCTTATATTATCTACTCTCCCCTTCCCAGTTTTAATATCATTCTTCTTGCTAGAAAGGAAGAAAGAAATAAGTAAAAAAAGAAAGAAGAAAGAGAGAAAGAAAGGAAAGAAGGCAGGAAGGAGGGAAGGCAGGAAGGCAGGAAGGCAGGAAGGCAGGAAGGAAGGAAGGAAGGAAGGAAGGAAGGAAGGAAGGAAGGAAAAAAAGAAAAGAAAAGCAAAATTAGAATTTAACTTACTGGGTCTGCCTCCATCTCCCTCTATCTTTGCCTGTCTCTCCTCTTCTTTTCTCTTTCACAAACTTTTCTCCCATTCTTCCTAACCACATTTCTGTCCTGTGTTTATTCTTCCTCCTTTTTTTCTCCCAGTTTCTCTTTCATTGTCCCACTTTCTTTCCCGCTTTCTTCAATTCTTTTCCCACTTCCCACTAGCCTCTTCTATCCCAACCCACCACAACCATTACTTTCCTTTTAAACTATAGAAGGAATGCATAGTTGCTCATTATTTTAAAAAATAGGGTATATAACAAAAGCTCTGTGATATAACCCCTTTGGAATTTTTAAAGCAAAGGAATAGAACATCTTATTTTCCTTCTTTAACATAGTCTTTAACTTGCACATCACCTTCAATTGATTCAATCCAAAAGGAGGATGCCCCACCTTAAACCTTAAAGGCAAAGACAGAAGCATACAAAACTAGTCTGATCAAAGCATTCAAGATTGTATCACATGGGGCGATGCTACTGACTCAAAGGAATATGAAGGTAGCCAGTTGCTGAAAGTCATGAAATTATGACCAGGAAAACTAGAGTTTAGGGTTCGAGAAATGCCTGCCTTATAATTATTGTGTGATATAGAAAACTTCACTTGCCATCTCTGTGCCTCAGTTTACCCACAAAACAAGGTAATGATTCTTACGCTTGCCTGCCTCACTCAACTCTAATGAACATTAATTAATACCTACAAAGTACTCTAAGCTCCTTGGGAAAGAGTACTTTATTAAAGATAGTCATTAATCATTTTTATTATTCTTTCAGTTGTTTCCCTGCCCTTCTATTTGGCCTCAGTTGGAAAATGCCGTCTTAATGATCTTTCCCTTCATCTCAACTTAAATCAAGAATTGTGGAGAACCAGGTGAGAAAATCAAATATTAAAAAATGGTTAACTGTCTTTAAACCAAGAAAGTAAGTTAGTGAGTCAGTCACACTTTTCATTCCAGATTTTTTCTTGGTCAGCAATTGTAGGAAAATGGGAATTGACTCAAGTGACTGACCATATATGGCTACATGAAGAACTCACCAACCAAATTAGATTTCTTTAAAGATATGCACAGTATATAGAAGCAAGAGCTGATGAGAGAATGAGAACAAAAGCATGACAGTGCTGCAGAAATAACTTTGGGGGCACTAAAGAATGAAATGGGCTGAGGCTGATGAAGGAATCTAAGGACAGCAAAAAGTGCCAGGCAAACTATGTGAAGAAAAAGAGGAGGATCAAAGAAGGCAGCTGACAACAGACAGAAGGCATGACTGGTCATTGCTCTTTTGCTTCTCTTTTTTCTCTTAGGGAGAAAACCCTTTGGTCTAGAACAATAGAACAAAATTGTTTATGGGGAGTTGATACTCTATATGAATAAAGAGAGAGTATGGTAGCACCTAGATGCTTTTAATGAATTCAGGTCACCTCACCCAGATAAATTCCATCCTCAGGTACTTAAATAGTGGATATGGTGGATGAGCCATTGTCAATGGTTTTTGAAAGATAATAAAGAGAGAGATGAAACCCAGGACTGGAGAAGAACAGTGCCTCAGGGTTGGGGTTTTTTAAATGTTTTTGAAGAAAAAAACCTACAAAACTATAAGCAAATGAGCTTGACTTCCAATTCCTGAAAAAATTCTCCAAGTTATTAAAGAAATGCCTAGTGCATCATGGAAAAAGGAGTGATCCCAAAAAAACCCATATGTTTTCACTGAAAAAAGTTTATACTAAACTAGTTAACTTCTTGATATGATTACTAAAAGACAGATCGGTAGGCTGCTATAGATTTGGTTTACCTAGATTTTAGCAAAAGGCTTGATAAAATATCTGATGCTCTCTTACGGAAAATATAGAATGAATCAGGCTAGAAGACTCTATTATTGTATAAATTCAGAAGTGGTTGAGTGGAGGGATTCTAGAGGTAGTTGTTAAAGGTTTGATATCAGCTTGACAGGAAGTCTCCCTTGGAGTACCCTAGATGTCTGTTCTTGACCATTTTTATCAAATTACTACTAATAAGAGAAATGCAAATGAAAACAACTCTAAGGTTTTACATCACTTCCGACAAATTAGCAGAGATAAAAGATGGCAATAGTAAATCTAGGGAAGGTTGTTGAATGACAGACACACGAATGTATTATTGGTAGAGTCTACGCCTTCCTTGCCCTCTTTTCCATCTAAAATTCTGTTAAGGAATTTGGAATTATACCAAGAGAGTTATTAAAATGATCATACCATTTGACCCAAAGATTCCAGCACTATGCATGCACTCTAAGAAGGTCAATGACAAAAACAAAAGTCCCACATACATGAAAACTTTTGTAGCAAAACTTTTTTATGGAGGTAAAAAACTGATAACAAATAGGTACCCATGATTTGGGGAATGCATACACTGAAATATTGTAGTACCTAATTGAAGTGCAATGCTACTGTACTGTAAGAAATACTGTAAATGTCATCATACCATGATGAACAGAGAGACATACAAAAGGATGAAAAATGAAGTAGGAAGCACCAGGAAAACAATATACGCCATGTCTGTAGCAACGTAAGTGGAGAAAACGATAACAACAGAACAATCATGAATGTATGCCAGAAAATTACAGTGACCAGACTTGATTCCAAACAAGAGATGTGAGTAGATACCTTGTTCTGCTTGTTCCATAGGCAGGAAACTATGGATAAAGAATGTTGCATACGGGGATGGAGTCAAGATGACAGAGTAAAAGCATGGACTTTCTTGAGTTCTCCAAATACCGGTAAAAAATGACTCTAAACAAATTCTAGAGCTGCAGAAGCCACAAAATGAAAGAGGGAAACAAATTTCTAGCCCAACGAAATGTTGACGGTCAACAAAAAAAGGCTATTGCACTGGGCTGGGAGGGGAGTACAGTCCAGTACAAAATGTGTCAGCACAGACCAGGCCCCGGAAAACCCAGAGCAGGCCTCAGCAGACTGAATCCCTGACTTCACAACCCACAAATGACAAAGACAGCTTAGAAGGTCAATAGAAAAGATCTATCATACTTGGATGAGAGAGGAGCACAGTCTGGTCCCAGCCCCTGAGTGACAGCAGTGGCAGCAGCTACTTCCAGAGCTCTGGGCCCACAGATGGGGGGGAGGGGATAGAGTCGCAGATGAGAGGGGGACTGCAGGCATCCGTTTGCTGGCACTGAGGCAGTATTCTCTCGATTTGCTCATGTTTTGATCTGGGTCGCAGTCCTTGGTAATGGTGCTGGGGTGAGGAGGAGCGCTGGCATGACAGAGCTTGTGGTCGTGGTGGAGAGGGAATCTTCCTCACAGTTCCAAGGGAGAAAAGAGTGCTTGTGGTCATTCACAGAGCAGAGCACACACCTCTCCTTTGATCATACCACCTTGAAAGAACCAAAAATTTAAAGTTCCCTAGAAATATCTCTGAAAACAGTTGTACAAAACTACTGAAGCTTGGGACAGAACATCTTCCACCCTCAAAGCAGAGCCTCACCTTAACAAAGAGTTAAAAAGCCAAATAATTGACTAGGAAAATGAGAAAACAGCATAAAAAACTCAGACTGTAGAATATTAATTTGGCGACAAAGACGATCAAAACATACAACCAGAAGAAGACAATGAAGTCAAAGCCTCCAAGAAAAAATATGAATTGGTCATGGAAGAGCTCCAAAAGTGTTTTAAAAATCAAGTAAGAGGGGCAGCTAGGTGGCACACTGAATAGAGCACCAGCCCTGGAATCAGGAGGACCTGAGTTCAAATGTGGCCACAGACACTTAACACTTACTAGCTGTGGAACCTTGGACAAGTCACTTAACTTCAATTGCCCTGACTCTCCCCTCTAAAAAAAAAAGAAAAGAAAAGAAAATCAAGTAAGAGAAGTAGAGAAAAAAAATGGGAAGAGAAATTAGAATGATGCACTAAAATCATGAAAAACAAGTCAACAGTTTGTAAAGAAGACTCAAAAAAATACTGAAGAAAATAACACCCTAAAAAAATTGACTAACCCAAAGGGCAAAAGAGATCCAAAAAGTCAATGAAGAGAAGAACACCTTAAAAAAGTAGAATTGGCCAAATGGATAAAAAAAAATCTAAAAGCTTACTGAAGAAAATAATTCCTTAAAAATTGGAATGGAGGGCGCGGAGCCAAGATGGCGGCATAGCAGCAGCAACATATCACAGCTTTCACATAGCCACCCCAAAATACCCATGAAATAGGACTCCAAACCAATCCTAGAACTCCAAAACACACACAAAGATACTTCCCACTAAAGTCAGCTCGGCTACAAGGAACCATATCAGCACTGGGAACCAAAACCAGCCTCGCCTGAAGCCGGGGCTGTGCCCCAGGGGTGGCTGGACAGGAGGAGCAGAGGAGCCTCTCAGGTGAGTGGATTAGTGGCAGCTGCGAGCAGCTCAGTGGGACTTGCGAATTAGGGAGGGGAGTAGTCTGGCTGAAAGGCCTCCAGAGTGGAAAAGCGAAAGGCAGAGGTTTTGCACCCGCCTCTGCGTTGCAGCTTCCCGCCGGCGGCCTGCAGACAGCAGGGGGACTAAGCAATTTTTCTGAGGCCAGTGCTCTCGCATTGAGCAGCCTGGATCCGGATTGCCATCTTGGGCCTCGGTCCTGGAGTCTTCATTATCCATTCTGCCAGAAGTAAATAGGAAGAGTCCCAGCATCTTCCTGAGAGCTACGGCAGCCGGGAGGACCCCAGTGATTTGGGACAGAGCTTTCCCTTCTGGAAGCAGAGGCCCACAGAGATTTAAAAAAAAAATCACGGACTGAACAACCATGAGTAAGAATAAGTATAAGAAGCAAAGTAAGAACAGCTC
>CM053580.1:489881958-489949059 GCA_028627135.1 Pseudochirops cupreus
CACTGTGGTTGGGAGATCCATCCTGCCCTATGGAAAAGTGACATAGGAGAGAATAGACTAGGCGAGGAGGGACACACTGGGATGGCTGTTTTGGGGCAGTGGGTGGGGGAAAGAGGGGAAGAAAATATGTAACTCAAAATCTTGTGGAAATGAATGATGCAAACTAAAATAAAATTTAAAAAATAAAAAAATAAAAAAATAAAAAAAATCAGAATGGAGCAAATGGAAGCTAATGACTCTATGGGGAAAAAAATCAATAAATTATAAAACGAAACCAAAAGAATGAAAAAATAGAAGACAATGCAAAATTTCTCATTGGAAAAAACATATGCCTGGAAAATAGATCCAAAAAATATATAAAAATATATTATTCGACTACCTGAAAGTGATGATCAAAAAAAAAGAACTTACACATCATCTTTCAAGAAATTTTCAAGGAAAACTGCCCTGATATTCTAGAACTGGAGAGTAAAATAGAAATGGAAAGAATCCACTGATCACCTCATGAAAGACATCCCAGAAGAAAAACTCCTAGGAATGTTATAGCCAAATTTCAGAGTTCCCAAGTCAAGAAGAAAATATCGCAAGTAGCCAGAAAGAAACAATTCAAGTATTATGGAAACACAATCAGGATAACACAAGATTTAGCAGCTTCTACACTGAAGGATCACAGGTTTGGAATGTGATGTTCCAGAGGTCAAAGGAGCTAGGATTAAAACCAAGAATCACATACCCAGTAAAAATGAGTATAATTCTTTGGGGAAGGGGGGAATAAATTAAGTAAGATAGACGACTTTCGAGCATTCTTGATGAAAAGGCTAGAACTGAATGGAAAATTTAACTTTCAAATACAAAACTCAAGAGAAACATGAAAGATAAATAAGAAAGAAAAATAATAAGGAACTTATTAAAGTTGAATTGTTTATATTCCTACATGGGAAGATTATATGTGTGTGTGTATGTATGCATGTATGTATATACACACATATATGTATATATATACATATATTTGTGTGTATAATATTTATACAGAGAGAGAGAGAACACAGGGTGTGCTGAATATGAATGGATGATATCTAAAAAATGAAATTAAGGGGTGAGAGAGGAATGTAGTAGGAGAAAGAAAAAGGGAAAGGTAGAATGGAGTAAATTATCTCACATAGAAGTGGCAAGAAAAAGCTTTTACACTGGAGGGGAAGAGGGGGGCAAGTGAGTGGAAATGAATGAACCTTACTCTCATCAGATTTGGCTTGAGGAGGGAATAATATACACACTCAATTGGGTATGGAAATCTATTTTACCCTACAGGAAAGTAGGGGATAAGAAAGGGGAGAATAATAGAAGAAAGGGCAGATTAGGGGAGAGGGTAATCAGAAGAAAACACTTTTGAGGAAGGACAGGATCAAAGGAGAGAATAGAATAAAGGGGGGTAGGATAGGATGGAAGGAAATATAGTTAGTCTTTCACCACATGACTATTATAAAAGTGTTTTCAATGACTACACATGTATAACCCATGTCAAATTGCTTGCCTTATCTATGAGGGGGGATGGGGAGTGAGGAAGGGAGAGAATTTGGAACTCAAAGTTTTAAAAATGAACATTAAGAATTGTTTTTATGTGCAACTGAGAAATAAGATATTTAGTCCATTAAGTATAGAAATCCTTTCCCTACAGGAAAATAGGGGAAGGGGATAAGAGAAGGAGGGAAGTGGTGATAAAAGGGAAGGAAGAGTGTGGGAAGGGGCAAGCAGAATGAACACCATTTTGGGGTGGGGAGAGGGGAGAGATAGGGAGAAAATTTGGAACTCAAAATCTCATGGATGTTGACCATTAGAAATTAATTTTAAAAAAGGAATGTTGCATATAATGAAGGGTGGGGTTTTTATATGTTGGTTAATTTTGTTGGGTTATTTTATTTTTCCTCTTATTCTTCATTATAAGTCCCCTGACTTTTAAATTAATATGGTATCACATCATTTCCAGTCTTGATCTGCTACTTCCTATTTTCCCAGTAACTTATCTAGCCCCAATGGTCTAGTCATTTGGCAGTATGATTGAGTATCCTTCTAACATCATCCAGGACCATCCTTCCACCTCTCTCCCTATTCACAAGACCTTTTGATTCAATCCATTGGTTCTCAGTCTACACACTAGGCCATTTTTAATGGACTTGAAATTCACCAGATGCATGTTTAAGCGCACATGCACAAACACACACACACGCGCATGTACCCACAAAAAAAAGACAGGAACAAGTACCCAGAAAACATAATGAAAGCGTCTGAGATCTTAGTTCTTCCTTACCCAATCCGTAAAGAGTTGATAGGGATTTTGAAAACATGAGACAGGATCCAGCATCATTCCAAAGACCTAAATCTCTTTATTATATTCCATCAGGCTACTGATTATAAGGAATGAGTAACTGCAAGGTCTCTCCTATTTCTTACCACTGCTGAAAGCCAGAAAGGGTTTATCGTTTGGATCAAAGTCAAGAAAACCTCCCTTTTTTCAGGAGATACTTGCTTCATATTCTTGCTTGTTTTCAGGCACTATTTGAAAACTCATGTTGTGAATGTATGCATGTATCTTTGGCAATTGGTGTTAATACTGTGTTCCAAAAGGACAACTGACTAACTTCTTTACTAAAGCTGGACAATTGATTACCCGAGACAATGTTTTTTCCTTCTGTTCTATGTCTTTCTTCTGCTTTCCTCTTCTCTTTTGTTCTTTTGATTTACAGTTCTCAGTTCACGAACAATACGCTTCCCAGCAGCAAGAGAGTAAGAGACGTTCAGGGAGGATTAGAATCACAGTTTCAATTATTTACACATGTTAAAAAAATATTGTCAGTTCCAAGCATTATTTACTCTGGTGTTTTCTTCTATTATGAAGTGTTAAAATATTTGTCCTATTCATTACAAAACTGATTCTTTCTAACATAACTCTCCCCACCCCCACCCCACTCTGTCTAAAATCCAATTTACAGCCTGCTAAAGGCCTCATAAGTTTTTTATGGATTATTTCCTGAAATCACATTAATCTGGCTCCTTGCTACTTTGTACTAATTTCACTTTGCTACAGTACAAAGTAACTAGATTCAATCTCTTGGGAATTAATCCATAGAGACCTCTTAATGAGGTTGACTGAAGCCAGCCCAAAACATTCTACTGTGTTAAATTCTCTCTGACACAAAGAGGAAAGAGAAGGTTAGGCTTCCATGCAGCACTGGCTGCCTGGCTTGGGAAGAGAGAAGGAGGGGAAGACCCTAGGAATAGCCAAGTGGAGGGAGAATAAACCACAATTAGAGCAGCCAGGTGGTGCAGTGGATAGAGTGCTGAGCCTACAGTCAGAAGACTCATCTTCCTCAGTTGAAATCTGGCCTCAGACACTTACTACCTGTGTGACCCTACGCAAGTCACTTAATACAGTTTGCCTCAGTTGCTCCCTCTGTAAAATGAGCTGGAGAAGGAAATAGAGAGCCACTTTAGTGTCTTTGTCAAGAAAATCCCAAAAGGGATCACAAAGAGATGGACATGAACAACAAAACCACAATTACTATGTAGGGGTAGTATAAGAAAAAAGAGTCAGCCATAATGGTGACAGTAAACACCAAAACTGGAGGTGAAGAAGACTGTTTCCTAAACACCAGATGACATTAATAGGCATACACTGGGCAGTTTGTGTATGTCCTTGCTGGGCAGAAGTACTAAGTAAAGTGCCCTCTATGGTTTCTAGAGTCAGTGACTTTCTGTGTGGGACAATGCCTTTGTTGTAAGGGGTGCTGGAAATTGTAGATCTCCCAAGAGGTACTTGGCTTTGATCTACCACCACCAATCCCCACTGGTGAAAATCTACCTCCTTTCTTGTGTATCAGTGAGCCTTAGTCATGTGATCTTGGCATAATGGAGTCAGCACTACACAAGTACCAGCTTACATACTTCACATCTACCTATGACTCAAGAGAATTTTTACTTTTAATGTAGTATTGATAAATATTATCAATTATTTTTACATTTTTTCTGTGTGATTTGTCCAAACTTTTTTTATATTTTCTTTTTAGTAGTTATATGTAAAAACAAGTTTAACCTTCATTTTTTACAATTTTGAGTTACCAATTCACTCTAACCCTCTCTCCCCTCCCCCATTCATTGAGAAGGCAAGCAATTTTGTGAAGGTTATTCATGTGCAGTCATGCAAAAAAAAATTTCCATATTGGTCTGTTTTCACTTTTAATATACAATGGATAAGCAAATAAATAACACATAAGAATTAGTATGCAATGAACAATAAGACATCTACTAAGTGACTGCAAGCTTTCTGTTCTCCTAAAACCTAGAATCTACTCAGACATAGGATCAATATGAACTCAAGATTTCTAGGAAAGATAGAGTTTGTTTGGGCAAATAAGTACAACAGTATGTTTTCTACAGGATATTTGACTCACATCTTCAGTAGGGCTTCTGATCAGGTATCAACACCAATAATCTTGGAAGCACACTAGACCTGAGAATCATGGCATGGGAATAGATTCAAGATCTGGAGGGATTCAGCATTGAGGGTATAGAACCCAGTCCCAGATATTTTGTCACTGACAAGGATCTCCAATCTCTTCAGACCTAAGTTAACCATTCATACAGCGGGATGAGTAGACTCAGCAGCAGGTGCTGGAAGAAGTCTGCTACAGTGATGGTAGCAATGTGACTGATTCTGAAGTACTTTACTCTCTGAATGTGAGTGTATCGACTCTCTTGACACAAGTAGCTCTCTTCATAACCTGCTTTCACAAAGAGCAGGGTAGGCAAGAGCTAAGAGTGCTGTATCTTAACTATTTTATTAGGTTCATATAGATAAATGGTACCTAGCAACTTTCACATAGTCCCCATGTCAAGAATCCTTAAAATCCAACTGGTCATTACCAAGGAATCCACTGTCCCCATTTGAAAATAAACATTACACAGATCTAATTTTTTTAAACAATTTCGCAACAACTAGGATCATTGATTAGAGCTACAAAAAGAAAAACAAAAACTTAGGCCACTTAGGTAACTCCACTTATTTTACAAATAAACTGAAACACAAATGAATAAAGTGAATTGCCTAAGGTCACATTGGTATGGAGTGGCAGAGCTAGGATTTGAACACAGGGCCACTGATATCAGTGCTCTTTCCATTACAAACATACTGACTCTTCTTCTTTACTGTCCACTAGAATTGTTGACTTGATCTGTAGGGAAAGATCAAGGATGAAGACTAATAAAAAGCCATTAGATTTTGGCGATTAAAAGATACCTGGTAACTTTGAAGAAAGATATTCCAATTGAACAATGAAAAAATGAAAGTCTCATTGGGGTAGAGAGGCAATGGAGGCATCTGGCATAGATAATTTCCTCCAGGAGTTTAGACACACAGGTGTGGAAAGATATAAAATGAAGTGACTAAATGGTACAGTGGAGTTCTGAGCTTGGAGTCCAGAAGACCTGAGCTCAAATCCAACTACTTACTAGCTTTGTGACTGGATGAATCAACTAATCTCTGCTTCAGTTTCCCCAACTGTAATAGCATTTGCTTCCCAGAGTTGTTCTAAGAATCAAATGAGAGAATATTTCTAAATGTTTAGCTTAAATTCCTTTCATAGAATGCTCAAAATGTTTATCCCGTTCCATATACGATAACAAAGATGGTTGGATTGTGTGATTTTTCTCTTTTTTTTTTTTAGGACTGGAGAGATGTAGATGTGCTTGTAGGCAGCAAGAAATGATCCACTAGATAGGAGGAGACTGAAGATTAGCAAGATAATGGGAGTGATATTGTGGGCTATCTGCTAGAGAAGAAAGGAGGGGATGCAATAAAGGCTACATATAGAGAGATTTACCTTGGCAAGGAAAAGGGCCGCCTCTTCCTGCAAAATGGGTTAAAGAAACAGTGGGAGAAGATATCTCAGTGCTATGAGGAGAGGAGAAGAAGCTCTTAGCAAATAGAATCAAGGTTTTTGGTAAAATATAAAGTGAGAGTAGGGGCAAGCTTTAAAAGGAATGAAAAAAGTTTGGAATAGACACCATGGTGAATAGGAAAACAAATCTTCTGTGACAGAAAATATTTGAGAACAAAAATCATGTGCCCCCTGAGTCCTTTCTTCTCTAGACTAACCATCATTCAATAGCTCCTCTCTTAGTTTTGAGTCCCATCACCATCCTAGTTGCATTCTTCTAGGTGTATTCCAGCTTGCCAACATTCCTACAGAAATGTGACTTCCAGAACTGAACAGGATGCTCCAAGTATGTTCTGACTGAGGGAGAAGACAGCAGGACTCTAACTTTCCACTCTGTAGATTTTATATCTCTGTGAAAACAGTCTGAGATCGGATTAGCTTTCTTGGTTACCGTATCATTCTCATTCCACTGATTCCTGTGAAGTTTGCAATCCACTAAATCCCTCAAATCTTTTCCACATTTACCAGTGTCCACCCATGTCTCCCACATCCTGTTTTCTTCAAATTTCAGAACTTCAGAGTTAGGCAGGACCTTGGAGCACAGCTAGTCCAAAGCCTTCTTGAAGCATAAATCCCCAGTATATAGGATCCCTGACAAGTGTTCACCCAGTCTCTGTTTGAAGACCTACAGTGAAGGGTAATGTACTGCTTCCTGGGGGAGACCATTCTATTTCTAGACAGTTCTAAATGTCAGCAATGTTTAACTTTTATCAAGTCAAAATATGCATCACCAAAACTTCCACCCAATATTTATTCTGTCATCTGGGTCTAAGCAAAAATAAATCTACTCACTCTTCCATATGGCAGCCTCTCAAATACTTGAAGAAAACACTCATGTCCTCTTATGCCTTCTCTTCCCTAGACTAAACCTCAATTAATCAATGAGCATTTGTTAAGACCATACTATGTGTCAGGCTCTGTGCTAGGCACTGGGAATATAAATACAAAAGTAAGACTATGTGTGATCTCAAGGAGCTTACCTTCAACTAGATATTCTTAGTTCCTTCATCCATTCTTCAAATGGCATAGTCTCAAGTCCTTGTTCCATTGTGGTCACTTTTTTCTGGTCAGTGAAAAGAAAACAATAGTCATAGTTCATAACTTGCTTCTTCAAGAATAGTTTTTGAGCTATGATAATTAATTAATGAGTTTGACTCCAATACATCCACAAGTCTTCACATTAGATTTTATCCAGTGCTCATATTACGAAATTAAAGCTAGCAGACAGGTTCACAGTTGCCTTCAGCTCATCCATCATAAATGTTTTGTTTTTTTTTCCCTAAAGGTCTTCAACAGGTGAGCCTCCATTTATCCCTTAAAAAGATGTTTGGTACATCACAGAATATTTTTTTTTCATTTCTCCTTCACTTAGATAGCATCAGCCAGTATGTTTTCAATACCAAACTAAATTATATATAAAATGTTTTTTTCAGGGATTAGGCTCTCCTTCTGGCATTTAAATAGACTGAACCTAAGTGGTAGAAATTGCCAATGGAGAGCAGCCATTTAAAAAGTCCCACATAGCATTAATAACCAGGATTTTTGTATAATACTGCCAAATGGGTTTAGGTAATAAAAAGAGAAATCAATATTTGCTATCCATTTCTGTCACAATGAGTGAAGCTAGCTAACAAGATCACACCAGAAGGAGAAAGGATCTCTGGCAGACATATAAGCATGGAAGTCCTCTCCCTGAGTGAATGTTTCTAGAGGCTATAGAGGGACACTGAAGATCACATGCTTAGAAGATCTCAAATGATTAAACTATCATCATTTAGACCATCTTGCCCTATGAAGCCATGAACACGTAGCACTTGTTCTATCAGAGTAGGGTCTTCTCAGTATGGAGACTTTCTAATTAAAGCATAAATGAATCAATATCATAATACACAGTATCAGATACTTTCTGTCTTCCCAAGTCAGTCATTTCCTATGGCCAAAGAGACAAAGTTTCTTGTTAATAGTATCCTGGTCACTCTAACCAATGTAAGTAGATAAAGCATGATCTAGGATTTTCTATATTTATCTTCAAAATTTAAGAAGAAAGGACTGAGTGGACTTAAGGCTTGCCAATAAAGATCAACATAAAGAAAAGAAGACTTGATAGAGAAGTGAGAAAAGAGGAGAAGAAAATAACTACTTTTAAAAACTATGGATTGAAGTTAGAGTTCACCAAAGGAGTTGATTCCAAGAACTACCATCTAGAAGAACATAAGAGTAAATAAAAAGATATGACTTCCAGAAAATACATAAGACAAGAAAAAAAGTGTCTGATGTTTGTCTTACTACACTGACCAATAAACTACTATATATGCTCATAGTGTAGGATGGTTCACTTCTTAGAAGAAACAGAAGCAATATTATCATAACATACTCTATAGACCAAGGAAGAAATACGTGAGTGTGGGGAACACATAATGAGACACTATAGTCTCTCTTAATTACTTCTTGAACTTGCATGGGTTTAAGTCCTCACCAAAATGCTGAGAACTACCAGGTCTATATACATATGCAAATTGCTATATATCCCATAGGCATTTCACACTCAACATATCCAAAATGAAACATATCTTTTCCCCAAACCCACCCCAAGTCTTAACTTTCTTATTTCTGTTGGGGGTAACACCCATACTTCTAGTCACTCAGTGACTGAGTCTTCCCTGACTCCTTACTCTCCTATCCAATTAGTTGTCAAATTTTGTCATTTATACTTCCACAATATCACTCTGATCTGTCCAATTGTATCTCTCAACCTAAATTAGCACCACCTTAACTCAGGGTCTCTTTGCCTATACTGTTATATAATAATTGGCCTCTCTTCAAGTCTTTCCCTTTTCCAACCCATCTTCCATGTAGCAACCAAAGTGATTTTCCTAAAGAAAAGGTCCAACCTTATCATTTTCTATTTGATAGAATCCAATTGATTCATATAACCTCTAGAATCATATATAATCTTCTATCTGGTGCATTTGAAATCCTTCATAACATGGCCTCAAAATATGGTCATGCCAAAATGGTTACTTCTTAATACTTACATATTCCTTGTAAATGTCACTCAATCTTCTTCCTTTAACTTGGCTGTCACCTGTGCCTAGAATGCAGCATCCTTTCTTCTTCCCCTTAGAATTCCAGTTTTCTGGTGCAGAGCCAAGATGGTGGAGTAAAAGCAAGAACTTGCTTCAGCTCCTGCTCCAACCACCTCCAATATTGGTAAAAAAAAAAAAAAAGACTCTAAACAAATTTTAGAGCTACAGAACCCACAAAGTGACAGAGAAAAACAAATCTCCCATTAAAGGCAGCCTGGCAGGCTGACAGGAAGTTGCACCAGACTGGGAGCCCAGTGCAGTCTCACATGAACCATGTAGCACCAGACCTGGGGTGGCCCTGACCAGCAGCACAGACCCACCAGAGCAGACTTCAGGAGAGTGAATCATTGGCAGCTATGACAGTTTCTAGACTTCTCAACCCATAAATGCCAAAGAGAAAGTAAAAGGTCAGTGGGGAGCTCTGTTGAAACTGGGTGGCAGAGAAGTATGGTGTGGCCCCTGCCCCTAAGGCAAGAGGTGGTGGTGGTGTGGCAACTGCAGCTGCTGCCACGTGGCTGCCTCCAGAGCTCCTAGTCCTCAGATCATAGGGGGACCAAGTGACCATTAAAAGAATAATTGCTCTTTCCTTGACCTGCTTGCATCTAGGTCGCAGTCTTGAGCTGTGGTCCTGGGGTGTGGAATGCCAGTGTGCCAAAGCTTTTGGGGGCTGTAGAGAGAGAGAGCCCTCCTCATAGCTCTGGCAACTATGAAAACCCCACCGATTTGGGACACAGCTCTCTCCACTCTGGAAGCAGAGTTCTACCATGGCAAAGAGCTCAAAAGTCAAATAATTGGATGGCAAGATGAGGAAGCGCAATCAGAATTCCAGTTTTCCTATAGGACTCAGGTTGGGCATGATTTCTATAAGAAGCCTTTCCTTTTTCCCCTCAACTGCTACTGCCCCCCCAAAAGAAATTATCTTGTATCAACTTTTATATACCTTTTTCTGTACATATTTTATGCCCAGCTGGATTATATTTACCTGAAAAATAGAGACTGTATCCTTTTTGTCTTTGTACCCCTAGTACATAGCACAATGGTTGGTACATAATAGGTATTTAATAAATGTTTTTTTCATTGATTGACAGAAAAGTGTGGTGTAGTACTGATTCTGTGACTTGTGCACCTTCTGGAGCTCTCTCTTACAAAAACAAAGAAGCTAAAAGTTTGTTGGTTTACCTTAATAATGTCTTTATCTTCCAAAAGATGGAGAAAATGATGAATAGAACTGCTCTTCCAGCCCACTTTTTAGCCAACGAGGAGGAACTGCTTGCTAAAATAAAAGAGAAAGCTACCTTGAAGAGAAATTACCACTCCAACTTAAAATTTGCATTTAGAGAAGGAAAGTCGATATAGTCTGACCTACTTTGTGTATTTGGGGAGAGGAGATTTTAAAGAGTTCAAAAAAGAGTAGCTAGGATATCATAGACTCAAATTCTTTAAGGTAATTAAACCCAGGAAAGATGGGAAACTCTGGAGAATGAAATTCTGAATCCACAATTTGGAAAAAGCATAATGAGATGGTAGAGGTGGCAGAGGTAGAAGACAAATATTTGCCTAAATTTCAAAAAACGAAGAGAACGAACTCTGTTTACCATAGAGTAGCGAACTTGACTTAAATTTCTGGGAGAATTCTATGATATATTGTATATAGTTGTCCTGTGTTTTTGAAGAAGATCAAAATGATATCACTATGTTAGAGTCAAGCTACAGTGTGTCTGACTGTACCTGTTCAAACCAATGAATGCTCTACCACAGGTCAGGCACAAATATTCCATATGAACATTTGGGGTATATTCTCTAAATTTGTGCATCTTGCATTTCTTTTGAGCTACTTCAATTCTGCCTTGCTAAAAGAGCACAGCACCTTCTCTGATGAAGACACACCATGCTGGGAGGTCCTGTGCCAGTGTCTCTCATGTCACACAATCATTTCCAAAGTTTTTAAGAGAGACCTTGAAAGTGTCCTTGTATCACTTTTTCTGATCACCATGTGAGCACTCAGCTTATGTGAGTTCACCATAAAATAGTCTTTTAGGCAAAGGTATGTTTGGCATGCAAACAATGTGGCCAGTCCATCAGAGTTGCACTCTCTGCAGTAGAGTTTGAATGCTTAGCAGTTTAGTTCAAGAAAGGACCTCAGTGTCTGGTATCTTACCCTGCCAGGTGATCTTCAGAATCTTTCCAAGACAATTCAAATGGAAGAGATTCAGTTTCCTGGCATGATGCTGGCAGACTGACCTGGCATACAACAATAAGGCCAGCACGATGGTTCTGTAGACCTTCAGTGTGGTAGTCAGTCTGATACCTCTTCTCTCCCATACTTTCCTTTGGAGTTGCCCAAACACTGAACTACCTCTGGCAATGCATGTGTCAACCTCATTATCAAAGTGCACATTCCTGGAAAGTACCTAGCAAGGTAAGTGAACTAATCTCAAAACTTCTCCATTTGGGGGCAGCTAGGTGGCTCAGTGAATAGAGCACCAGCCTTGGAGTCAGGAGTACCCGAGTTCAAATCCGGCCTTAGACACTTAACACAAAACTAGCCGCGTGACCTTAGGCAAGTCACTTAACCCCAGTTGCCCTACCTTCCCCCCTCCAAAAAGAAAAAAGAAAAAAAAAACTTCTCCATTTGCTGTAACCTATGGTTCTACACATGTATAGCGTGGTGGTGGCTGATGAAGCACTTATGTTTTCTTGGTGTTAATTGTTGGCCAAAATTAGCACAAATAGCAGAGAACTGATCCATACTTCATTGCATCTCAGCTTCAGAGGTTGCACTGAGTGCACAATCATCTGCAAATAGAAAACCATGCACCAATACTCCTTCCACTTTGGTCTTGGCTTGTAGCCTTTCAAGTTGAAGAATTTGTCGTCAGTGCAGTAGCTGACCTTGATGCCCTGTTCGTCCTCATTGAAGGCTTTAAAAAACATGACTGAAAATATCCTGCTAAAAAGCATGGGAGCAAGCACACAGCCTTGTTTCACTCCATTGGTGACTGGAAAAGCACAAGAGCATTGTCCATTATCCAGAACCCAGGTAAGCATGCCATCATGAAACTGATGTACTGACACTGATGAATTTCTCTGGGCAACCAAATTTTGACAAAATATTCCATAAACCCTCATACTGATGGTATCAAAAGCCTTGGTCAAACCTACAAACATTGGGTACAGACCTCCATCCTGTTCTTGGCATTTCTCCTGGAGTTTACAGACAGCAAACACCATATCCCTCATGCCCTTTCTAAAGCCCCTCTGACTCTCAGGTAGATGATCTCTTCCGGGTGAAATATATGACTATTAAGGAGGACTCTAGCAAGAATCTTGCCAGCAATGACTAAGAGACCCCCTGTGATTGTCACACGACAGTCTATTGCCTTTACCTTTATAGAGATAGACAATGGATGCATCTTTGAACTCCTGATGGATAACCTCCTCTTGCCATACAACCCAGAAAATTTCAGTCAGCTTTTATATGAGCAATGGATCCCACACAAACACATACCTTGTAAATCTCAGAATAGAATAAGCACCAGGTACTTTGCCGTAAGAGAGGAGCCTAATAGCATTCAAAACCCCCTTCTTCAGTTGGAAATTTGTCTAGAGAGGGATTGACTTCAACCTGAAATCAGTGGCTTCAGCATATATTGATGATGGTTTGTTGAGAACACTATGGAAGTGTTCATCCCATCTCTCCAGGATCACGTCCTTATCATTAATCAATGTGGCTCTGTCAGCACTAAGTAATTGATATGTCTTTGGCCCATAAATAGCCTTCAGGACATCATGAAAGTGCTTTGGATTGTTACTGTCAGTATAAAACTGAATTTCATCTGCCTTCTTACTAAGCTAAGAATCCTGCATCTCTTTAAGCTTTGTACTTTACTTCTGATGCAGTTAAATGCTACCTTATTAGAGATGGATGACCAATCCTGCTAGTAAATGCTGGGGAGTTCTCATTTTTCATCTGGCAGCTTCTGAATTTCCCCATCATTTTCATCAAGCCAGTCTTGATATTTGCAAGTCTTCTGACCCAGATGAGCAAATGCAATGCTGCCCACTCCTTTTCTGCTTCACTATTGCCAACCCTGTCTTGGCTTAACTTCCCCTCCAAGTTAGCACAAACTGTTCCCACTCAGAGAAGTACTCTAATCTGTTGACATTAAATCTTCTGGTAGTCATTTTGCCTTGGGGCCACCTCTTTTATTGAAAGTAAATATTTATCTTGGAGAGGATAAGTCTATGATCAATATAACACTCTGCTGCCACACATTGCCATCATCACTCTCATATCATATTTGTCTCTTTTCTTTACAATCACATAGTCTATTAAATGCCAATATTTGCTGAGAGGGTGCATCCACAAAGTTTTATTGCATTTAGGCAAATGGAAAACAGTGTTAGTGATGAGAAGGTCATGAGATACACAAGTCTTCTGTAGTGAGTGATCATCACTGTTGCTGTTTCCAACTCCCTTCCTCTTCCTGCCATGTCTGGAAGTCTAAGATGACTCTAGCATTAAGTAAGCCAGAATTATAAGCTTGTCTTCTTTTGGCACATTGATGGTAAAGGTCTCCAGGTCTTCATAAAATTTTTCTTTGACCTCATCTGTGTTCATCATGGTGGAAGCGCAGACACTGATAGTGATGTGGTGTGTTCCTGTAAGTGGCAATCACATTGCCTGTTGTTCATTTCCTTGGTAGGCATACAAGCTTGTTGTCTAGATTAGTTTTGATTACAAAACCTAATCCAGCTTCATTGAATTCCCCTTCACTGAGGCCACTGCAAAAAACATGTATCCTGCTCCAACTTCAGTAAACTAGCCTTCATTTGTCACCCTTGCTTCACTCAGGGTGACTATTTGGATATGCTAGTTGCTAAATTATCTCACAACAAGAGCTGCTCCTCTTTCAGGTCTACTGGATTTTGTGTTCTCTATAAGTGTGTGCATATTCCATGTACTGAGGGTGAGTGGAATCATCTTTACAGCACTTTTTGTACATATTTTTGTGTTTTGACTTTTAGGGCATCTTTTCTAGCCCCTTCCTCACACCAGGAGGTGAGCAGTATGATCCTGAAAAGGCTGCTCAGACACCCAGAGGGCTGCTGAATCCCACCGCTATTTCCAGTGAGAAGACAATCCTATGTCCTGGGTCACCACACAGGTGGTGGGTACAGGGTTGTGGCTACTGCTCCCACTTCATCATTTGCCTGTCAGCACAGTACTTTGAGATTGATAAAAATGGTAAAATGCTATGGATGATGTCTTTTGATTTATGTATAAATCAGATTTAAGTGAGGTAGAGGTGCATGAAGTCATTAGCCTCACTTTCTCTTCCAGAGTCATCATAGTCTAGTGGCAGGAGAATCAAGATGACTGATAATGGTTCAAGATGCAGTGGATGACGTTGGCATCCTCAGTGTCTAACCAAGCTCTAAGCACTCCACAGAGCCTGCTTCAGATGCTTTCATGGCCATTGGAACAAATTGTTCTCATCTGCCCATTCCACCAGAGGAAGTCTTCACATGCTTGGGGTAGACACATCCTAAATTCACCAATGGGTTTGAGACCTCACAGTAACCTGGTTTAACCCATCTGCCAAAACAGTTTGCTAGGGTGTGACTGCTGTGCATGCTGCTGCTTCTTGGAGTTACAGGTAAGAGTTAAGTGAATGAGGTAGATACCAAAGGTTGAAAGCTGGCCTGAAAGGGCTTAGCATCTGTAATGCCATGCACAAGCAGCTTCCAAAAAAAGTGCTACTGTGAACAGCTTTTAAGGTTCTGATTACACAGTATAGTGAACACTCCATTTATTCCATAACAAATCAAGGCAAACTTTCACAACAAATCACAATATAAAATTTACAACATTACATCTTATCACAGAAAATCACAATATAGTGTTCACAACAGCTTAACATTAGAATGGCTGCATAGTTTTCACCAAAGTGGTCACAGTATTAAGAATATAGAACAAAAGAATAATCATCTGATATCCCTAAGGAGGTTTGCCTTCTTACCCAGTCATTCAGTCATTTCAAAACACAAGTCAGTCTTCCACTCATGGGGCAATCATAGGTTAACTTAATCAGTTGCTTATCTAGCAATCAGTCACTAAGTATTATTACTCACTAAATGCAATCGTTAGAAAATTACACAAACCCCCTACCCCTCGGTCTCTAGTAAACTTCAATTTCATCACACATTCAATATCCAAGGAGAGGCCTTTTCTTCATCTTGACTCAGGGTGGTCTTTCAGATTCCCTGGATCCCTTTCCATGGTCCCAGCTCCTATGTGAATTCACCAAACAGTCACTTGGATTCAGAAGCAGACAGCTCCCAGATTCTTGTCCAGTCCTCCAGGCAGTTCTTGCTACACACTGAAGTTTGCAGGGTCCAGGACATCTCAAAACCTTCACAACTTCTGTTGCTGGGAACTCAAGGATCAACCAAGCTACAAAAAAACAAAG
This sequence comes from Pseudochirops cupreus, assembly GCA_028627135.1. Lineage (NCBI taxonomy): Eukaryota > Metazoa > Chordata > Mammalia > Diprotodontia > Pseudocheiridae > Pseudochirops > Pseudochirops cupreus. The sequence continues at coordinate 489,897,508 of CM053580.1, forward strand.
TCTTAGCATCCTTCTTCAGTCCTCCAGCAGTTTGGCTGGCCCTAGGACCCAGAAGAAATCTCAGCCTTCCAGGTGGCCTTCTCAGCAGCAACTTCAGCCTTCACCAGGTTCTGGTCCCATAGAAAACTCCAACTCAGTTCTCAGTCCAGCAAGTAGCAGCCCAGCTCCCAGATGCTGGGACACTTGACCACAACCTACACCCCTAAGACATATTATTAAAAAGATGGCTAGTAAACATCTAGAAAAAGAAATCAAGAAAAAAAATACCATGGTTTCATCAAGAAACAGTTGTGCTAAACCAACTTCATTTCTTTTTTTTTTTTTATGGATTTGCATATTTGCAGATTAGAGGAATTCTGGGCTATCAAGTTCAGTAAACCTAGGTTTTTGCAAAGCTTTTGACAAAATTTCTCATTCTATCCTCATGAACAAATAGGACAACATTGACTAAATAACATTTCAGTAGAGGAGTCAGAATGGGTTGAATAATCTCTCTGAAAGAATAATCATTAATGACTAGATGCAGCCATGTCAATTTAAAAGGAGTGTCCCAGGACCCACACTTTCTAGTTTATATAAAATGTTTAACAAATGTTGGCTGGCTACACTGCTTTACATTTTTATCAGTTATTTGGATGATCAATCTCTGTCTCTATCTCCCTCTTTCCCCCACCTCTGTCTTCTCTCTCTCTCTCTCTCTGTCTCTCTCTCTCTCTCTCTGTCTCTCTGTCTCTCTGTCTCTGTCTCTCTGTCTCTCTGTCTCTCTCTCTCTCTCTCTCTCTGTCTCTCTGTCTCTCTGTCTCTGTCTCTCTGTCTCTCTGTCTCTCTCCCTCTCTGTCTCTCTGTCTCTCTCTCTCTGTCTCTCTGTCTCTCTCTCACTCTCTCTCTCTTTTTCTCTCCTCTTGTAATGATAATGTAATTTGAATTTGAAGATCCTTTTGTATTGGCAAAGGTAACAGGTACTTTGAACTTAGTAATTAATCAAGCCTCTGTTAAAGAAACAGAAGATATGAATCCCTGTTGCTGACATAACAGAAAGGGGTTAGCTGAAACAGGAAGCTAATGCTGTCTGTACGTAAGGAAAGACCCTGACTGGGAAAGTCAGATCTTTTTGGAGCTAGCTCCATGGAAGCCGAAGCTGCTGCCAGGGAGGCTGAAGAGGAAAGTCCACCACCCCCACCCCCACCCCCACCAATGATTTTGATTTGGAAAATCTGGATGGAGTGATTTTGATTCTGAGAACCAGCTGAAACTTCTGCTGAGTCTAAGGGCCAGCTAGAGCTGCTGAGGATTTCTAAGAGCCAGTCAGAGGTGAGGGCCAGCAGGAAATTCTGAGGCTGTTGCAGATTTCCGACACCAGCCAGAGCTGCCAAAGACTAAGGAAGCATGACTGTGATGCTGGTACTTTGTATGAATCTGTTTGTGGCTTTGTTAAGCCTTGTCTTCCCAGGAATAGAGACTGTGAAGGATTTGAGATGGACTGGACACTATGAGCTCCAACATGGAGCAGGAACTGCACAGAGAGCTGAACAAGGACCTGAGAGCTGTCTACCTTTGAAGCCAGGTGACAGTTTGATGAATCCAGGTAGGACCTGGGACCATGCAAGGGGATCCAGGGAACTGGAGAGACAACCCCAAGTTAAGCTGAAAGAAGACTTTACTAGACACTGACTAATTGTAATTTACCAGTGACCTAGGGGTGGAGGGCTTGTGTGTTTTCTGATGATTGAATAGTGAATGATGAAGGATGATTGAATGATTGACTGAATGATTGTCCTAAGTGAATGATGACTGAATAACTGACTGATTGAGTTAACTTAGTGTGCCCCATGAGTGGAGAACTTTGACTATTGTACTTGGTGTCCTTTAAGGAGACAAACATCCTTAAGGGTGATTGAATGATTGAGTTACTAAGTGATTGTTCTTTGTTGAAAACTTTGTGACCATTGTGGTGGAAACTATGTGGGCCATTTTCTGTGATAAGTTGTTGTGAATGCTGTATTTTAATTATTTGTGATAAGATGTAACATTGTAAACGCTTGATTTCTGTGAATGTTTTGTTCTGATTCATTATGGAATAGTGTTCACTATACTATGTAATAAGAACCTTAAAAGCTCTTCACAGTAGCATTCTTCTGGAAAGCTGCTTGTGTGTGGCTTTACACCCCTCCCCCCCAGGCCCCAGGTTGTTCCTTTCCAATTTCCCCACATTCATGCAAACAAGTAGGGATATCCAATACTCAGCTACTGCTTTATCTCATTCTTGAAATGTCCAGTATGAGGACCCTAGTTAAGGTTCTATTGTGCTCCTTCCTACTTAGTCCAATATATAATATCCTCAATCTTTTGTAGTATTCAAGATCAAAGTTTCTCTTGTCTCCCAAGGGCAACTCTGCCATCTTATCCAAAGAAGTAAGGACCAGAAAATACTTCAAATGAACCTTAGACTCTAAGAAAAATACTACCCCACAGAGGAAGATAATGGAAGATTATAAGCAGTATTTGCTTCATAAATGGTAATAAGGATAACATCATTTTTAGACCATCTGTGTGACCAGAGTTATTAATTTGGAGTCCTGTGGATAAATTGTGGGGAATCCATGAGCTTGGATTGGGGGAAAAAACATCCATCCTTTATTTTCATTAACCTTTGGTTTCTTTGAGAATCTTGTACATTTTATTTTATGCATTTAAAAATCTTATTCCAAGAAGAGGTCCATAGGCTTCACAAAACTGTAAGCAAGTTAACTATCTGTAAGTTAAAAACCTCTGATCTATAAACATTATCTTAACCATAGATATTCTAAATATGAAATCTTCACCCAATGGCCAGCAAACTAATATGCTGTTGGAATAATTTAATCACATTATTATAGATATTATCTAAATATTTGAAAGCAAAACAGCACAGAAGTTGACACTAAAGGGAAAGATGTTTTATAGAGTCTCTTTGGAAAGGAAAACAAAGTGGTTGATTTCATCATGCCCCCAAAGGCAACAACAAACACTATTTTAGTGAACATTTGATCATTTCATCACTTACAATGAACATGAACAAAAAGACCATAATAAAGATAAGTTCTTTTAACATATCAACATTTATTCCAGAGGATGAAAAGGTAGAAAGTTTCTACAAAAGATGTTAAGATTGAGGGCAGCTAGGTGACACAGTGAATAGAGCACCAGCCCTTGGAGTCAGGAGGACCTGAGTTCAAATGTGGCCTCAGACACTTAACACTTACTAGCCATGTGACCTTGGGCAAGTCACTTTACCCCAATTGCCCTGCTTTCCCCCCTCCAAAAAGCAAAAAAAAAAAAAGATGTTAAGATTCAATAAATCACGTTAATATATACTTTGATACTCAGTGACAGTAAAGATGGATATAGAGGAAAATGGAAGGAAAAAATAATATGTTAAAATATTATTGGTTCAAGTGTGATAAACAAAAGAAGCAAAGAAATTTAAACAACTAAGAAGTCTCACTCCTCCATATTATGAATACTTTTTTTTCCAGGAGAGAATCAGAAAGCACATTAAACATGGTGATTAGTGAGCAACACTATAAAAAAAATGAAATTGATTATATTTTAGTCTCTATCTTACAAAATATAATTCTTGATAAGGGAATGATAACCCTTGTGTAGTCAGACTGTTAACTAAAGCAAAGATGAATGTGGTAGTAAATAAAAAAGAAAATGGTGAGAAGACATGAAAAAGAGCAACAGCTTCTATCTGATCTAGTTAAAAGAGTGACCAATTCTGGAAAAGGGGAAATTACAAAAGATAATGACTAAGTGTAACCACTCCTTGATGAGGCTTAAATGATGTAAAACAGTCACTATAATGAGGAGGTCAAAGCATTGCAGAAACTACCTAAGCAGGTAAACCCATGGTCTCCTGCCAAGTAGAGAGATGTGGTAGCCAAGAACTTAGAACCCATGTATAGAAACATGATAGATAATATGGCATAATATTGCAATATGGTTAACTTCACAAAACTTTTTAAGGGGTGGGGGCAGTAGAAATACAATAATTCTGTTGGAAAGTTTACATGAGTGCCAACCAAGATTCCCCATACTAAGGTCATTAATATATGAAATGAGTAGACAACAAGTATGTATCTGTAAGTTAAAAACCTCTGATCTATTAACATTATTAACCATTATAACAAATTCATAAATATTTTATCACATTTTATACTTATTTTATCATCAGTAAAAGAGAAACCATTAAATTTATATCCAAACACCTCAGTTTCCAGTATGGTGTATAAAAGGAAATGGCATTTAAGAAGATAAAATTGGAAAGAACTAGCCAGACCACATAAGTACATAATATATCAAGGAAATTCAGGCTGGAGGTGAAACTATCTTAAAGCACTGAGAGAAGGATCACTGAATAGATATGGTTGAGTCACCAATTCTTTGATCTTATCATATCATTGCATCACAGATTTAGAAAGAGGTCATGAGGTATAAACTCCTCATTCTATAGCTGAAGAAATGGAAGTTTAGAGACACTGTGACTTTCCAAGATCACAGGGACAAAACTAGGATGTGAACACAAGGCATCTTACTCCATAGTCAACATTTTTGCCACTGCTCTATACTTCTTTAGTAGTTATATCTCTGATAAGCTCTGAAGGGAGACAATGAGTTAGACCCAGAAATGAATAGGAGGAAGAAAGTGAGCTGGACTGTACTGGAAAATTGGGTAGTACTTTTAAGAATTTCAAGAAACTCCCGATCCAAAAACCCATAGCTTTGGAGTTTTAGAAAAATATAAATGTCCTTTTATGAGGCTATAAATTGTAGAACAGCGCAGTCTTAATCCAATCTCTGATCCTCCAAAGAATCAGAATTGTGGATAACACTAAGGGCAATGTAGAGAGATGAGAGGAACAAGCAGGTCATTGTCAATTTTCATTGATGACTATGAAAGAAATACTGTGGGCATGTCACTGAGCAAATATATCAGCATTTAATGAGTATTTCTTTAGTCCCTACTCTAAACCAGGCACTTGCTAAATACTGGGGATACAGTTATAAAGAAGGAAATGATGCCTGCTTCCAAGGAGCTTATATTCTAATAGGAGGAAGAAAAAAGTATATATGTAAATATAGAATACAAATATAGAGTAATATATACATACACATATATATATATATATATATATATAAATAAACTTGGGAGGGAGAAGACTCGCAGTTGGGAGTCTGAAAAGGCTTCATTTAGAATATGAAGGTGGAGTTTCATCTAAGAAAATAAGAGGGATTCTGTCAGGCAAAGATAAAGAGGAAATGCATTCTATGCATGGCTGATAGCCAGTGCAACAAAATGGAAATGGAAGTTGTGATGTTATGTGTGAGGAATAGAGAGAAAGTCAGCTGGGCTGGATCCCAGAGTATAGAAGGGGGAACAACATCCAATCATGTTGGAAAGTGTAATGGGAATGGGAATTTAAAGATCTTCCCTGCCCATTAATAGACCTAGGGGGGAGTTTGAAGACCTCCCCTGCTTTGAAAGTAAACTTTTTCCCCTAATAGGCTGAATGTAATCACATGAGACCTGTGATAGACTGAATATAGTCACATGGAGCCTGTGGTGGGAGGAGTTTGCCAAAGGGAAACCGAGCTCTCAGGAAGCTGGGAGCCAAAGCTAGCAAGAGCTTGGGAGAAAGAGGAGTTCAGGCAAGGAGATAGAGAGGTTTGAGAGTAAATATTGATCTAATATTGGTTTGTGGGAAGGCTAAAAGGATGCTGTGTCTCTCAATGTTATTATGGCTTGTTAATTTCTTTACTACTATGATGGAATTGGCTTTCTGGTTTTGGAATTCAGTTTTCTAGTGTCTAAATAAATGCTTCAATTCTGTCCTGTATATGGAGACTCTGTTATATTTTGTGATCAAATGTCATGCAATATTTATAGTCACAGTTTTTATCATGATTGTGGGCACTGTAAATATTGCACTGGCAATACAGAAAGATAGTTTGGGACCATGTTGTGAAGGGCTCTGAAAGCTAAACAAAGGAGTTTATATTTTATTCTAGGGCAATAGAAAGCCACTGGAATTAGTTGATTAAGGGAATCACATAGTTGGATCTGCTCTTGAGGAAAATTTCTTTGGCATTAGTGTGTAAGATATACTAGACTGGTGAGAGATTTGAGGCAGGGAGACCAATTAGGAGGCTGTTGTAATAATCTAGATGAGAAGTGATCTGAGTCTCAACTAAAATGGTAGCTGTATGAATGGAGAGGAGACAGATGTGAGAGATATGGATATGCAGGGAAAGGAGGTGGGCCAGGTGTCAAGACAGATGAATAAAATATACCATCATGTAGTCATCAATCTTTTATTCATCAAGGGTAAGTGCTACACAGGCACTAACAGAATGTAAAAAGACTAAAGGAAATCCTCTAGCACATTGGGGAGGGAATACTCTGTGGAGAACCTATAAAAGAACATGATCGAGAGTCACACATGATGGGAAGACATGGACAGGTTACTCTCTATACCAATAGAGGGCATACATTTCTATGTGTATGTGTGTGTGTGTGTGTGTGTATATATATATGTAGCTTTTGTATTTGTATACATATATAGCTTTTATGAGATTATAGATCCATTGAATCATATTGAATCATTAGGAGAAAGTAAATTTATCAAATCTGGAGAGGAAACAAAACTGGATAAGATTATCAACTTATTAGATAGCAGAGATAAGCAAGAACAATGAATTGAGTATAATCAAAATAAAGTTAATTGGGATAAATTTTGACTGTTGTGTCATTTTTCAATTTTGTCTGTGACCCCATTTGGGTTTGGGGGGGGAGGGTTGGCAGGAATACTGGATTGGTTTCCCGTTTTCTTCTCCATCTCATTTTACAGATGAGGAAAATGAGGCAAACAGGATTAAGTGACTTGCTCAGGGTCATACAACTAGTAAGTAAGTATCTGAGGTCAGATTTGGACTCACATAGATAAATCTTCCTGACTCAAAGCCCGGTGCTCTATCCATTATACTACTTGGATGTACAAAGAAAGTATTGTTCTGTCATTTTTCAGTCATGTTCAACTTCTCATGACCCCATTTGGGATTTTCTTGGCAGAGCAGTTTGCCATTTCATTCTCCAACTCATTTTACAGATGAGGAAACTGAGACAAACAGGATTACGTGACTTGCCCAGGGTCACACAGCAAATTAGCATATGATTTGAACTCGGAAAGACGAGTTTTCCTGACTACAATCCTGGCACTCAATTCCCCATGCCACGTAGCTGCCCAAAATGCTATACCTGGGTTGAAAAAAATCAAAAATTTGTCATTAGTAAAGATAATAGCTAGAATTTGTGTAGCCTTTTAAAGTTTCTAAAGCACTTCACATATGTTATCTCATTTGACCCTCCCTACAGCCCTTACATGAACAAATACTATTATTATGCACATTTTCCCAGTGTCAAACAGCTAATTAGGTAAGACTCAAACACAGGTCTAACTGATTCCAAATCTAGTCCTCTATCCATTGTATCACCTAGCAGCAATAACCTACATCGGGAATGGACTTTAAAGTTCCTGCTTTACATAAATAATCTCATTTGATCCTCCTAACAACCCTATGAGGTAGTTCCTATTATTAATCCCCTGTATTTCACAGGTGCAGAATGGGGGAGGTATGAACATATGAATGCATAAATGATTGAATGAAAAGGCTTTTATGAAATATTTACTTGGTGTAAAGCTCTATGATAATTAGGCACTGGGAGGACAAAGAGAAAGGCAGAACATCCCATGCTCTCCAGGAGTTCACGTTAATGGTGGAGACAACACAAATAAGAGATTTCACTTACATGTCAATGGAAAGTCCCCATGGTCCTTAAGACACAGCAGCAAAGCAAGTGGTAATACCTGTCCTTTAATATTCAATCTACACTGCCAAATCATTCATTCCTGATGTGAACCATTTGACAATGCCAAGGATTGACGGTGAGAATTTTCTTTTCTAGATTTTCCATAGTTGCAACTGCTGGGGAAGCAGAGACTAGCACCACCAGAAGTAGCTGCTAGGTTCCATCTTTGCTGGGGTTGATTCCCTCCTAGATGATGTAGAAGCTGAGTTGGGTAGGGCAGGTCAAGAAGTGGACAGTACTGGGAAGGGGGCTGCAGTCAGCAAATGACGAGTGTTGGGTACTACTATTCCCAGGGCTTTGGGGATGTCCACTGAGGTCTGAGGAGAAGTGGTAGGAGTGATTTGAATTGCCTGGCAAATGCTATCTTTTGTCTCCCTCAAGTTGCTTCACTGCTTCAGCTAAGCTGACTTACTCACCCTGTGAGTGAATATTTGGCCATTACTTGGGGTGGTTGTCCCTTTCCTCATGGGAATTGCTCTCCTGGATGGTATCCGTGAGGATTCAAGATAAAAAACAATTCATATACAAAAGATCTGTGGGTTTCAGTAAACTATCAGCTCAATGGGAGTCAACAATGCAATATGGCAGTAAAAAAAATAATAATTCAATTTTGTTTGTTTTGAGAGGCATAATAATACAGAATCACAAAGGTAATAAGGAAATCCTCCTACACAGACCGTCTAGAAAACTGTGATTTATTCTGGGTGCCACATTTTTGTAAAGATTTCAACACAGAGAGAATATTGAGGATGATTAGTAAAAATTTCAAGATCAACCTATTCTTTCCTTTGAACTTTTCTCCTTGCTTTCTCTTGCACGTTCCACTCTCCTCCAACCTGTCATCCCACCTTCTATCAGCCTAAACAGATAAATAAATTAAAATGTCTTTACATATACTGTGTCCTACTTTACTCTCATTTATAGATGCTAAGGAAAACATGACAATGCCTAAATCACCACATAACTTCTAACCCAGATACAGAGAATTTGAGAAATGCATGATTAACACTTCCCTACCTACTTCCTATAAGTTCCCATGCAGGGGTTGGGTCTTGTTTATGTTTCATGTTCCTATTATAAGACTTATGTTTGCTTTTTGGCATTCACTTTGTATTTCCAAAGCCAGCTTATCCTATGGCCCTTGCCTGAGAATTCATTTCCAAAGAACCCATAACTGTGCCAGTGGTGCTAAGGGAAATCATTACCCTCTTTATAAATCAAGAAAGATCAAAAAGTACAGCAAGATGTTCAGACAGCATGGGACTTTTCAGCCAGGAAAAGTGCTGGAGGGGACATAGGGCAATTCATGGTGGAAGAACAAGCCTAACTGCTATTTTGTGATTGAGTCACATACCAATCGCCTAGTTTTGAGACTTTGAAAACACCAGATACATAAAACATTATAGATCAGTGCAACAAGCATCCACAAAAGGCTTAAGATTACTGAGTTTTCAGCAGCAATGCTTTATGAAACTCAAGTTTTTGTTCACCACCTTTGTGACATTCATTGTATGAGGCAAGGAAAATATAAATTTATCTCTGAAGTGGATCTATCAACTGCAGAGACCCTTCCCTTCCACTAGGAAAACTGATGAGACCACCCCTTGAATCCCAATCTCCTTCACCCTTGTTTCCAGAACCTTGAAGTCACTCTTAATAGTCTTTGAGAGAGATCAGTCAATATCATTCATGCCCACATGGACGTGAGCCATAGTATGATAGTCATTGGGCTAAAAGTATCTCCTCAAACTCTCAGCATCTGGCCTACAGATGGTTCCTGAAGTTCTCCTTAGAAGAACACAGCTAAACATTCTCTCTTTTCTTCCTACGGCTGGCTATCATCAGTCCCTTAGCATTCAATATCTCCAGTTCCTTCTCTCTGGTTCATCATGGAGTTTATCATCTCTCTGGTTCATCATCATCAGCCTCTCTCTCTCTCTGTCTTTCTGTCCCTCTCTATCCCTGTCTCTCTCCTCTCTGTCTCTCTCTCTCCCTCTCTTTCTCTCTTTATCTCTCTCTCCTTCCCTATCTCTCTCCCTCCCCCCTCTCTGTCTTCTCTCTGTGTGTCTCTATCTCTGTCTCTGTCCTCTTTCTGTCTGTCTGTCTCTGTCTCTCTCCCTCTCTCTGTCTCTCTCACCTCTCTCCATCTCTGTCTCTGTCTCTGTCTCTCTCTGTCTTCTTTCTGTGTGTCTCTCTCTGTCTCTGTCTCTCCCCTTTCTCTCTGTCTTTCCCTCTCTCTCTGTCTCTCTCCTCTCTCTGTCTCTCTCTGTCTCTCTTTCTCTTTCACACACACATACACACACACTTAAAGAATAAACTTGGCTATGTAAGTTCTGGTCATAGAATAAAATAATGTTTCTCATCTTCAGGGCTTCCTCCTTTTTTTCTTTTTAACTTTGGGCAAGTCATTTAAAATCTGTGGAATTTAGTTCATTCAACTGTAAAACGAGGAACATATTGCACCAAAGGTCAGCAGGGAAGCATGGATGGTCACTTTTCAGGTATGTTATACAGGAGTTTCCTGCTCAGGCATGGGCTAGGCATCTGAAGTTTCTTCTAATTCCATTTCTAAGCTTGAGAAGGCACAGCATGACAAAGTGGAAAAAACAGCACTTGGACCCAGGTTAAAATTCTAATTCTGCTACTTATTACCTATGAGATGCTGGTCAAGTCACTTACGCCCTTGGGACCTTAGCTTCCTTTTGTGTAAAATGGGATGGGGGGAGGGGAGAGGGTAGTCCTTTCCTATTAATAATAATAATATCCTATTCTCTTAAAAACTTGATAGCATAAGTTATTTTGTATATACTTGCTTTATTGATCCATTGTTGTTGTTGCTAAGTTGTGCCAGTGATACCAGACTTTTAGTGACCCCTTTTGGGGGGTTTTCTTGGCGAAGATACTAGAGTGGTTCACCATTTTTTTTCTCTAGTTCATTTTACAGATGAGGAAACTGAGGCAGAGAGTTAAGTGACTTGCCTAGTCACTTAATCAACTAGTAAGTGTCTGCAGTCATATTTGAACATAAGAAGATAAGTTCTCTCCAAAGCCCAGCATTCTATCTACTGTGCCACCTAGCTACCCTTTACTGATCTATGATGTTATGTTTATTTGGCACTTTCGAAGATACACAACATCCCTGGGACTCAATTTCCTCATCTTCAGAAGAGATTGTTTCCAATGTCCTTTCTAGATCTAGACCCATGATTCTGGAATCCTGCAGATCAGCGGTTCTCAACCTGTGGGTTGTGTTCAATTTGTAACAATGAAAATACATCCTGCATATCAGATATTTACATTACGATTCATAACAGTAGCAAAATTACAGTTATGAAGTAGCAACGAAAATAATTTTATGGTTGGGGGTCACCACAACATGAGGAACTGTATTAAAGGGTCGTAGCATTAGGAAAGTTGAGAACCACTGCTGTAGATGGTTCTTAGAGGTTGACTTCTCTCCTCAATCTTCTGTATCTTCTTGTCAATCATAAATATCCAGATAACAAATTTAAATAATGTGCTGTTTCGGCTTTGTAGATTTCTAACTCATCAAACCATCTGCTCTCCCTACTCTCCTCTGTTCTGTCCAGATATCAGCATGAGTAAAGAAAGGACTAAGCAAGTAGCATTTTTGGATAGATTAACACTTGAAAATTCTCACTATTTTTTTCATTCACTTATTCTTCCTCTAAATTCAATAGGGAATTTTCTGCTGTCCACTTTTTCCCCACCCCCCAATAAGTCTGTGTGCAAACGCTCAGTCCCTAAGTGTGTTTGTCTAAAAATAGAGTTCATGGATGATCTATGCAGGCACCCTCTGCAAACATCTGCACAGATAAAGGGAAAGCAGCCATTTGCATGTTCACTTACTGGTCTGCACATGCTCATACATACTTTTCAAAAACGATTGAAGTGCCCTTGTTTAGGAAAATGGGCTTGTGGTTTTGAACAAATCTCCTTCAAGTTCACCTTCAGCTCTCTGTGCCTGGGAAATAATCAGGATGAAATCAAAAGACAAAATTGCTTGCCAGAGGGCTCTTTTTATTCCCCCCCCCCAAAAAAAAACTCTTGCATTTTAAAGTTGTCAAGTTATCATACATTAGCTAACCAAAACATCCTAATATGAGAAATGAGTAAGAGATGTTTTTAAAGTATGAAAATTGCCTAAAGGACTTGGTGGCACTGCCAGTTCAAAAGACATCACCATGACTTTTTAATAGAATCATTCTCCACTTTTATGTAGAGTTCAAAATCTTTTTTTAAAGAAAAAAGTCTGAAAAGATTATCTAGTATGAATATTTATTCAACTTTTGGGGAAATTGAGGCATCGAAAGGTGACATGCCTTATACAGAATGAGTTGGGTCAGTGACTAAATTATAAATTGAACTTAAATATCCTCTATCCCATGCTAGACTGCCCTAAGAAAAGAGATTGAATGGTAATTATTTACCCTGGGAACCCTGGCTGCAGTACAGTTTAATCTGATTTGCATATGAGACTGAAAGTTCCTGGAACTGCATTCCCAAGTGTCCCCCCAACACACCCCCCATTTCCACCACTGACTCTGTGCTGCCTTTTTAATGGGAACTGTGGACATCCCCATGAAAGAAGCAAAGATTCCCTAATAAGTAACTGACACAACAGAGTGAATTTACTGCTCTAAGATGATGAAATCTATTTCAGGCACTTTTCAGTAGTTACTGCAGTAAACAAGGGAATACTGTATCGACGGACAGTTTAGCCAAAAAGAAAAAAAAGTTAATGTTTCCTACTCTACATATTTCTCCTTTCAAACTGCAGACCGCTTCACCGGACCACACCCAACTCCCTGAGACTGGCTCTAAAAAGTGACATTGACTGATGAAAGATGGCATTCCTAAGGCCCTCTTCCTCTGAAGACCCACACAGAGGTGGCTCACCGCCAACAGACAACACACTCCATCATCGTGTACCAATGGAGAAGGCCTCCAAAGGGAAATTGTCCTGCAGAAGCCACTCTGGATCAGACCTGGAGAAGCAGATCCTACTCACACCATGGCCACCCAGACCATCAGGGCCGCCTGCTTTCTGCTGGCTAGCCTTTGAGAAAGCTGACTCACCAACCTGATCTGCTCATTTAATCGCTTGGAAAGCGGTCAACCAGAACAAGACGAGTAGTGATTATTAACTCAGACTGGTCTCTGAGCTTCATTTTTTTTTCCCAAAGGATGCCAACTTCAGCTCAAGTTTTGGAGTCAACAGGAAGTGAGAACAGTAAGCCAAATTCGACACCACTTGACGTAACCTGGTATGGATTAGAGCCTTCATTTCTCCACCCAATAACATAGAGACTTTCTTTGGAAGTGAGCCCTTTCTACTTGGATACATAAACCAAGGGTTTTTTTTTTTTTGGTTGTTGTTAGGTTGAGGGTGGGGGGAGTGAGGAGAGAAGAAAATTCGTTTTGATTCTAAAAAATTTAACTGCTTTTCTCTCCCAAAACCCAAATTATACATTTCAGGTATATATTTAAAAGTGATAAGGAGGAGAAATAATAGATTGTTTTCAGGAATACATCCCTACTCCCATCGACCATACACACACACACACACACACACACACACACATACACACACACACACATACACACCCCAAATAGTTGGAACAACTAGACTCATATCATGACTGAAGCAAATTCAGTTTGCTTTTCTGATGATTTTCCATTTTGCATTTTGGTTGTATCTAAATTGAACATTTTGAAGGCCTCCTAGGGAGAAATGCAAATAGATTTTATAGGTAACACTTCTTACCACCAGTTACAATTACTATCTCAATGAAGGATTTGTGTCCAGGTACTTCCACTTATAGTCACAGCTACAGGAATGGGATTTTAATATCCACTTCACAGGAGTATTTGGTGTAAGACACATGGTATATATCAGAGTGTATATCATCTCCCAGCTAATCCTGATGCCTTACACTTTGTCCCTGCTCTAATCCATCCCATATACCAATACCAGATTAAGCGTCCTAAAATATTACTTCTATCATACCATTTACTGGTTCAAAACCTTCAATGGTACTCCATTGCTTGTGGGTTAAAATTCAATTTCTTCAGCGTTGGATTCAGGGTGCTCCAAAATCTGGCTCCAACCTCCCTTCCCAAATACATTTCTCACTCAAAAACTTTCTATTCCAGCCCAACCAGTTTAAACATTGATAGTCAAATATACCTTTGATTTTCTTAACTTTGCAAATCTTTGCCTATACTGTTCTTGTGGAATATTATCCTTCTTCAGCCTATCTCACCCTTCCTTCACAGTTCAGCTAAGAAAATCTCTCCTCTCTCAGGAATAGCTGAGTTCTTCCTCCCCAGAACTCAAAAAGGACTTACTGACTGTACCACCTATTTGTCACCCTTTACTGCCGGTTGTTAATTGCCTTTTCTTTGTATATTTAATTCAATAAATGCTTATTAAATACTGGCTATGGGGGAAAATATTGCAGAAAGCACTGAAGATACCAAGATGATGTAAAACCCAGTCCCTGCACTAAAAAACTTAGGTTTTTTTTTTCTTTTTGTGTTTTTTGAAGGCAGGGCAATTGGGGTTAAGTGACTTACCCAAGGTCACACGGCTAAGTAAGAGTTATATGTCTGAGGCCGGATTTGAATTCATGTCCTCCTGACTCCAGGGCAGGTGCTCTATTCCCTGTGCCACCCAGCCACCCCTAAACTTAGCTTTGCTTTAAGGCAAAGGCAGCATTGTCTAGGGGAAGTAGTCAGAGGATTTGGAGTCAGACAACCTGGATTTATCCCTATCATTGTCACTTCCAGTGAGTTATTTAACCTCTCTAGACTTCAATTTCCTTACCTGTAAAAAAAAAAGATACAAGACTAAATGACCTATTAGATTCTTTCCAGCTCTAAATCTGTGATCCACTTAGCTTATAAGTCCCTCAAACACAGGAATGACGTCTTCTACTCTTTTTATATTACAATTAGTCTAGCACCTAGCACAATGTTTTACACAAAGTAATTGCTTGATAAATACTCACTGACTGATTAAATCATGGGAAATTAATTTAAGGTGTTTGTCAAAATTTGTTCTGATCCTTGGGTTCATTTAATACAAAGCAATTAAAATGAAACAATTAAAATAACCCTAAGTCCCCACTGAGAGCAAATGTCAGCATACTAAACAGTATTAGGGTATTTTAGAGCTAGAGCTAGAAGGAACATCATAGGTCATCTAGTCTAATGCCCCCATTTTACAGATGAGGACAATGATGCTGAGAAATAATAAATTACAAGGTCATATAGCCTGTACCAGTGCCAGGATTCATACTTAGGTCCTCTGGCTCCAAATCCAGCCCTCTTTCCCTTATACCACACTCGCTTTGTTTAGATTTTGCAATCTGTTCATCCAAAGCTTTGTAAGAACTGCCTAGATTTCCCTTTTCCTGGGCTTCACCTAATTATTTGTCAATTTCCTTCTACTTTAGATAAGAACTCAATGAAAACCCAGGCTATAGTGTGTCCTGCTCATATCAGAGTTCCTCTGAGTTGGGGAAAAGGTAACAGTAAGGCTCTCCAAAACAGCACATTGCAGGAAAAGAACTGGATTTTCACTATCTGTTTCCTTGTTCTATTTCTTAAAGGTAGCATGGAGTAATGAAGGGAGCACTAGACATGAAATAAGAACAGGGATCTGGGTTCAAATGCTGCCTCTGGCACATCCTGGCCATGAGACCATGGGCAAGTCACTTGCCTCTCAGTGTCCCAGGCATCTTTTGTAGAAGAATATAAATGGCCAATTATTTACTTATCTGCGTGAATTTTAGGAGTCGAGACACTAGAAGTTCCCTAGGCTAATGAAAACATAGGTCAGAACAAAAATAAATTAATTAACCCAGGAATTAATTGAAGCATTAAAGCAGGAACTACTTGGCTGAGTATAGAATTTGTTTTTTCTATTGGACTGATTTCAGGCATTATGAAAGATTAGATGGGGGTGGTATTTTTGGTCTAACAGGCTCTTAAGATCTCCCTCAAAGTACACTAGAAGGAAATATGATTATTTTGGTGGTTCTATCATCTGAAATATTTTGCTATTTCCTCCATAAGTACAGATGACAGCCTATCCACATCATTTTATCCTATGCTATTCTTCTTCTTCATGTTCTTCCATGGAATCTCCATGAGAGTCCACCCTGTATTCTGACTTTTGTTGTTGCTGTTCAGTCGTTCTCAGTTATGTCTGACTTATCATGGCCCCATTTGGGGTTTTCTTGGCAAGGACACTGGAGGGATTTGCCAGTTCCTTCTGCAGCTCATTTTACAGATGAAGAAACTGAGGCAGTCACCCAGGGTCACACAACTAGTAAGTGTCTAGAGGCCAGATTTGAACTCAGTTCTTTCTCACTCAAGGCCTTGCATTCTATTCCTCTATCCACTATACCACCCAACTGCCCCTCCTCTAGATGTTTTAATGTTTTCAGAGTACCAATTCAATATAAAATCCATCTGATATCATTTGCTTGTGATTCATATGTCTATTACTATATATGTACCTTTGATAATATCCTTTATCATGTACTTCATCATTAGTAATATGCTGTTGTACATTTACACCCATGATATATCTCTATATTACCTTCAAAGAGACACACAATTTTAAGTCTTCAAAGACAGCTGTATTCTGTAACATATAGGCATATACTACTACTAGAAGAAAATAGCCATAAGATTATAGCTTTAGAGCTAGAAGTTACCTTAGATGTCCTTATCGAACCCCCTCATTTTACAGACGATGAAACTGAGCCCCAAAGAGATTAAATGACTTTTCTCAAGGTCACACAGATGGTAAATGGCAGAGCTAAGATCTGAACTCAGGTCTTCTGACTCCAAATGCTGTGTTATTTCTGCTGTACCATCCTATCTCCACTAAACTGTCAGAGATCAACCCTAGTGTGTTTCTTGTTAGAAATGCTGGACACATAGATTTCTAGGTCATGTGAGCAACAAGAGAGAGAACTAAACATATTCTCTGATTCCCCACAACCCTTCAGTCTTCTCCAAAATAGAAGTTGTGCACCAAAGATAAAGCAACTTTAGCTATCTCCATGACCTAGAACATACAAAATCCAAAAGAAGATTAAAAAAAAAATTCTACAAACTGATATCTACCCTGAGCTCACTTTGCACTCCTCCTCTGCCTCCCACACTACTGGCAATGAGGCTGCACTAGTCAACCTAAGCACTTACCACATGGCTTACAACAGAGCCCAACCCCACATTCTAGTTCCCCCTCCCCTCTTTATAGTGGCATGGAAACCTCGGTTCCAAGCTGAAGAAGATTATTTGGGCTTCAGCAGAGAGCCAACACTGAGAGCAAAAAAAATCTGATGGGAACCCTGACATAAAGTCACAGCAGACAATCCTGTAGCCCTAGTACTGCAAAGCTCTGAACTGTTGGTGCCAAGACAGGGAACAGAAGGCACAAGACAAGACACTGGAATGGGACAATATTTGTTTTGTGTTGGGGGGAAGCTGTGAAACATTGTCTAGGGAAAGAGCACAGTATCTAGTTGTGGCTAGTTCTGCCCTTCAACACCAACACCACCACCACCACCCCCAAAATAGGTATTTGGGACAGAGATCTAGGCTAGCAAACCATGAATTGTTTAGAATGGGACTGAGACTCTTTGAGTACCAGCCCCCAAGGAAAGCATCATCAGAGGGGAGAGAGTCAGAAAGTGAGTAATAGGGGAAAATAAGAGATGAGGGGGAGACCTCAAGAAAAAGCAGATAAATCACCAGGGGAAACATTAACAATAAAAGGAAATATGCCCTCTAGATCTATTAAATGAGTTGAGGCATCTATGAAGAAACATTACTAAATAAAGGAAGATTATCTAACACTTGATGAAGCAGAGGACCCTGCGGAATATGAAGAGAACAAGGAACCACAATACACTATTCCTGAGTGGTTCAAAAGAAAAATGAGAAATTGGAAAGCAAAATATATAGCCTACAAAACAAAATTAATGGGCAAAATGGAAAAACTGGAATCTATGATGGTGAGTCTCACCAAAGGAATAAAAGAGAAAGTGCTAGACAGTTTTCAAAATGCAATCCAGTCTGTGGAAGGAGATATCTACATTCAGAGAAAGATTTAGAAAGACTAGAGTTTAAATGGAGACTGAAGCAATACATGCTATCATTCTTTTTCATGTTTGGTTTTGCTTCTTTTTTCCCAGTGGTCACTCATTGGTTACAACCCTTCTATACAACCAGACTATTGTACAATGTGAAAGTATTTGCAGATCCTATACATGATTGCATGCCACCATGGAGGGGGGGGGGTTAGGGAGGGGAGAAAATCTGAAACTCAAGAGATTGTGGAACTGAATCTAGTAAAATAAAAGTAAATAAATAAAAAGAAAAAAGAAAAAAAATGCAATCCAGTCTTCTCTGTGTCTTCTATGCATTTATAGAATCAAGTCATTGTCTTTCTGCATTGTCTGTCCAAGACATTTGTAGAATAATGAGATCATTGAATAATAGAACTGAACAGGACTTTAGATAGGTAGATGTTCTCAATATATTCAGCCAATTCCAATGACTTCTCACATGCATCTCAGCTCTTATTATCCATTATACCAATTTTTCTGGTGAGTCAGAACCTCCCTAAAGTTGTTCTGGGTGTCATTTTATGAGACCACATGAGACAGAACTGCAACCTCTCTAATTCTTCTTGGAGTAAAACTGCCAAGAGAATCACTATCTGCCCTTGTAGGATTTCTCCAACTCTGACCCTTCTACACTCCTATAGCAAAAGTCTTCCACCTTTTTCAAAAGAAAAGCCACTTTTTACTTCAGGAAGCCCAGAAAAATGCAGTCTTTGTGGTAAGAGACCTTAAAACTCTATCATACAAGGATGAGTTATTGGAACTGGGAATGTAAAACCTAAAAAAGAAAAGCCTTGGTATGGTATGTGACAGTTTTCTTCAAATATTATAAAGCTTATTTCTATGTAACTTCAGAACATAGTTAGAAACAACAGGTAAAAGCTAAGATGATGTAAATTTTGGCCTCGGTTTAAAAAAAAATCTCCTAAAAATTAGAGCCATTCAAAAATAGAATGGAATGCCTCATTACACAATGAGTTTCCTGTCACTGGAGATACTCAAGCCAAAACTCGAAGACCACTTGTTGTAGGGCTGTGATAGAAAAGATTCTGTGTCTAGTAAGCTTAACTAGACTGCCTCCAAAGTCCCTTCCAATTCTCAGATTGTAGTCTACAGGTGAAAAGCTCATGGGAGGTAGGGCACAGAAGAAGATATTGCTAACTTTACACTGCACTGCCACACTCCCATCCTCAATGGAAATGCCATTATATCAGAAAGAAGTCTGAATCATGAGCTGCATTAAACTAATTAAAACTTGAAGATCAAATCATCTATAAAAATTGACCAGATTGAGACCTCTGCTCTCCATCCTCTCTAAGAATTCTATATTTGCCTCCCAGACCTGATGAGGGTAAATCTATACTACCTGAGGGAAGGGTATGAAGGGAGCATTAGTTATTTTAGGTTTCAGTAAAAAACACTTTTGTGTAAAGGGTCTGGGGACACTTCTAGACAATGTTTCACTGTGTTGGAATTAAAATGCCTTTTATCTAAGGTTTAATTATAAAGGGGATATTTTTAAAGTTTTATTTTCAGCAGGTATCTCACTTATAGGAACAAATTCTTTAAAGATATTAAAACTAAAATTAGATTTTTGAAGAAAAATAGAAGTTGGGCCCTCAGTTGCTGGCATGACACACTTATACATATGCACATACATACATACAGACCTGTACTACTTCAGAAAACCAACTCATTAGAACTTCCACTGTCTTAATCTATATACAATTTCACATAATTACACAATTCTCAATTGGTGAGCTCTTCAGAGGATTTCATATAAGGGGATTAATTGTTAATGCCCAATCTACAATTTACCAGGGGTAGTTAAGTGACACAATGGATAGAGCACCATACCTGGAGCCAAGAAGACCTGAGTTCACATCTGGATTCAAACACTTACTAGTTATGTGACCCTAGGCAAGTCACTTAACCCTGTTTGCCTCAGTTTCCCTCATCTGTAAAATGAGGGAATTGGACTTGGTGGCCTCCAAGGTCTCTTCCAGCTCTAAATCCATAATCCTATGATCCATGCTATACTACCACATCATAATAATTTTCTTCCTACATGTCCTGACATTCACATATCCCTAAACCCCTGACCTTCTGTCAGTAGGACATATGCTTTGAGTTACTTCAACAGTAGCAATGGTGGGTTGCACTAAGCTATCTATACTCCACAGCCCAGTTCCCCTCTTGTGGCCAATTACACATATCTGCCAGACAGATAAACCAGGCCAGGAGTGCAGTCTGCAGCCACTGAACTGTTTTCTTCCCTGTACACAGTTAGCTGCAACAGAAAGGAACAGAACCCACTTTCTTGCCCTCATTACCACCCTTTTTTGACCAGCTGAACTATAAACATGCCGTTCCACCAGAACTCACTGTGCAGTCCTGGAAGCAGCTTTTTGAGTCTGTTTTTCTGAAGCCCTATAACCTGCCAAAAGCTAGGAAAAGTACCATAGGAAGGTACAACTCTTCATCATCTGACCACTCCCTGAAAACAGTACATTCCTAGCACCCTCTTAGATAGAGTGAGACAAATCACTTAGACTAATTTAGTCTATGAAATGTAAAAGCCCAAGGTTTCAGAATCTGCATGCTCTAGACCAGTGGTTCTCAACCTTCCTAATGCCATGACCCTTTAATACTTGTATGTGGGCAAGTATCTGCATGTGGGCAGACCTGCCTGGAGACAGATAGAGGAGACGTGTCTCGGTTCCCAAGACCATGGGAAATATGTGTTTTCCAATGGTCTTAGGCAACCCCTGTGAAAGGGTCATTCAACCCCCAAAGGGGTCGTGACCCACAGGTTGAGAACCACTCCTCTAGACAATATCAACTATGTCATCATGAGCAAAGTAGAGAATTGATCAATATTCTAGGAATTCTATCTGTACAGGAAAATAATGCAATGCAAAACCAACACTTTCCCTTGAAAGGTGAAGAATTTTATCTGAGTTATCCAGGGAATTGCTTCAACCTTTCACCACGTCCATGTAGCCTAGACTTCAATGCTTCAAAGATATATGGCTTCACCAGTGTGGATGGTCCTTCCAGAGATGTAGAAAACGACCTTTCTATGCCTTAGTAGACAGTTTTCATGAGCTCCTGTGGAAGAAAAATCCATCACTCAGCAGCCAGCCTCTTGGTGAGGCTCTCTAAACTTTGCTAGGTTTGCTCTATACCTACTTTCACTGGGTCTATATTCAATACCTTTCCAGTTTGGCAAGACTTATCTGAATTTATGATAGTCTGCTGGTAAAAGTTTTTATTAATATCCCTAGGGCCACCTCTTTGCTACCATAAGGTCCAAGGAGAGGACTTTAGCATGGTCTGTATAGCTATGGCCATGAAACAATAGAACTAAAGACTCTTCTTACAGCATCAAATTGATTCCCCTTCCACTCACCTCCTACTGGGACAGGTTGATAGCTAACCCAGGCAGCAGAGCCCCTGATGCTCTGCCAACAGAAGCATAAACTCTAGCAGTTCCTGCCAAGGTGAAAACGTTCTGAGTATGGGCTCAGACAAATGGATGTCTCCTTATGCTTAAAGATGATGCACAGTGGATGATTTGAGCAGCTGTGTGAAATCAGTGCCATCAATGCAATGTATTTAAAGATAGCACAGACCAGCATGATTCAAAAGGCCAATAAATTCTCCCTAAAGGGATTTTTCAAGACAAGATTCCAGGATTCTCATATATATGTTGTTGCGAAGCCTTATTTTAGAAAGTAAACTCTTTGAGGGCAGGGATTATCTCGCCTTTGAATTTATATACCAAGAGCTTGGCACACATTAGGCATTTAAATTCTTGTTGATGGATTGGCTGTAGCAAATACATAATATTCACTGAGAAAAACTCTCAGGAAACATTGGTTCCTATATCAAAAGTCTGGCATTCTGAGATCCTCTTGTGCCTGAATGGCACCGACACACAATGGGAATTAAGCCATTTTGATCTTCAATAATGAGAAACATGGCTGACATGCAGACCTGAAACTATTTAATGCAAGTTAATCTTTGAAACAAATCTGGAATGAAGTGAGGGGGGTCAGCAGAGGGGGAACCTTATTATGGTAGACATCAACTAATGGGTTGCATTTCTTTCTTCTCAATTAGAAATGGCAGAGGGATTTTAATTATTTTTCCTTACCAAGCACATCAAAACATATCTACACACACACACACACACACACACACACACACACACACACACACACTCACGCCAGTAAATATGTTATAAACTTATTTAAGCCAAAGAGCTCGTCAACACTGTTTGTAATTATGGATTCATTTGGGGATATGGTATTTTTTGGAAAGAATTGTTTTGCTTTTAGATGGAAACCACATCATAGTCCATCAGACATAAATCTTTTATTGTATCTTCAAGAGTAAAAATGGAAATTGTGCAACAAGGCGCCACTGATAAATCCTAAGCATCCCTTTGGAATCATCTGGGTGATCTCATTATTGGGGGAAGATAACAGGACATGTCATGCTTACAACAGTGTGGTTTTTTTTCCTTTAGGTAAATCATAGTAAAGAACTGAAATTAACGGTAACTCTTGGAATGTCATATGATATTGTTGGGGGGAGGGGGTAAAAACTGCAACTGACCAGCAATGTGGCAAAGACCAACATAGTCTTGAGGCAGAGACAGACAACCAGAGCAGGGAGATCAGGGCTTAACTGGCTACTCCTGCACAAGGCACAGCCATCTGGCTGATAAGAGTTGACTCCACTATTGTCAGCTGAGCCACTGAAGCAGCCGTAACTGGTGCAGAAAAGTAACCTTCCATAATTCAGTTTGATGAGTATTTATTAAGTGCCTCCCATATGCAAGACACTATAGTTAGCACTGAGGATGACACAAAGACAAAGAGGAAACCATCCTTGTCCTTAGGAAACTTACCTCCTGCCTTCCAAAAGAAAAGACAAAGCTTCCTGTACTTCTCTAACACTTCTTTCCCAGAGATGCATACATGTGTCACCAGCCCTCCACCATTGAGCTTCCAAAAATGCCCCATCTCTAAACCCCTATTACAACCTTAAGCATTAAACTTCAAGATTACTATAATTTGACTTGTGGTTAACTCTCTAAAATCCAGGTTTCTTATGTCTTAGCTGTAGCTATAATTCTTCTTGCTCTCATTCTTCCAGGCTCATTTTTCCTCCATCACAAATCATCCCTCCTTTGTGGCTAGACCATTTTGACCTAGATAACCAGTCATCAGTCCTTGGAAAGTTGGAACTTCCTTATAAAGCAAAGGTTTGAAGAGGTAGATCAGCAATCCTCATTGCTTCCCATAAGCCGATAAGTAAATTAACATACTTTATATTATTAAACAAGAAAAGGTTCTTGCCAAGACCTAACTTACACACTCCAATCTTCTAGTAATAGACCCTTGTTCATTGTAATTTATGCTGCATAGATTAAAGGGAAAAGGAATCTCCTTCTATATCTCCTCTGTTTTCTAATATTGACCTATGAATTAGAGTTTAGTACTAAAATGAAGTGAACGTCTGACTCCTGCCATGCTTAGCAGTCCTAATCACGCCTGAAAAGATCTGCACCTATCTACTTACCTGGAGCTTCTTAGATTTAATCTAGATCTCTTACAAAGTCTTTGTTATTGTTGCTTAGAGCAAGAATAGTGAGTTTTTTCTACATTCACTACGACACACCCCACCACATCACATACACACACATCAATCCACAGCCACATATAAATAGCATCTTAATTGTGTGCTACCACCACCCCCCAAATGTGATATCTAAGCATATGACTCTCACATTAACCAACAAAAACATGAAATATCTGCATTACAGTCATCAACTGACTGTTTTCCAGGCTCTGGGAAAAGTTTACTTAAGACATCTGATATTTGAGAGACCAGGATTAGTGAATATGTTAATGCTCCATCCAACTTGATGCTCCAAGTTCTAGGTCTGTTTTAAGTTAGATAATTAGAAAGCAAGTACTTAAACAATGGGAAAGAAAGAAAGAAGGAGGAATGCAAGGAAAGAAAGGAAGAAAGAAAAAGAAAGAAAGAAAGAGAGAAAGAAAGAAAGAAAATAGAAAGGAAGGAAGGAGGGAAGGAAGGAAGGAAAGAAGGAAGGAGAGAAAAAAGAAGGGAAGAGGAAGAAGGAAAGAGTTGTCCTCTCTAAAGCTCTTGAACCAACTCCTCTCATCCAGGTCTACGGTATTGCACCATCATTCTCTGCAATAATTAAGAAAGTCTCATGCAAAATGCCCCAGGCTTGGCTGGAAATCTAGTTTACACTAAGGTGGTATAATAAAAACAATTGGTACAAAATATTTCTCCAAAAGTCTGCAGCACACTCTCAGACAAATACATGAAGATCCATAGGAGATTAGACTCACTGCAAAGAACAATGATAGTGAAGAAGTCTTATAGAAACTACATATGGTAAAAAGGTAAACTCGCAGCTCCTAATTACTGGAAGTTATTTTCTTGAGCACATAGCCAGCATTCTTCTCTAATTGAAAGAGTCATGCTCTTTAAAGCTGCTTCCTCCCTTGAATAGCTTTGTCTATGCATCCTTTTAGTAATCCTTGGTGTATCTCTGCTCCTGGCTGGATGTATTGTGTCCACCAGATTCAGTCTTGGTGATGATATGGTCACTGGGGGTAAGGGAAGAGTAATGCTTCCTTTAGGTTCACTCTTACCCCTCTTTCTCTCCTCTGGTTCCTGCCAAAATTCTTTCAATATTTAAAACCCCCAGAAGTGTGGTCACCTTGTTTGATTAGATAATCACACGACCCTTCTTGATCCAATCAAAAGATTCATACTTCATCAACTGATCACTTGGTGTAAACCCTCCTGTTCACACATTTTAAAATTTCATTATGCCTTTACACTGATGACATTGTACTAATTGAGGTGAGATTGCTAAACTCCATCCCTTATAAGTGTTACCCTTTATACCTCTAACAAACCACTGTCTGCCCATCCTCTTCCTAAATGACAAAGAATTAACAACAGGAGGCTCAAAGATTTATAAGTCTAGAACAGGAAGAGCTCTAGTCAGAAGTAGTCTAGTCGAACCCCCTCATTTTACAGATGAAGAAACTGAGGAAGTTTAAGTAATTTGACCAAGAGTTCACAGGTAGTAAGAGTAAGAGGTAGTACTTGAACCCAGGTTAGCTAATTCCAGAGCCAATGCTGGTTTCACTGTTCCATGGTGCCTATCTCATTTCTGCTTTAGATGACTCCAAGGACAGTTAGATCATGTAGTGGAATCAGGAAGACTCATCTTCCTGAGTTCAAATCCAACCACTTAGATCCTGGGCAGATCACTTAACCCTGTTTGCCTCACTTTTCTCATCTGAAAAATGAGCTGGAGAAGAATATTGGTAAACCACTCCAGGATTTTGCCAAGAAGACCCCACTTGGAGTCACAAAGAGTCAGACATGACTGAAAATGACTGAACAATAACAACAAAATTATTAAGAAATTCTTTATTTTTAGCCATTTTTTTACCAGAAGATATGACTATATAACCCAACCTCTTTTCTCTTTCACCTTAACTATCCCGAAACTCAAAGCCCAATTCAAATCCCAATCATAGTCATTAGCTCTTCTTGCCTGCCTGGCAGCATCTGTTACTTATGCTTCCTACAGCTGGTCTCCATTCTGCCTCTCAGCTTGATTTTCCTATTTTCCATTATGTTTTGTTGGCTGATATATAATACACTCTTGGAACTAAAGAAATAGAAAAATAAATAAGATTAATAAGATTATAAGCTCTTGTCCTCAGAGGGTTTATAATCTACTAGAGAAGTGAAGACATAAATAACTTGAACACAAACAAGGATATTTGTATAAAGTATGAAATCAAATAAGGGAATGACAAACTATTTCTAGCTGGAAGAGAAGAGGAGGGAGGGGAATCAAGAAAGACTACATGCAAGAGGTGGCATTTGAGCTAAGACTTTTCTCCTTCTAATTCCTGCAGTGCCTAATTAGAGTGAATTCTACATTTGTTGCTGTTCAGTCATTCAGTCATGTCCAATTCTTCATGACTGCATAGACCATACTGTACATGGGGTTTTCTTGGCAAAAATACTAGAGTTTGTCATTTCCTTCTCCAATGGATTAAGGCAAATAGAGGTTAAAAGACTTGCCCAAGGACACATAGTTAGTAAATGCCTAAGGCCACCTTTGAACCCTGGTCTTCCTGACTCCAGGCCAGGCATTCTGTCCACTGAGTCACCTAGATGCTTCCTTGGCAAAGAGAATTTAAGTGATTTTCTTAGGGTCACACAGCTAGTACACGTCTGAAGCCAAATTTGAATTCTGGTCTTTCTGACTCCAGGCCCAGCACTCTCTTCACTGAGCCGTCTGGCTGCCTCTGAATTCTATATAGTAGGTACTTAATTGATGTTTATTCAGTGAACTGTGTTTAAGTAGAAATTTTTCTAACATTAAAAAAAATTTAAATTATAAATATACATATATTATATTACATATGTAGACTATAATATATAAATTATAAAGAAACTAAATATATTTTAATTAGGATCTTTTACAGAAGGGGGAGCTAGTGGGAGATATGTGAAAGATTCAAGTGTACTTTTAAAATTAATAACAGGCAATAAAGCTTTAGTGTATCAAGGAGTTCTGAAAAGGAGTTGGGACCTCTGTACTGGAGTGCAGTCTGCAAGAGGTTCCAAGGAAATATGTGCATGTAATCTATTTGAGCAGAAAATGCTGAGAGAGAATCATAAGGGAAGAGACCTTCTAGATGGCAAAAATGAAGACCACATGCTCATAGCAGTGTACAGAGACATTGGCTGCTGCATGAGTGATGATGCGCCAATTCAGCAGTAAGCTATAGGGCTATATTGAAAGACAGCAATGGAGACAAACAAGCAGCAGTGGAGGTGATGGGAAATGAGGGTCAAAAGGAAGAGGATGTATGCTGGAGCAAATGAAATACAGATTCCATAGTCTTCCCATCCTTCTTGAATTCAATCAACATATAATTATTGAGCTTTTGCTTTGTGCCAGGCAATATGCTACACACGGGTGACATATAGCCTAAAAAGCTGCCCTCTAAAAGCTTATATTGTATCAATTCTTCATAGTCACCATTTCTCATCCTGCAGTACTATTCTGTTATATTAATATGCCATAATTTATTTAGTCACTCCTCAGCTGATGAGCATCCATTTTTCTTCTAGTTCTTTGCTATTACAAAAAGTGCTGCTATGAATACTTTGGTGTATGTGAGAGCTTTCTTTTTGTCTTTGATCTCCTGGCTGTATATAACTAGAGGTCTCTGGATCGAAGTGTATGGAATGTCTAGTTCTTTGGTTTAATTGGATCAATTCACAGCTCCACTAACAGTGTATTAGTATCCCTGCTTTTCTACAGCTTTTCTAATATTGATCCTTCCCATTTTGGGTTATCTTTTCCAATTTGATGGTGTGAGGAGAAACCTCAGAATAGTTTTGATTTTTACTTATGCTGGTGACTTCAGGCAATTATCCATCTTGTGGTTAATAGTTTACAGTTCTTTTGAGAAATATTTTCTCATATCCTTTGACCATTTGTCAATTGGGGAATTGCTCCAGGTTTTCTTTGGTTCCCTCAGTTACTTGGATTTCAGAGCCTTATCAAAGATATTTGATGCAAAAATTTCCCCAATCAATAACTTCCTTTTTTAGCATAGTTTCATTGATTTTTTTTTAGTTCAAAGACTTTTTAATTTCATGTAATCTAAATAATCTACTTTATCTTTTGTTATCCATTTCTCATTCAGATAGGGACTCTCTCTCTCTCTAGCTACACCTGTAAATAATGATATGAGTTTTGCAGGAACTATGTGATTGAACCTCTGATATCGGAAGAAGGACAGAGAAAAGAACTGTATTCACCAGAAGGTGGGTTAGGGGCTACCAGGCTTGGATACTAGCCCTTTCATGTTCTTTGTATGCATTTTAATAAGACCTGTTCTATGTTCCATGTCTTATTAGGATGATGCTTATAGGAGAGCTGAGAACCCTTAGGAGAAAGGAGACACATTTTTCTGTATAGCTATTATTGTGAATCCCAGGGTTTTAGTAATTGAGCAATGAGTTATATTAATAAATATGCATCAGTTAAATGGATGGAGTGAAACATTAGGGGAAAGGGTATAGATAAATATTTAAAGAGAAATGGGAGAACAAGAATATGTCTAGGTACGTATACAGAAGGAAGAGAAAGATAAATCCAGGAAATGGGAGAGAGTAGGCAGCTAGGTGGCACAAGGGATAGACTACCAAGCCTGAAGCCACAAAGACTCATCTTTCTAAATCTCAGATACTTACTAGTTGTGACCCTGGACAAGTCATTTAATCCCATTTGCCTAAGTTTCCTCATCTGTAAAATGGGTTGTAAAGAAAATGCAAACTACTCCACTAACTCCACCAAGAAAATCCCAATGGAGTCACAAAGACCCGGACACTACTTAAGAATAATTGAACAACAAAAGAGGCAGAAAGGGAAAGTAGTGGTGAGAAGGAAGAGGAAGAAACTGAATAAGAGAGAAAGATAGTTCCATATCTGCACAACTCCTATCTCTGATTCCCACAATCACACTAGTCATACCTTTGCCCTATTGCCTTCCTGCTTCATCTCTGACTCTCCTCCAACACAAATATACACAGTCAAAAGTTTCCCAAACATTCTCTCATCAACTTAGGCCTCCAGAATTTTAAAATTGTCCCCATCAACTGTGCTAAAGTAGTTCTGACCATCTCTTACTGTTGAGAAATATATTCTTTTAATTCCTGGACACAACCATTATTCTATGACCATCAAGCATTCCTACCAATTCTTTCTTTGATTTATTTAATTAATTCATTTTTTAAATCTGTCACTATCACATAAGATGAGGATATCAATCTATACAATACCAGGATTGAACATCTTACTCATGTTGTCGTTGTTGTTTTCATATATGCCTGAAAAATGAGACCACTGTCTCCTTTAGTGTTGTCTGCCACTCGTAGTCGTATGGGATCCAGCCCATAAGATGAATAGTCTAAGTATTGTCTGTCATCCTTGGTACATGATCCATCCAGCATTTTTCTCTTCATGTGATAAACTACATCCAGTACCTACATCACCTCTGACCTTCTGTAAAGCTCTGTGTGCCCTGTCATCACTCAAGAAGTTTCTATATATCTTTCCCTGACTAAAAATGTGAAAGAAAACATCTACCCCTCACTCTTCATTTCAAGACAACATTCTGATCTATGGATGCTCAAAGGCAGCACTGTGTGCTGGAACATTTGATATATTTAATGAGAATCCAGAATCTCCTGCAAATTATCTCTTGAAAGAAATATTTTTACCTAATTTCTAGTTTGTACCTGGCTTCATGATTCATTTTTCCTGAAAATGATTTTGTCAGTTATCTAAGGAGCAACAGTAGAGGAGGGAAGGAAAGAAGGTTCAAGGAGCTAGTAATTTTTATTCTTGGAAAATATTTATGCTGTTTCTAATTGGGTATTTTAAAGTGTATCTGTGGGATGCTGTTCGTCCTTCATTTTGAAAAGGATCAATGACACCACAGGGGGACATCTTGATTGCTATGTGAATTGGAGTTAAGTGAACAGAATTGCACAGTCTCACTTTCTCTTCCAGAGTCACTGAAGTCTAATGACAGGACAAAAGTCAGGGCAACTGGAGATGGGCAAGGACCAGTGAATGACCTTGGCATCTTCCACGTCTGACCAAGCTCTGTGTTCCACAGCTCCTTTTTCAGCTGCTGTAACAGCCATTTGAACAAATTGTTTTCATTCACCCATTCAGCCAGGGAAAGTCTTCACATGTTTGCAATAAATATTCCTCACCATGGAATACTAATTGTACACTCACGTCTTTTCCTAACTAAATGCCACATTTGGCAATAGTTACGTTTTTTAGTCTAATTCCCATTATTTTTTGTTAAAATTTTTTATATTAACAAGTATTTATGTTCTCTGCTTCCCATCCTCCCCAAAGGAAAAGAAAAAGATGAACCATGTAATAAATGTATATAGTCAAGCAAAATGAGCTTCCATATTAACCATTTCAAAACTGTGTTTCCCATTCTGCATATTTAGTCCATTACTTCTCTATCAGGAGATGATGCTTCATCATCATTTCTCTAGAATCACAGTTGATTAGTCTGTTAATCAGAGTTCCTCGATCTTCCAAAGTTGTTGACCGATTCTAACAGCTCATTTTGGTGTAGAGATGTCTTGAGTTCTTAAAGACTGTGTCAATCCATCACAAGCTCTGTCAGGAACTTGCACACTTGAAGAGACTTGATTATGGGACTCCTGGCATATTATGTGTTCCAAGAGGTTCATCACCTGAAAAAGTTGGCCACCATCAGTTTTGATGATATTCAGTAGCATTTATATAGCATGTGAAGGTCTGCAAAGTACCCACGTTCACTCATTTGATCCTCCCAACAATCCTGAGAGATAGATGTTGTTATTATTGCCATGTTATAAATGAGGAAACTAAGTTTGAAATAAGTTAAGTTACTTGTCTAGGGCCACTCACATTGTAAGTGTGTAAGGCAGGATTTTAAACAGGTTTTCCTAACTCCAAGTCTAACACTTTCTCTGCTACCTTACTTGGCTTCCACATTTAGAATGTAAGCTCCCTGTGAGCAGGAACTATTTCATTCTTTGTACTTGTATTACTAGTACCTAGCATAGTATCTGGCACAGAGTGGATGCTTAAAAAATATTTGATAATTGATTGATATGGTTCATTATGTCATCTATAGCAATTCATGAAATCTGTCTACCAGAGGAAAAGAGATGGTACAGTGCATAGAGCACTGAGTCTGGAGTCAGGAAGACCTGAGTTCAAATCCAACCTTAAACACTTACTAGCTTTGTGACCTTAGGCAAGTCACAACCTCTATTTACCTTAGTTTCTTCAACTGTAAATATGGGGATAATAATCATACCTACCTACCAAGGGTTGTCATGAGAATCAAATGAGATAATGTTTATAAAATGCCTAGTACAGTGTAGGACACATAATAGGCACTATAGAAATGCTAATTATTATTATCAAGGCACAGAAACACTACTGTCTTTTTGAAAGGATCACCAACAAAATCACAAATCCTTTAAGTATTTAATTGCTATGGATAAGTATTAAAGTTACTATGGAATAACTGCAAGGTGGATTTGTTTGCTTCCCCCTATTACATTAACAGATGATGATTCTTCATCATCAATGCAATGTAACTACTATCTTATGCATAAAATTGTCTAATTGAATAATAATACATGTATACACACACACACATTTCATGGATACTGCAGTTACAGAGATTTAATTTACTTCATTGCATTTTGGAAACACTAGGCATAAACGGGCTGAAAAGACAAAGATTGAAAGTAACCTAGATTTTTTTTTAATTGCTACAAATCAGGTATAATTAAGCTAAGAGCTAAAGACTCTCAAACACTGGTTTAGATGTTTTCTTAGGCAAGATTTCCTGCTGTATTATGTATTCTTTAGAGAAAGATAAAGTAGAAGATAGCTGCAAATTGAAAAATCATGTTTACATTATGTCTTCCTTTCTGTTTGACTTTCAAATTTTAAACTTAAGCACTTTTCATTCAAGAATAGACCAGGCAATTGTAACCCTAGATCACTACAGTTTTTATTTATAAATGCTTCCCTATAGGCCTGGAAGTGAACAGGCATCCTAACAAACCTTAAACTCCCATCCCAAAGGAGGTAGGAAAATGACAGAGATAAGGAGATAAGAAGCAGCTGGGTAGTGTTAGAAGAGTGAGCACTCAATGGTTTTCTTGTTTCCCAGCCCTGCTCCTTAGCTTTTCCTTTAATTTAAATTCTCTTCTGAATTGGTAAAGGTAAAATCAATTCCTTTTGGAAGGGCATCTTCTAGCAGTGGGGTTTTCCATTTAAAAACAAAGGTGGAAGAACACGGTAATGGGAGAGTTGCACAAAGAGAAAATATCTTTGTTTTATTCTCCAGATGTTGGGGACAATGGTGAAATATATGAGGAAAGGAATGATGTGAATGGTCGCAGTCAAAATGAGCTGACTAAGCATTCATAAGATAAAATGGGTACTAGAGTGGTAATCTGAAGGAATCTATAAGTATTTGAGAATACCTAGGAGGGAAATGGCTCTTGGTACCTGGGAAAAGGACATCTTTTTCATTTACTGTATGAAGTTATTCTTTTTGTCGATTAAAAAGGACATTCTCACTTGATAATCTACAGCTATAATTTGATGAAACCAATTCATTATATAAAATAGGGATTTAAAAAGATAAATTAGAATGGAATTTTTTATTTTTTCTAAATATTCTTTGTCACACCTTTAACCATTAAGTATTTCAATAAGTTTGAATATATTTAAATTTTGTGGGATTTTTGTTGTGTCCAATTCTTAGTGACAATTTAGGGTTTTCTTGGCAAAGATATTGAAGTGGTTTGTCATTTCCTTCTCCAGCTCATTTTATAGATGGGGAAACTGAGGCAAATAAAAGTTAAGTGACTTGTCTGGAGTCATACAATATATGTCTGAGGCCAGATTTGAATGCAAGAAGAAGAGTCTTCCCAACTCCAGGTCTGTCTCTGTACCTACTGTGCCACCTATAAATTGTATTTCAATTTACAATAATTCAATTTGTGCAGCAATTTTCATTTGTACTACTATAGAATGAAGCAGGATATTCCGGTATTACTGTTGCCATTGTCATCATCATACCTATATTGGTATAGCAAGTTAAGATTTACAAAGTATTTTCCTCACAATAGCTGGGCAAGATTGACAGTGCAAGTATTATTATCAATAATTGACAGATGAAGAAATTATCAAACCGACACCCACTGTCCCTTATGAATATGTGAATGCCTGGACAGTTAACTTTCCTTGTATTAATTCACGTAATTCCTCTTCTCATGTATTTTCACCTCTTCAACATTTTGACAAGAAAAAGCTAAGACTCAAAAAGCTTGTCTAAGATCACAAACTAGCCCAAGATGCAAATCCACATCTCCTAACTCCAAATCCAATGTTATTTCCATCAATAAATATATTGTAATATTTGTTATAAATAATGACCTATTTGATAATATATAAGAAAAATCTAATAACAAACCATTTAAAATTAACCTTATCATGAAATTATCATTGATTGGAAAGGGTAGGGTATTTAACATATATATATACATTATATATAGTTTGTTATAATATGAATAATGCATGCATATACTCCAGTAAGGATATGGTTTTTCAGTAGTTTGGGAAACTTTCTCAAATGATACAAAGAGCAACCCTCCCAATGACTTCAGAAATCCTAAGCTCATAGAGCTCAAGCAGGTAGGGGCTTCGAGCCATATAGTCCAACCCTTTCATTGTACAGATGAAGAAATAAAGACACAGGCAGGTTAAGTGACTTGTGTGTGGTCATATGGGTAGTGTCAGAGGCAGGATTTGAACCTAGTCTTCAACTCTAAAGGTATTACTTATTATTAATTCAGTTAATAGCTTAAGATACATGGAGTTTAAATGATTTAGTCACATAGTAAGAATTAAAGGAAGAATTTGAACCCAAGGTTTCCTGATTCTAAGCCCCATAGCCTATCTATCCCCAGGTTTGCTACATTGCCTATAATTTGAAAATGTATTGTATGAAAAAAGCTAAGTTCCGATTAGTGTGAACAATGAGTCTACTGAAATGGTTGTATATATTCAAATTTGCTCTGTTGCAAGTTATAATTATATAAAATATGGTCATTGGATCTAGCCTGATGGAAATAGCATAAATTTGAATATTGTGACTAATTCAGGAGGGATTCATTATTTGAACTAATTGGGACATAACTATTATTTATTACTGTTATTCATGCAATAAACATTGAAATACTACTACATGGAATGGACAGTGCTAGACATTGGAAGAGGTATAAGGAAGAATAAATACATAGTCCCTACCTTCAAGGAGGTTACATCTACTAAGATATATACAAACAAAACTATAATACAAATTAGAAGATTGTAAGTATATTTATGCTGCAAGGAGGAAGCAAAGGAGGTTTACTAGAGAAGGTGGGATTCAAAGATGGTCTTCAATGATGTGCAAGTTATAAATAGATGACAATGGATTAGGAGGAAAGGGCATTCTCGAGACAGCTAATGACAGGAGCAAGGGTTCAGAGGCCAGAAAATAAAGGATATATTTGGAAAAGTTTGAGTAGTATTATGTAACAATAATAGCCTATACCTCACCATTTACAGCTACTTTGCTGGCAACAATCATGTGAAGGAGGCAGTATAGTTATTATTATTTCCACTTTATAGATGAGGAAATTATGTGCCCAAAACAGAGGATACAGGTGAGGCTAGTCTGTATTACAAGATGAGGACAGTAAATTGGGTCAGAGGGGACTAAAGGAAACAGTAGCTGTAACCAAAAAGTGCAGTGTTTGACAAAAGTGACATGATGGAATTGACCTGCTTGAAAGATTACTTTGGCATTGAGACGAGGCGCTGATTGATGGCAAAAGAGGCTGGAGCAGTCATCTATGACAGTCAACCACAGCCCTGGCCAAAAGGACCATTTACGTGTTGACTTTCATTTCTCCTGTTTTCTGATTCCCAGTATAGAGCAGAAAGTAAGCAATTACTTGCACTTTTTTTTTTAAATCACTCAAGCCAACAAGATAATACTTTTCACTTCCTCCTCCTGAACAAACTTAATCCTATATTGTGATGATGAAAAGCTTGCTTTAAATTTTTAATTATTTTGTAAATAATCCAGCTGAAGCTGATATTAATGAATATTAATCCCAGTTACCTATTTTTCTGGGCACAGGCCCAAGATCTTCCCACCCATGCCTTTGCGTAATTGTTAGGTTTCAAACTGGAGGGACCCTAGCTTCAATCTGCAAATAGTCTCTGCAGACTAATCTCTATAGGAGGATTTTTTTTAATTGTATTAATGAAAGAGAAAAAATTTTGGAAAGAAACATCCTGCCCAGAGAAGAGCCAAGAATTGAACAGTTACGGTGTTTTCTTTTTATTTTATTTACAGATTATATTTATATAATATAAAATATTATATTTTATAAAATATAAGCACCCACAACAAGAAAGCAAATGAAACTTATCCCCTCTTCATGCTTAATTAGCCCACTAGGAATTCTAATATGACTGAAAGGCTGAAACTAACTGGGGAACATGGAGACAAAAGTCATCTTTCCTTTATAAAACTCATACTGAAGTGATACACAAATGCCACCTCCCTAAATTGAAGCACAATGTATAGAGTGCATCTTTCTCTTAGTAAGAAACACTGTGAAAGCCAGTCTGAGCACATGGGACAGAATATTATTTATTGGTAGCCAGAAACATTCCTAATTCATCTTGGGAAAGATAGTAGCAGCAGCACTGTAAGTAATGGATGGATGATTAATCACCTGTATACAGAGCACTTTTCTCTTATGGGAAGGTGTTCTGGGGGTTGGAGTGGGAATGGAGGGGCGTGGAATAGAGAGCCAATATTTAAGTCCATCTGTTAGATCCCATCAGCAGAATAGTCTTCTTTGAACAACACTTTAATCAAAGCAGGTTGATCCTGAGTTCACGAAAATGTTTCATTTTCAAACCACTGGAGTTTTATGGGGTTTTCTACCCCATTTTACTGGAGCCTTGTAAATCTTGTGAAATACTGGAATGTCTAGACCATAAAATTTTGCCATTTAAACATGTTCTCCATGGTGACGTCTCAACCTGATGCAAGAATGGTTTTGCAGAGGTCTGTGGAGAAGTCCCCACCCACCCACTCCGAATACATCCCACCATACCTGCCTTAAAAGAAGGCTTTTCAGTTGCCTAGGATTCAATCTGTCATAACGTACACTTAAGTGGAATTTTTCCAAACAACTAGAAACAGACATTAGACTAATACATCACCTTCCATTCCTTTCTAGGCCACTCTCTTTCTGAGGGAGGACAGATGAACAGGCTGTGAGCAAAACTGACTACCAAATTCAACACTAATGAGAATTTTTAAACTGATGTTGGGCCACAGCTCTGGCAGAAAATCTGCTGTTGGCTCAAGGTGAAATTTATCCCAACAGCAAACTAGTTGCTATTAATTAATGAAATTGCATTCATTAGAACATAAGCTCCTGGAGGACAATAACTGTCATTCTTTCTGCTTGTGCTATTTATTCCCAGCACTTAGCACAGTACCTAGCACACAGTAAGCACTTAATAAACAATTGTTAACCTGTGGGCTGTGGGCTGTGGGCAGCTACATGCAATGGATAGAGCTCTAGACTTGGAATCAGGAAAACCAGCTCAAGGCATAATGGTTGCCAGCATTCTACTCCATTACTAAACACAATGTCTGATTTTTCCTTCACTGATCTTTCATTACTTTAATATTTTTATCGATTATATGATTTCTCTGTCATTTAAACTCCTTGAAGACAAGCAGGGAAGGAACATCTGTAGTAGTCTTCTAGATGTTGCAGAGCATAGACAGTTGGTCTTAGAGTCAGGAAAACCAGAGTTCAAATCCTGTCTCAAATGCTTATTATCATTGTGACCATGGGAAAATCATTTACTCTCTTTTGTACTCAGTTTCCTCATCTTAAAATGGGATTGTTGTGAGGATCAAGAGCAAGTAATGTCACATTACGCTAATTCCCTTCCTTAATAAGGATCCTTGACCTGTAGATTAGGGGAATGCTATGGATTTAGTTTAACCTAGATTTTAGCATAGCCTTTGACAAAATCACTGATAGCATATGTGAAGTTCTATTGAAAACACAGCTGACTATGAACCATGCCCAGTGGTGTCAGCAATGATTCCTGGTGCTACATAAGTTAAGTCATGCTACTCTCTTAAAGAAACATTGCTAATGCATGCATGATCACTGGTGACCTGGGCTTACCCTTTAATAATGATTTCAAGCAATCAGTGGAGAAGCTACTCTCTTACCCTAAATATGAAAGCAGAGTTTTAATTCTGCTTGATCCCTATCCTGTATTCGCCATCAGATTTTGAATCACTGTGTCAACTACTCAAAGCAGATTTCTGTTCCCAGGTCTGCCTCTCTTCTGCAATATGAGGAGTTAATAATAATTCACATTTATAAGGCTCTTAAATTCTGTCTCAACTTGGGATTCACTGGTTTAGATAACTTCCTCCACAATGCAGATTGGTGATTAGTCAACTTAAAGTTATACACTAAAACGATAAGTAGCTTGCCTGTGGTCATACAATGAGTATATATCAAAGGTAGGACTTTAAACCAGTTCTTTCTAACTCCAAGGCTGGCCCTCTAGCTACTACACTATGTCATATAGCTCATTGAGGTTTACAACCTGTTTTATTTACAAGTGTTTAAAGATTGGCTATGGAAGCAATACTATCCCCATTTCACAGGCAAGGAAATTGAGGGTCAGAGAGAGAAGGAGCTTACCTATGATCATAAATCTGGTAAGTGTCAGAACTAGTCTTTGCACTCAGACCTTCTGGCTTCAAGTCCGGTATTATTTCCACCATGCTTTTTGGAGGTAGATAGATAGATAGGTAGATAGATAGATAGATAGATAGATAGATAGATAGATAGATAGATAGATAGACAGAAAGACGGATGGACGGACAGACAGACGGACGGACGGACAGAGATACATATGTGTACAAATGCATTTTTGTGTGTATTTATATGTGTATATGTATACATATGTCTGAGTCCATAAAATCATGATTTAGCAACCTAAGTATTGATGCCCCAGACTTAGCATCCAAAGTATTGATACCTCAGGAATGGAATGTATTTCTAAAAAAAGTATTAGCTGGGAATGAATGAGTAGGCATCATCTCCTGGTAGAATTAGAGAAAGTTCCTCCACAATCCTATGAGAACTATCTTACATCTAGTAACAGAAAAATATTTTGTGGCAGAACAATATGTTCTTAGCATTGACTTCAGTAAAGCATAGAAAGCATACCTATAAATTGTGCTAATTGCACAAGACTGTGGTATAGTTAAAATGTTGGATGATGTATTTAGTAGCTAAAAAAAATCCCAATAGGATGGAATAATGAATTGAATCTGCCAAGGTGACAGCTAATGGTAATAAATAAAGCCTTCATTTGTAGTTAGGTGAAGGTCAGGGGAGGATGCAATATTGTCCTGGAAGAATACTAGAGACCATCAAGACTGAGGGAGGAAAAAGATGAAGAGGCAGGGAAAGGGAGCATAGACTTAGAACAGAAACATGATACATGCACTTAGGATGGAAGACTTTAATTATCTGGATAGACTGTTAGAGCTCTCTTATTCTCTCCACTCAAAGCAAGGCAGCTAGTAATTTGTTAGGTATATCAGTACTAATCTCTTCCTACAAAATGTGGAAAAAATAATGAAAGGAATTGCTGTTATGGATCTAGCAAGGAGGAACTGGTTCCTGAAGCAGAAAAGAGAGAAAGGGTCCACCACATCTAAGAATCTGTGATAAGAAAAGAAAAAACAACAACATAAACAGATCAACATAAATATTCAATTACAAGAAAGCAGAATTTGAAAAGATTTAGAGAAAGTATACATAGGATACTAACATTATTTAAAGGAAGTCAGCGTAGGAGAGCCAGGAAGTTGAGAATGAAATTCTTAAGGAAATGTTTCAATAAGAAAAAAAAAGGAGAAAATGTCTAAAGAGAATGGTGCTGATAAGGCACTTGATTAACAGGTTTTAAGAAGGTGTGAAAAGTGTAGCACAGTACTATTAAAAAATATTGTTCAAAGCAATAAAACTCTGAATAAGCTGGTGTGAGTGATAAATGTAAAGGACAATAAGGTCAGCGTTGGGTTGGTGGGTGTTTTTAGCTATATTGAGAGAAACAGGAGGATCGAGGAAGGAATGAGGCTATTTCCTAGGATGTATAGGATGAAGATAACATCAACTAGTCAATGATCAAATATTAAATGCAATTGTCCAAATGAGATAATATCTGCAAAGTGCTTAGTACATGCCTGGTATATAGTAGGTGCTAAATAAATGCATATTCTCTCCCTTCCCCTCTGTACATACTATTCTCCAAGCTAAAAGCTAGACATACAAAGAAAGGCAAAGACTCAGTCCTTCCCATTAAGGAGCGAAAATAGACCACAAGGGGAAAGCAGAACTCATTTTATTTCTGTTTTCTTTGCCGATGAGAATAATCTCTGAATTAGAAAGAAAAGAACAAAAAGGCTAATAGGAAGTTAAAAGCCAAGAGCATCATCATAAGAGAGAACCTAGCTGCATAGTCAGCAAGCCCAAGGGTCAGAAAGAAATAACAAAGACAATTGCTGAGCCACTCTCAGTGATCTTTGAAACATAACCAATCTATCATCATTGCTTAGGTGCCAACGTGGGGAAAAGGAAACATATCACAATATTGGAGAAATATTCTGATTTTTTTTAGAAATGTGGGTAAAGAGGAGTTAGCAAACTAACATGTGAGCCTAACTTCAATTCCTGAAATTTTAGAACATCTTTTAAATAGTTATTACACATAAAAGGAAATGAAACCAACAATCAAGTATATCTTCATCAAGAGCAAGTGATGTCACATTAAGCTAATTTCCTTTTTTGTTAAGGATCCTAGACCTGTAGATAGGGGAATGCTATAGATTTCTTTTAACTAGATTTTAGCATAGTCTTTGAAAAATCAATGTAGTTTTTCTTGGTAGCAAGACAGACATTTAGGCGCTAGTTAAACACACAATTAGGTAGATCCAAAACTGAGTGAATGACTAGATTCAAGGAGGGATCACTAATGATTTTAGTTTAACTTACAAGGAAGAGAGTGCAATAGGGATATCTTCTTTGCCCTGTTGACAATTCCACATTTTTATCAGTGACTTGGATAAAGGGAGAGTTATCTTACTTATCAAATCTGAAGATGACACAATGCCTGAAAGAATGGGGAATGTGTTGGTTAGTCTTTTCATTTCTACCTCTCTTAACACCTTTTGCATTTGACCCCTTCTCTCTGCTCACACAGTCACCATTCTAAGTTCAGGCCCTCCTCATTTCTTGCCAGGACTATTAAAATATCTTTCTAATTGGTCTTGTCACTTCAAATCTCTCTCCATTCCAATCCATCCTCCATTCAGTTGCCAAAGAGATTTTTCTAAAGCACAAATCTCATCATGTCATTTCCTTAGTCAATCAATGTCAGTGATTCTCTATTACCTATAGTAACAAATATGAATTCCTCTGTTTGGCATTTAAAGCTCCCTACCACCTGGACCAAATCTACCTTTCCAGTCTTATTAATTTTTTTTCCTTCTCACACTCCATAATCCAGCCAAATTAGCCTTTTTACTGCTCCTCATATATAACACTCCATCATCCATCTCTGCTGCTAAGTCAACATTTCTACCTTCACAACTTCTCTCTTATACCCCTCCTTATCCCTGCTCACACAATCACAATTCTAGTATAGACTTTCATCAAAACACACATAGACTACTGTAACAGTCTTCTAATTGATGTCCATAATTCAAGTTTCTCCACATTCTAATTCATCCTTGGCTCATCTGCCACAATGATCTTCCTAAAGTATAGATCTGACCATATTACCCTCCTAGATTCTAGTGGCTCACTATTACCTGTAGGAACAAATATAAAACTCTCTGTTTGGTATTTGAACCCTGTTATAACCTGGCCCTTTTTTACCTTTCCAGGCTTTTTATACTTTACTCTCTTCCACGTATTCTGATAGAGCAATTATAATAGTAATGAAATTTGAAGATCCCTTTGTATTGCTAAGCTAAGAGGTACTTAGCACCTAGCTTCAAATTAAGCCTCTGTTAAAGAAACAGAAGGTATGAACCCCTGTTACTGATGTAACAGGAAGGGGCTGAACAGGAAACCCTTGTTGCTGACGTGACAGGAAGGGGCTGAATAGGGAGGAGCAATACTGTATATAAGGAAAAACCCCAGCTGGGAGAGTCAGAATTTCCTGGGAACTTGTGGTGGCAGAGCTTCTTCCAAGGGCCAGCTCCTTCTATCAAGGAGCTGCTGAGTCTGAGGGCCAGTGGGAGCTTCTGAAGAGCTACTGAGGATTTCTGAGGACCAGCCAGAGCTACAGAAGA
Source organism: Pseudochirops cupreus (assembly GCA_028627135.1). NCBI lineage: Eukaryota > Metazoa > Chordata > Mammalia > Diprotodontia > Pseudocheiridae > Pseudochirops > Pseudochirops cupreus. The sequence continues at coordinate 489,938,763 of CM053580.1, forward strand.
CTGAGGAAGCATGACTGTGGGGTCAGTATTTTGTCTGTGGCTTTGTTAAGCCTTGACTTCCCAAGAATAGAGACTGTGAAGGACTTAAGGTGGAACTGGACACTGTGAGCTCCAGTATGGGGCAGGAATTGCAAGGAGAGCTGGACAAGGATCTGGGAGCTGTCTGCCTTTGAACTCAGGTGATAGTTTGCTGAATCCAGGTAGGAGCTGGGAACATGGAAGGGGATCCAGGGAATCTGAGAGCCTACCCTGAGTCAAGGTGAAAGAAGACTTTACTTGGATACTGAGTACTGACTTGTGACTGAGGGGTGGATGGCCTGTGTATTTTCTGATGGTTGAATAGTAAACGATGACTGAATAGTGACTGATTTATAATTTAGTGTGCCCCATGAGTGGAGAATTTTTACTATTGTATTTTGTGACCCTTAAGGAGGCTTGACCCTTAAGGATGATTGAATAATTGAGTTGATTGAATGATTGAGTTACTAAGTGATTGATTGACTGAATGATTGTACTTTGTTCAAAACTATGTGACCACTGTGGTAAAAACTATGTGGCATTTTAGTGATAAGTTGTTGTGAATGCTGTATTTTGATTTTCTGTGATAAATTGTAATGTTCTGAATGTTGTACCTTGATTTTCTGTGAATGTTTTGCCCTGATTTATTATTGAAGAGAGTGTTCACTATATTATGTAATCAGAACTTTGAAAAGCTATTCACAGTAGCATTCTTCTGGAAAGCTGCTCGTGCTTGGCTTTACAGAAATACTGGCTTTGTTGATCCTCAAACATCACATTCCATCTCCTGACTCCCTTCCTTTTCACTGGCTGTCCCACATACAAGAAATGGGCCCCCTCTTCACTTTTTCCTCTTACTGTTTTGGCTTCCTTTAAGACTCAGTTTGATTTCCACCTTCCAGAGAGGGGCTTTCAAGGTCCTTTCCAACCCCTCAAATTCCAGTGCCTTCCTACTGAGATTACTTTTTGTTTACATTGTACTTATCTAGTATCTACATAATTATTTGGATATTGCGTCTCCCTCAGAAGTCTTGAGAGTAAGGATCATTTTTTTAATTTTTTTTTTTTACTTTTCTTTACATCCCTAGTATTTAGCACTGTGCTTTGCACATAGAAGAAGTTAATAAATGCTTGTTGAATGAATCTCTATGTCATAGTTGTCCCCCATTGTGGAATATGCTTCTCCTTCAGCTCATGGTTCAGAATTTCTACTTTCCTTCAAGGCTCAAGTCAACAGACACCTTCCATATACAGCCCTTCCTGATTCTAACACACACGCACACACGTGCGCGTGCACACACACACATACCACCTGACAAATCAGCTTCTACCTTCCTCTCCTCCCAATTATATTGTATCAATCTTATATATACCTATATGTGTGCATGTTGCCTCCCCTCAGTTGGATTTTAAGATCATCTAGGGCAAGAGCTATTTAATTTTTGCTTTTGTAACTCCAACACCTAACTCTTTGCCTGAAATCAGCATTTACTAATGCTGCTTGCCAATTGATTGACTGGTTGATATTCAAAATCCAAAAATATCTTGACAAGCTAGAGAATATTGAGCTGAATCTAATAAAATGAAATTTAATAGACATAAATGTCTCATACAGGTTCAAAAAATAAATTTTACAAGATGTGGTAAGGGTGGTTTGATAATAGTTTGTATGGAAAAAAATCTCAATATTAGTCAGCAGTATGATATGGAAGCCAAAAATGTTAAATGAACCCAAGCTGCATTAAGAAAGGTATTGAGTCCAAGCCAACAAAGATGAGTATCCCAAAATGCTCTGCCCTGGTCAGATCACAACTGTATAATTGGATTTGGGTCCTGACATCATGTTTAAGGAAGATATTAACAAGCTGGAAAGTATCCAAATGAAGTTGACCAGAATGATGAAGGACCATGGGTCCATGTAATATGATGACTGGCTAAAGGAAATTGACATGTTTAGCTTAGAGAAGACTGAATGGAGACATGCTAGCTGAGTTCAGATATGTGAAAGGCAGTCAGGTGGAGGAGAGATTAGACTTTGTTCTGCTAGGTCCCCAGAGAACAGAACAAGGAGCAAAGGGTAGAATTTTCTTTAAAAAGACTTTATATAAGGAAAAACTTATACCAGGAATAGAGAAGATTTAACAGGTATATAGAAATTTTTATATCGGAAAAAAAAAACAAGCTACTTTTTAGCACCATCTAAAAAGTTTAACGTGCTGCTTTGGGACCACCATTACTGGAAGTCTTTATCAAAGGTTAGATGTGTTGTTGAGGAGATTTTTGTCCAGGTATGGATCATATAGATCATTTGATGACCTTTGAAGTCATTCCATCTCTAATTCTGTTTGTACCACCACATTACCTCTCCAGTCTTATCACATAATATTCTTTTCCCACAAACTATATTCTAGAAAAATTCTGATACTCGGTGCCTCCCCCTATTAATCCCAGTGCTGTCTCTACTTCTACCTCTCCATGTTTATGTCATATTTTCTTACTAGACAGTAAGTTCCCTGAGGCCAGGAATTGTTTCTTATTTAAACATTGTGTTTCTCCCAGAACCCTACACAGTGCTCTGTACATATACATGAATGAGTAAATTCACTTAATGGATTCATGGAAGCCAATTAAGGAGGCTAATGCAAAATCCATGTATAACTTGCATCTCTCACTTCACATAAACCAAGTTCAATCCCAAAAATTATTCAGTGTAAATCTAGACTCATTTCAAACCCACCAAGAAAATGTTTAAATATGGCTCATTTCTAACTCTCTACCAGAGGTCTTCAGTTCCCCTGAAAGCATTAGACTGTTAATAAGCATTTATTATATTTTTAAGAGGCATGTAAAGATTAATGACAATAGCTAGTATTTAGATAGTACTTTAATGTTTTCAATGCACTTGACAAATGGTATCTCATTTTATCCTTACAGCAACCCTCGGAGAGAAGTGCTATTATTGTTCCCATTTTACAGATGAGATTGAAGAAAAAGGAGGTTAAGTTACTTGCATAGGGTCACACATCTAATAAGTGTCTGAGGCCAAACTGGAGCTCAGGTATTCCTCATTACAGGTTGAACACACCACCTAGCTGCTCATTTAAGGCCAGTTTGCAAAAGTATATTTGTAACCAATATCCAAGTGAGTACCTTTTTCTTCTCTCCACTACCCCTTCAAAGGTTCAGTTACAAAGTCCTAGAATCAAGTGATCAAGTCACTGCTTCCCATACTGCCATCACATATACCAGGACTGGTTTGGTGGAAGATGTTCTCCTTCTATCTGGGCCTTGCACTCCCTTGCCTTAATAGCTCCTACGATCTATCAGCAGAGACAGGTAATCTTCTTGGCTCCTGCAGTGAAGATACTAAGGAGTACAATAATTGTTTCCTTTCAAGTATTTGAAGTGTTATTACGGAGAAAAAAGATTAGACTTGTTCTGTTTGGGTCTAGAGGGCAGAATTAGTAACAATTGGAGGAAGTTGAAGAGAGACAGTTTTGGCTCAATATAGTAAAAAACTTCCTCACAGTTAAATATATTCAAAATAGGAATCGACTATCTCAGGAGGAAATAAGTCTTCCATCATTGGAGGCCTTTGGGAGAATCTACACAGCTCCTTCCAGGGCATGATATAGTTGATGGGGTTGCTGTGCAAATATGGGCTTGAGTAAATCACCTCTGATGTGCTTTCCACATAGATGGTGGGATTCTGTGATTTATTCTTAGTGAATCAATGTTGGCTCTCAGGCTACAGCTGTCTGAACCAAAACAGTGGATCTGATATTTCAGGACCCCAGTTACATGGTATACTTCTTACTAATTTAGATATGGTTCCTGCCTCACTTCCACTTTCAGTCAGAATCAAGGAAGGTTGATTGTGGGTATGCTTTGATGCTTGCTAGTTGGAAGAATTGACCCTGATAGCAATCATTAGAACACTAGAAGTACCCACTACTTGTAGAGGCAGAGCTAAATACAGACTTGAAATCGGGTTTCCCTAACTATAAGTCCAGTGTTCTTTCTACTACCCCCTAATGCCTCTTATTTCCACATACCAAATTTACTCAATGATACAAAAGTGCTAACACACATACACACATAGAATACTGAAAACAGAGCAAGAAAGAAATTTGATCCAAAAGCATGATTTTACAATAGTATACTTTTTGTGTATTTGATAGTATTATTAGTCAGTCAACAAGAGTTTATTAAGAATTTACTATGTGCCAAGACAGATTCTGGAGATACAAAGAAGTTCAAAAATAGTACCTGCCCTCAAGGAGCTCATATTGTTTAAATTAAAATAATAATTCCAATGATGGGGGGAAAGAGTCTTTAGGCCACATTATACTGCCATACTTTTTCAAAGCACTCATGTCAGCTAAACACTTGGAAATCAAATGAGCAACTTTTCTTCCAGCCATTTTCCAAGTGATCAAGGGATCACAGCGGAGTTGTTTTAATCCAAAGATCAAAGATTTTGGAGCTGGGAATCACTTTAGGGATCATCTCCTAGGCCATCATTTAACAGATGAGGTCATTTGGGCTTAAAGCAACTAATTGACCCCACCAAAGGTGAAAAAATTAAAAAATAGAAGAACCAGGATACAAACCCCAATGCTCTCATTGCAAGTCCAATGATCATTTTACTCTTTCTCACAGTCATGAAGTCATGAAGATGGCTAAAATGATCCAAAAAACCACTCCATTTATTATTACCATCAATTATCCAGCATACTCAAAGAGCTCATCTATTCATTCAGTGAGTGTTTATTAAACTCTTGCTGAGTGCCAGGTACCACGCTAGGTGAACATAGATAAATAAATGCGAAGTGCACAAATTCGGGTGGGGAAAGGGGAGGATGGAGCACCGACATCTAAGAGGATCAAGATCATTGTCACCTAGGAGATAACCCTTGAGCTGAGACTTCACTGACATTCTAAGAGTCAGAAGTAGAGGGAATTAGGTCCCAGAGCTAAGCCATGACAAGAGGTCCCGCTGAGCAGAGGAAAATAGCAGAGAATAAAATGAAAATTGTTAGTCCCAAGAGAGGAAAAAGAACAAAACCCCAGAAATCACCCAAATTGTGTTGATTCTTGAAAAGGCAAGACTATTGCTCTGTGAATGTAGCTGAACTTTAGCGGATGTCCTGTGCAGCCACGATCGTGAAATTGGGGTCCTGGAATGCCTTTTGGTTCAGACAGCCTCAGGTGAATGGAATGGACAAGTTTTATAGTACTGCATGAGATGTCCTCATTATATCTAGACATGGCCTCAATCTACAGGAACTAATAAAATGGATCAAGTGGTCTAATGATAGTGATCAGGGTCAATCCTTCCATCCAGCAAGCATCAAAGCACACCCACAATAAAACTTCATTGATTCTGACTGAAAGGGGAGGTGGGGCAGGAACCAGGTTTGAATTAATAAGTACAAATTACTAAATACTTTTGAAGAAATTCAGCTTGATTATTTTCAAGTACAGACTAGATGGAAACAAGAGACTAAAAGCCAGGAATGATATGTCTGAGGCACCACCAATCCTTAAAATTTGGGCAATCCAAATTCATAAAATTTTACTGTGCTTTAAAAAAAAGAAAACTAAGTATTTCCCACAAAAAGTCAAAAGACAACAGCTGTTCTTAAGATGGGCATTTTGAAACAAAGTAATGTAAAATACCACTATATCATAGATACGTACTGCTCTCTCTCTGTTGTATTACAGGTGTCAATTGGTGCTACCAAGATAAAGCTATTTTTCTGAGAAATTTCTTTTTAGTCTTCTGAATTTATTATACTACCAAAGTGTTTTTAAAAAGATGCTTGAGAATAACCAACACTAAATGCTATGATTCTGTATTTACCCAGCAACCTTCTATACTGTAATTAGAGTCCATGAATGAATCTATCCACCAAAAAAGACTTGCATTCAAACTCTTAGAACTGAAAGACACATTAAAAATCATCTAATTCAACCTCATTTTACAAATGAGAAAAACTAAGGTTCAGAGAGAAGTAATTTCCCCAACATCACCCAAGTAGAGGCAAAGCCAAAACAACCCCTCAACTCTTAATGGACAATTCCCATGCTCTTTCCATTATGTTGAGTGTTCTCTGGAGGCAATTTTCAATTTGCATCACCATTTATAAATTAATAAATAATCAATCTGAGCTTGAAGAGGTCTCATTATTCCAGGAAGAAGTGATCTTGAGACTTTGTGAGTCTGGACTTTCAGAGCTAAGGCCAGACACTGCACTCAAACTGACCCCACCAAGGTGCAACAACTCTTGGGTCCAACCAAATCAGTCTTGTACCGCATACGGAAGCTAAGTGCCCAATCTAATTAGTGAGTAAGTAAATCAATTAATACCTGTAGTAGTATGATTAATATATGACAGAGGTATGCTTATATTTTAATAAGTATAATAAGAAAGAAACCATTACTATGAAAAAGAATTTATTTCTCTTGTGCACTTTCTGTATTATCTATGGGGCTTTTTTGAAAAGATGCTTTAAAAGGAGTTCTTAAATTACCAATGTGTTTTATGCCTTATACTTACAGGACAGCTTTTGAAGACATAAATGGGCCAAAAGAAAAATACTGCAGAGAAATCTCAATAAAGTTGCTTTATGGAACAAACTAAAAGTTTCGATCCAAAAGAACATTTTTCCTCCTTTGATTTACTCCTAAATAAAGCCATGTTTATTAACTTTTGCAAGAGTGAGTTATGGTACAGCAGGGAAGTTGGCATTCCATGTGGGCATTCCATGCCACAGCATATTTGTGGTCTCCTGGGACTTAACAGTATGATGAGATAAGTTGAGTAAGTACTGAAACCCCACACACATTTGCTTAGTCAATAAAATCATAACTGGAGCTAGAAGGGACCTCACAAACCATTTAGGTCACAGAATCTGAGACCTGGAAAGAACTTCAGTGACCATATTGTCCATACCTGAAAGGCATGGAGGAACAAATACTTGACAGATGGTATCCCTCATCTTTAAACACACAATATTCCAACCAAGTAATAGAGACATAATTATAAGACAAGTAATAAAATTATTAAACACAATATCAACACTGGAGAATGTTGACAATCCAAACAGAATTTATTTTATTTTTCTTTCATTACAATCAAAACACTGGACGTGGCATCAGGTTCTTAATGAGATTCTTTCATTGCCCCTCAGGCCAAGCAGTGCCTGACCCTTCATAGGCAGTGAATGTTTGTTGAAAAGTTTAGAACTAGAAGAAAACTTAGAGATTATCTAGTCCATCTCTTTCATTTTACAGATGAGGAAACTGAGACCAAGGGAAATAAAGAGACTTATCCTAGGTCACGTAGGTAAAAAAGTGCGAAAGGTGGGATTTGAGTTCAGCTTCTCCGACTCTAAGTCAGGCCCTCTTTCTCTCAAATCATACTGCCTGAGGGATCACATAAAATCCCAGTTTTTTCATCTATAAAATGGACATCATGATTATAGAACCTACCAAATAGGATTATTAGAATCAAATGAGATACAAGTATAGTAACAATTTTTTAAATCTCAAAGTGTTATTTTTTAAATACAGATTATTTAAGATCATATGTTTAGAATTGAAAAGATCTGGTCCAACACTTTCTTCTTTACCAATAAAAAACCAGAAGCCCAAGGTGGTATTGCTGGGTCAAAGAGCCTGTGATGTTTGGTAACTTTGGGGACATAATTCCACATTGCTGACAAAGATGGCTGGACTCAAGATGCAGAATGAGTCATAAATTTTTACCTGGCCAATGTGTGAATTTATTTTATTTGACTATGCAAAGTTATTCAAAAGTAAACACTCATCGCCTTGTCCCCCTCCCAAAAAAAAATGGGAGATGATTGGAAGAAATAAAATAATTACTTAGAAAAATGTCTTTTTTTTTCAAAGATGAAGAAGAGAAACTGAGGCCCCAAGTGTCTAAAAGACTTAGCCAGAACCACACACTAAGTTTTGGAGCCAGGACTCAAAAAGATCTCTTCTGTTACCAAATCTATCCATCTTTTCATAGCATCACAGCGCCTCCCAAGTATCATCCTTGATAGCAGCTTACATAGGCAATGTCCTCACAACTGCTCTGGGGTATCCTATAGGTAGTACAATTTTCATCATCTCCTTTTTACAGATGCGGAAACTAAAGTAAGAAAAAATACATAAATGCAACTTACACAATCATACAGCTAGTAAGAGGCAGAGCCTGAAGGTCAAACTTAAGTTTTCTGACCTTCATCCCTCCCACTCTTTAAATATATAGATATAGATACATATGTGTGTGTGTACATACATATATAATTCATGGAATAAAAAACAGTTCTATAGCATAGTATAATAAAAAGATGATTGCTCATGAAACCGCAAATCTATTATATACAACTTGCTACTCCTTTTAAATATATATTTATCGTGTAAATTTCTTTTGTTTTCCTTTTTTCCCTTTCCCCCACCTGAAATGGCCACCATTAGACACAAATATGTACACTATATGTAAAATCATTCTATACAGACTTCTCTTTATCAGTCCTTTCTCTGTATCAAGACAGTATTTTCTTCATAGATTCTTTATAGTTAATTTAGGCATTTATAATAGTGAAAATGACTTATTCAGAGTTGTTCTTTAAAAAATATTACTGTTACTGTATACAACATTCTCTTGGTTCTGTTCATTTTGCTCTTCATTATTTTGTGTCAGTCTGTCCATGTTTTTCTAAGATCGTGGAGCTTATCATTTCTCATAACATAGTAGGATTCCATCACAATCATGTGTCACAACTTATTCAACCATTCCCTAATTGATGGGCATCCCCTGCTTTTACATCTAGTTCATAGAATTATGCGTTTAAAGTGGTCAGTCATAATCTGAAGTCTAGAGGTAAGAAGAGTCATCTACAGTCACAATGGTAGAAATCTGAACATGTATCATCTAGCAAACAAAACATATCACGCTGGCTCTCAACTAAAATAAATTTAATTCAACAAGCATTTATCAAATGTCTGTTATATACCACAATCATGCAAGTCCCTGAAGATACAAAGAAAGTCTCTGCGCTCAAAAAGTATGCCTTCTACAGGACGAAACATTATCTCACTATCTAACTTATCACACTGTCTCTCAAGGGAAATACTACAAAAGAATTGGTTCATTCACTTCCTGGGATGCCTAAAACCAATATTGTGCTCATCACAAAAGAAATCAGTGATACAATATTCTTGATTTTATTTTTGTCCTTCTGTTAATGACCTTCCCCTGACAAATTCTTGCCAAGAAAATAAAAAAAATTAACTCCCTCCACAGCCCACAGAATTCATTTCCACTCAGCTCAGCAAAGGCAGCAGCTTGGACCTCAAAGTCGCCAACAGCAAGGAGAGAGCCCAGCTAGTGGCGGCCTGCCAGCTCTTGGCCAATCAGTCCTCACCAAGAAGATTGCGTCAGAGGCTCCCAGCCTGCTGGAAGCTGGGCTGCCTGCTCTGTAAGCCTCGACCACCCAAGCAGGAATGGGACTAGGGAGAGACAGGTCGAACAATGGAGAACAGCTTGGGCCCAAGTTTTCCAATAAGCTCTTCTCAATCTAGTTTTACTTTGGACTTTAGGAACACCAATAGAGCTGTTCCATTCCTTATGGCCCAAGCCTCTGGGTGAAGTATAAAAGTAGAAAGTGCTAAATGCCTGTACTGTTAAAATATTGTCACAGGTCTGGAGTATAACACCCAGATAGCAAAAATATTATTCTAGTGGAAAATCACCAGTCGCAGTATTTATGGATTGGCCTTTCAACTGGTCCCGGGCTCCCACCCAGCATAATTAATTTCTTACCTGTGGGTGGCTGGTGGGATTGCTTTACACCTCTCTCATCATACCTGCACCTAATACTTCCTGAGATGCTCTGTACAAACAAACAGTGAGTGATGTTTCTGAAGATATCCCATTCGGTCATGCTTCTCTGGAGCTCCTCTGCTTGGCTTTCAGCAAATTTATTTTATTTATTTAAATGTATGAAAACAGGTACCCGTCACTCAAAGCCTTGCTCAAACACTAGCAAATGCCAGATAGCTTTAATTACATTGAGCTACAATACCAGACTTGGGAGAAAGCCTAATTAAAGAGTTGGCCTCAAATAGAGAATAAAAGGCTAAGTTTATAGAATCTTTTCAGGTTGAAATAGAAACCAACATCTAACTATATATAATATTATTAGCTACAATATTATTATACTATCAATATATTGTATATATCACTTATTACCCATAATG
>CM053580.1:489949559-489974388 GCA_028627135.1 Pseudochirops cupreus
AATATTACATAATAAATTATGTAAATAGTTGACATCAAATATCTCTAAAGTGAAGGAGAGAGCCCTTCTGTCTGGTAACTTGAGCCCAAACCTAATAAAACTTTAAAAACTGAATTTAAGACCTGTCATATCATCAAAATGTATTTGACTTCCTTTATATCCCTGCCGCTTAACAAAGTGTCTGGCATATATCAAAGACTTAATACTTGTTGACTTGACTCATGTAAAAGGGGTGATAAAGAATAAGCCTGGGCAACTTAACAAATTTAAAAGATGAGGCTATTTCTGGGGGCTTTGATTATTCAATCTATTAAATTCCAAAAATCTTATGAGTTAAGGTCCAATGAGTCCAATTTTGAGGTTCATATTGAGAGGTGGAGGCTAGATAAATGGTCCAAAAAATGGGATCCTTGGCATGACCCCAATGTGTATGTGATTAACCAATTGGAAGGTGGGGAGATGGATCATCTCATCTTCCCTGGCAGCCAGCCAATCACAGGGCTTGTCTCCAACACAACACCACCTCCCTTCCATTCTCATTATATTCCTTCCTACTACTGTACCACTCTAGAGTGGCGTACACAGCTACCTCAAGGTAGTTGTAGCCTAACAGTTAACTCCAACTCAGGTTTCCACATCAAGAGCTTCAACAGTTGTTTAAATACCATTGGAAAAATCCCCTTCTCCCACCTACCACATATTCAGTCTGAGGAAAAAAACGTTACTGATAGGGGTATGGGATTTTTTCAAAAAGGATTAAAACCACTATGTTGTACTATCACTTATGTATAAAATGGAGATAATAATAGAACCTAGCTCATAGGATTGAGGATCAAATGTAATCATATATGCAATGCATTTTGCAAACTTTAAAGTACCATATTCAATTTAGCATTATTGTTATTATAATTATATCCACAGTTAGGTAGAGTCACAATTTTTTTGAATTCTCAGAGCCAAAAAGCCATTTAGTAGTTTGATATCAACTTGGAAATAGATCATCAGTGGAGTTTTCCTGGTGAATCTATGCCCTGGGCTAGGTAACATTTTGGTCAATAATTTGGCTACAGGCATAGATGATATGCTCTTCAAATCTGCAGATGGCACAAAGCTGAGAATAATAGTTAATGCACTAAATGATGTAGTATCCAAAAGAAATTGACAAACTGAATCAGTTTCTTACAACTAACTGTTTTCCACATCAATAGGCACAATCTTTATGTAACCCAAGATTATCACAAAATATAGTGGAACATAGGATCAAATATTTAGGAGTGTCAGGATATTATGGTTCATAGAATCCAATCATCACATTTTATAGATGAGGAAACTTTAGCCCAGGGAAGGTAAGAGAGTTGCCCACCATCACAGAGGGAATGTTCGGATTCCTTCAAGGTTCAAATAAACCCTCTAGGCAGGCTTTCCTAATCCCCCTCCTCCCACTTCCCATTGCTGTCTTACTCATCAAATAACTTAGTCAAAAATTTATCTGCTGTGAGATTGTATCTCCCTGTACAATGCAAACTCTCAGAGGTCGTAGACCATTTTTCTTTCTTTATCTTTGTATTCTCAACCATAGTGCAATACCCAACAGTGTGACCTTAAGTAATGTTTGGTAGATTTAATTTAATTTTTACCCCTTATCAAAATTGTTTCTCCTTGTGTCTTCAGAATTTTATTTCTGAGAACTTCCCATACCTCTAAACTGACTTTCCCTGTAAATTTGAGCCCATGGAGTTCTTTCTATCTTTTCTCTAAACCCTTTAAACTATGCTTTCACAAAATATAGGGTGCAAGTCAGATTAGGTCTGGTATTCCTCTCCTGTCATAAACTCTTGGATGGAGTGATTCTTTCTCCCCATTATTTCTCCCTCAGCAACCAGTTCCTCTTTTTTAGTGAGAACCAGGATCAGAACATCATTTCCTCCCTCATTGTTTCCTCTAATTTTTGCTAATATAAAATCGTTATTAAGGCAAAGCCAGCATTTGTAAATTTCCAGCTAATGTTTGCATCAGATGCATCACTATTATGATTATGATGCAGCCCAATCTCTTTGTCTAGTTCCTCTTTCTGTCCGTGTGATTTATAGTATATTCGGACATTTTTCCCTTTCCTTCCTACCGATCATCATCAAAAGTTCTTAACCATTCTTAGTCCCTTCCTTCTCCTGATAAATTTCCTTTTTTCCACATGTAGCTTATTTGTATATAATTGTTCGCATCTTATTTCCCTCATTAGGCCATGAGCTCCTTGAGAGTAGACACTATCCTACTACCCTTTCTTTGTATCTCCGGCACTTAACACAGTGGTTGGCACACACTAGGTATTTAATAAAAGGGGGAGTTTTAGTTCATTTTTTACTACATCTGGATAACTGGTTCCTGGATTTCTTGATGGGTGCGTTTTTTAACATCTAATACTATTCTACCTACTCATCTACCCCTAACTATCCTGTCCCTTTTTAATAAAGTGTATCTTTCCAGAATCATTTTTCAGAATAGGTTCTGTTCCACCAAGTCTAAGCCAGGTCAGACCAGTTCAAACTGGGTAAAAATGAGTTAATTTTTTTTAATTATCTACATTTAAGAAAGTAGAATAGATCATATTAAACTTTCAAATGTGTCCTACGTACATTTGTTAGGTTTTGCTTTATTTTTTAAAGAGAGATCACACTGTCCTCGATGACCTTTCTTGGACCCCTCCTCACCAGAATTCTTCAACTGTTGCTCTTTATATATTGGTTCTAGGTTCAGTCTATCAAAGTTGTACTTGGCCAAAGCACGCTAGTAAATGTTTAACAAACAGCACTGGGGTCACTGAGTCTGAAGTCAGGAAGATCTGCATTTAAATCCAACCTCAGTTATTTACTAGCTGTGTGACGCTGAACAAGACGCTTAACTTCTGTTGGCCTCAGTTTCCCCAACTGTAAAATGGGAATAATCACTGCTCCTGCCTTACAGGGTTGATATGAGGATACATGTAAAGTGCTCAGCTGTGCCTGGCACACAGTAGGTGTTATATAAAGCCTTATTTCCTTCTTTCCCCTCTCCAAAAAAAAGTTTATATTAGATCTACTTTACGTTGTTAACATTTTATGTATCATTTTCTTAAGTTTAAACAATTTTTAAACAACAATCAAGCAATGCCTGATTTATAGTGTTTATCAGTGTCCAAAGTGTTTTACAGTTGATCCTCAAGAGACCTCATTAGAACTAGCTCCAGTAGACCTCTGCCTCTGTCCTTGCTAATATAAATTTCTGATCACCTAAAGTCATAAAAACACCTGCCCACATGAAGTTGGGGCCCCTCATATTTCACTGATATCCTGAGACCCTTCATTCCCTATCTATTCAAGCTAAATTCTACCATATTCTTGTTGACTATCCTTTCTATATTAGGGCTAAGTAAACATCTTTTTGTAACTGTTGGATGACCTATACATATTTCATTTTGTTCTGACTCTTAAGCTAAACAAACAGGAGGCAGTCACATTTGCTCAAAAAATAACATTGTAATTGATGGGAACAAGTGTGCTCATAACGATAACTATTGAACTGTATCCCCAAGTCTCTAAAAATCATCTCACTACTTTACAAAATCTTGGATCTGAAAGTGATTTCAGAATTCATCTAGTCCAACCCAAATATGGATAGAAATTTCTTCAATAATGTACAGAAGTGGTAATCTAGTCTCTACTTGATATATATCCAGTAAGGAGGAACTCTATCTATTGAGGCATCCCATTCCACTTTCATATGGTTCTAATCATTGTAAAAGTCTTTCGTTTAAAGGAACTAAAGCATGTTTCTCAGCAGTTTCTATTCATTCCTTCTAATTTTTCCATTTAAATAAACACTTATTAAGCACTTATTATGTACAAGAAGTGAGGTATTGTGGGATAGTGGATAGAGAACTGTCCTCAAAGTCAGGAGGACACAGATTTCATCCTTGGCTCTGATTCTTGTTGGTTATGTGACCCTCGGCAAGTCACTTAAATCCTCTCTACCTTTGGCAACTTTCTAAGGCAATAACTGGCAGAGAAGATGCCAGCCTATATAAGTAAAGGGAGTTTTCTTACCCAGAGATTAACAATGAAACCACAATACAGTTGTGCAGTTCCTGTCTTCCATCCCCTAATTAACAAGGGTCACTGGTTCATGGTGACTACTTGAGTAATCAGGTTGCCTTTGATGCCATTGATCATGAAACTTTATTGACTTGTCAGGAGGTCAACTTCTTGAGGGGAAAGACTGTGGTTTCTGTCTTTTGTATCTCTAGTGTGAGAAGAAAGAATTGTACAATTAACTTTGTTAGGGGAGCTTGGAAAGGCCCTGAAGGGGGAAGATTGTGATAATAGTCCTAGAAATGTTAGCTAGGAATTATTATAGGGAATGCCTAAGTGAGGAGAGTCCATCTACCAATGAATGTTAACTCCTTCTCTGCAACTTTGAATCTTAGAGTTTCCTAGACTCTAGAACAGCAATTCTCAACCTGTGGGCCACAACCCCTTTGGGGGTCAAATGACCCTTTCACAGGGGTCACAGGGGTCACCTAAGACCATCAGAAAACACATATTTCCGATGGTCTTAGGAACCAAGACACTGCTCCTCTATCTGTCTCCAGGTGGGTCGGCCCACTTGTAGATATGCCCACATACGAGTATTAAAGGGTCACGGCATTAGGAAGGTTGAGAACCACTGCTCTAGAACATCAAGAGGTTAAATGACTTTTTTAAGGTCAAAGGGCTAGTATGTGGCAGAGTCAGGACTTGAAATCAGATCTTCTTGACTCAGAAGCTAGATCTCTACCCACTTTTCCATAGCTGTCCCACAATGCTTTTCTAACCCCCATTGATAATATGTTGCCAGTTATCCAAAGCAAACACAACTTTCTGCTCTAAATTTAATGTTCTTTTTAGATCTACCTGAAAAGATGGAAGACAGGCATGTGAAGAGTGTTAAAAATACTTTTTCCCCCTACTTCAATCTTCATTTGTCTTCCAGACCCAAAAAGATATGGTGATAATGTTGGGGTGAGGTCAGACCCAGAGTGTAGCAGTGAACCAAGGGAAAGATGTAGAGTAACAGTTTACCCTTTTTTTGTCCAAAACAGGGATGAAATCCTGAGAGACTGGGGAGAGTAAGAGAAAGAAGATACTTGTAGTGGGCTATTTCATCACTTCCAAGAATCAAGTGATCTGCCTGCTTACTACTCTGAATCACAATATTTTTAGAAAAATTATATTTGTCCATTCGGCTACTCTGAGAACCTTGGAGATTATCTGACTCAACCATTGCCTTTAAAAATGAGGAAAGATAGGTCCATAGAGAACAACTGAGACTTGCCTGTGGTTGGTAGTGTATACAGCGCAACCCAAGTCTCTTTGCTTCATGTCTGGGGTTCATTTCACTACATCCTACTGCCTTTCAATGTTAGGCCTAAAACTCATAAGGTCATAAAAGTCTATTGGCTCTCCCCTGGAGATCATGAAGAACCTTTTAAGATGAACCATCATTATATAATAATTTCTCTCCCCCACTAAAAAGAGAACAGAGACAAAAAAAAACCGCTAAGAAAAAACTCCCACCAGGATCATCTACTAGGAAACATGAGAAGCAGCACAGTGACATAGAAACAGTTCTGACCTTTGAAACACAGAACCTGAGTTCCGATCCCGGCTTTGCCATTTACTCTCTGTGTGACCTTGAGCAACTCAGCCTCTCTTGGCCTTAGTTTCTCATCTACATGATGAGGGGATGACCTAGCCCAGTGGTCTCAAAGTCAAATAGAAAAAGGGCCACTAAACCGTATGTAAGGATCCCTAGGAGGCTGCATATTGACTGAGTTTTAACATATAATGTTGTCCATGCTTTATTGCATTTGAATTTATTTTGCTAAATATTTCCCAAATACATTTTTAGCTAGTTCAGGTCACACTCAAGAGTATTGTGCATAATATGTTTGACACTTCTATATTAGGTTCCTTTCAGCTCTAGATCTAAAAGCCTATGAGTTTTCAATATCTAAAAAAACTTGTCATGTGGAATAGAAATTAAGCTTGTTTTAGTGTATAGTTCTAGAGCAAGAGTTCTTCACCTTTTCTGAGTCATGGATCCCTTTGACAGTCTAGTAAAGCCAATAGACCCCTCCCAGAATAATTTTTTTTTATTCCTAATTGAAGGAAATGTTCAATCTCAGAGATTAGCAAAAATAAAGATACAATTTTTTTCCCTCACAAGTTCACAGACCTCTCTGAGATCTGTTTGCAGACCCTTCAGGAGTCAGTGGATCCCAGTTCAAAAATCCTTGTTCTAGAGTGAAGCAGATTTTAAAACAACATAGGGAAAAATTTAGAACTGTCCAAAAGTGGAGATTAGAGGTGTTGAAGTTAAATCTGGGAAATCATTTGCAAAGCCCTTACCCAGTATCTGGCAAATAGTAGGCTCTTAATAAATGCTTGTTCCCTTCCCCCATACTGCGGAGGAGTTTCTTGCATCAGCCTGAAGATAGAGCCAAATGTTGTCTCAGGAACTTTCCCAACTCTGATATTTTGTAGTTCTATTAAATCAGAACATAATAAGCATGCCTGCTGTAAGAACTGAATTGAATCATCATCATTGTCCTGTGAAATCGCCACTCTTTTTAGATTTAGTTGACAAATTAGCTAGGAGGGTTTTTAGTGCATGACTTAAAATGTGCTTATGTTTGCTCCTATTAGAGAGTGAGGCTAGAAAGAATGATAATTTAATTTCTTAACAGTCAAATAAGTTACTTCTTTCTATAGCCTGATATTTATTGTTGGGTTCATTGTGCTAATTTTTACTTTCTTGCTTTGGTTTTTAGAACAATTAAAACCCAATGAAAAAAGCATTAATTTTTATCTTGGACCCTTTGGTCTCATGGAATGTTCTAATTTAAATCAGGCAGGCTCATTATTACTGAGCCATCAACAAATAGAAATATACTTTTTTTTAACTCTTTCCTAGTGAGATAGCATCTAGAGTATTATGTCCTCTTCTGAACACCACCATGTAAAAGGACATTGGAAAGTTGAAGCCCCTTGAGAGAAAGATGATCAGAATCATGAAAGAACTCAAACCCATACTTTCTAAAGACAGCTTCCATAAGTACTGAAATATTTGTAGCAGCATTTTCTGTTATCTCAAAGAACTGGGCAAAATGTGTATATTCATCATTTGGGAATGAAAAAAAATTGTGGTATATGAATGGAACGGAGTAGTATTGCACAATAAGAAATAACAAATATGAGTAAATTAGTGAAACTCAGTAAGAATTGTATGAACTGAGGCAGGGTGAAGTAGCAGAATCAAAAGAATAATATACACAATGGCCACAATCACATAAATGAAAAGAATACCAAAAGAGGACCAAGCTGTCATTATTTACAATAAGTGATACTGATCCTAGAGAACTGATAATGAAGCAGTCCTCCTGCCTCTCTGTGCACAGGTCAGGGATAGGGACCATGGAAGCAGAATAATGCATATACTGTCACATATGGTCACCATTTGAATTATTTTTGTTTAGCTATTTTTCTCGATTACAAGGGAGGGTTGAATGCTTGACAGGGTAAAAGGGCAAGAGAAATATACAGAAATGATTGTGATGTACAAGCAAAAGGAATCAATAAATGTATTTTTAAAGGCATATTAAAAGAATTAAGGACTTTTAGCCTTCAGAAGACAAGATGTATCAGGGAGATGATCATTGTCTTTAGATATCTGCAGGGTCACCATGTGGATTTATTAGACTAATTCTGACAAGGCTCAAAGAACAGAGTCAGAAGTAGTAGTGAAGAGAAAGGCAAATTTCAGTTTCATATCTGAAGAATGATCTCACACTTCTAACAATGGTACAAAGGATAGAATGGAAAGCCTCAGGAGTTAGTATGATCCCCAACATCATAGGTCTTCAACAGGAGATCAGATAATCAATTTGGGAGTATGTTGTAGAAGGGAATTCATATTTCAGGTAAATGGCTGGACTACATGCCCTTTGAGGTCCCTAACCAAATCCCAAGATATTCTAAGAGACAATGATTCAAGGATATTATCAGTCATAGAGAACCAAGCTTTCTATGGTGGCAGGTTGTCCTGATGAGGTCTTTTTATAATTTATGAAACTCACAGATATTCCTGGGGCCCAGATAGCAAATGCAAATTAAATCAAGCCAGCAGCTCAAAGCTTAAAACTCCCCATAAAATGAGCTCCCACTGACTTCAAAGGTAGATTTGGGCCAAAGGGTGGAGAAGCAGAAGGGTTATGTGATTTGCCCTGAAGCCTCCCATTGAATCTATGGCAGATGCAGAATTCTGAGACCTGGCAGCTCCCTGACCTGCTCCAGGTCTACTTTCCTCCAGAGAGCTGGGGGTTTGTAGCCTGATTACTGGTAAATCCTTCATTTTTAAAATCGTGGACTTCCCTCAAAATGAACATTTTAACTGGAGTCATTAGGTGTGTTCCTCCCTTTGTCTGGGTCCTGGATTCTGAGTGAATAAAAACAAAGCTAGCTACCACATAACACGTTTACCTTTCCTTTTGGTGGAGAAATCTATTGTTTCTTAGTAGGAAAAACAAAACCCCTCTCTGAAGGGGACTCTACCAAGAAGAGGGCAGCATGCCATCTCAACACGGAGTTCTACAAAGGAGAAATTCCTCAAGGATTGACTGTACAAGGCAGTTAAGGATGAAACTGTTTGGGCCTCCCGAATTGAAAGCAAACTAGATGAATGGCAGATATGATGGATTAAAATTCACTGAGGAAAGACAGCCAGCCCCAAACTGCCTGAATAGGGGATGTAGGGATGAAAGGAAATTCACCCTCCAATTTCCAATCATGAGAAAACTGGCAAAGCAGCCAAATTTCAGGCTCCCTCAGATTTACACTTTATCTGCTAATTAGCATGAACATGCCTGGTAGAGGTATCTCACCAGCTTGTGGTACAATAAAAACGGGAATGTGTTATCACCACAGAATGTCTAATTGCTTTAAGCCCTGGCTGAAAATTGCAGGGTACTGTGTTTCAGAATTTGTATATATTTATTGTTAGAGATAAACTTGTTGAAGTTGATCTAATCTAATTTCATGTTATAATTCCTGTTTAAGATAATTTTAGTGTCAGCAAGCCAAGGGCTGAAGTAAATACTGCAGTAAATTGTACTACATTAAAATACCAGAGCGATATAACCATTCAGCCATGCACGGCTGCGTTTATTGTTTAAGGACAAAAAAAAAAAAGATTCTCTGATTACATCAAAACTGGAACTATATCCTGCAGGGTAGCCCAGGCCATACGACGTATCTGATGGAGGCTGTAAGCCTTGTAAGGAACTGAACTCCCTCTGTCAGCTCCTCGGAAATATGCATCATTAAAAAATCGTAGATTTCCGCTTTCCTTAGGTGGAATTTATTATTTTGTAAAATCTTTTTCAATTGCCCACTACCTCCCCACAAAGGAAATGCATTAGGACAGATTATTTGGCTTTAAATCATAACTAAATAAATATTTGTTTTAAGGTTGAATTAAGACCTGGTTTGAATTCCTCCTTAAATTGTTAAACAGGACAATTTTTTTTGCTTAGGAAAAGGAAACGATTCCATGTTTTTCAGTAATATGATATCATGGCAGAGGCTCCCAAATCATGCAAAAGCTATTTCTTATGTTCTTTCTAAATAGGGGATTACAGCTAGAACATTGCCTGAATACAGATTGTCCTTTTTTTTTTAATGTCATTCTATTGAACCTGAAAAACTTGGAGGGTTTTAGTACTAACTCTACTTGGTAGTCAGAGATCCTGGATTTAATTTCTACTTTCTTCTATGACCTTGGACGAGCTCTTTATCTTCCTCCTGAACCTCCATTTATCATTGGTCATTGACTTAGAGTCAGAAGAGATTTAGAATTCAACTAGCCCAAACCCTTCATATTACAAAAGGGGAAACTGAGAGCCAAAGAGAGGGTGTGGTTTGCTCAAGGCCATAGTCAAGCGCATACTGAGGTGGATTCAAACCCAGGGCCCCTGACTCAAAATTCAAGGTTCTTTGCTCTCCACCAAAAGGCTCTTGTGCATTGGAAAAAATAGGATTTAGTGGACTTGTCTCCACAATATCGGTATCTTCATGCTTATTGTACACTTCTTTGAAGAAATGTAAAACTCCTCTCAAAAGTTCTTTTATTAATACTCCATCTATTCCTTTGAGGAAGCTACTTGGCAGACATTATAATTGGTGTTCATCTATAGAATACGATCTGTCTTATTATTACTCTTCTGAAAAGTGCCCTAGAATTTTAATGTCTCTCCATGGTCTGTACTTGATTCTTCCTTCTCATGTGAAAGACCTCATGGGCTAATGAGGCCCTGAATGGCATAGGCCCATCCCATAATGCTGATGTAGTGGTTCTCCCTGATCCTTCCTGCATGTTGCAATAATTAAACCATATAGATTAAAGTCCCAAAACTTTGAAATTCTCTGCCCTGGGGGGAACTACTTCACTCAGCACATTCAAAGCCCCACTCCATTCTCCCTTTTATTGCTCCCTTTTAACATGGGAAATTGATATTTTATATTTAATGATTCCTAATGATAGTTTTGCACACAGCTTTGCAAGGCCATGCATATTAAAGGCGCTACCAGTATAAAAATAAAAGGCATTTTGCCCTGTGTTGTAACTGGAGTGAACAGAACTGAGGTCTTTCCCTGGAGGCATTGCTGGGACTCAGGAAGGGGCAGTGGAAACAATGACTCCTGTGGTTTTCTGCAGTGGTCGAAAGTTTTGAATAGAGGTGTTAACCCTGCTGCTCCGGCCAGCTCCCAGTTAGCTAAGGATTTATGTGACGCTGGTTCAGATTCTTCTGGAGACTCCAGAGAAATGGGGGATTATTCTCCTTCCTGCTTCCTACCCAACCTGTTGTGCACTGGTTAAAAGTAGCTCTTCTTGCGTTATCCCAAAAGTAGCTGCTGCCATTACAGAGTTGCTGATTCCCAAATCAGTCTGTTCTTGGTTCAGGAAGCATTTTGGAATCCTGCTGAACAAACTCAAAGCAGTCATTATACAGACAATACGAAAACCAATGCTTCCCTCCAAGTGGACTCCAGGAAGGAGAGAAAATTCACAAGCATTTCTAAGGGCCTTCTACATACCAAGCACACTTTGCTAGGCAATGGGGATGCAAATCAATCAACAGGCATTTATTAAGTGCCTACTGTGTGCTAAGCACCGTGATAGGTGCTGAGAATACAAGAACAAAACTTAACTAGTCCCAGTGCTTAAGGAGAACATATAAATAGAAACAAACATATACTGAATAAATGTGGGGTAATTCCAGGGGGGAGGTATTGGCGACTGCAGAGGCGGAGTAAGGATGGGACTCATGTAGAAAGAAGATAACCCTTGAGCAATCTTGAAGAAACTTAAGGATTCTAGGAAGTGGGAAGAGGAAGGAGGGCATGCTAGGCATAGGAGAAGAAACCTGCAAAGGTTCAGTGACCAAAGAGGGAACCTGAGGAACAAGAAGACAAAAAACGAGAAAGGAAAACAGCACTGTCCCTCAAGGAGCAAACTATTGCAAGGTAACATTAACTTCACAATGACTGGGGTCATTTTAGTGCTATCTCTAGATGAACAATCTTTCAAAATATGCATCTGGAGAAGTGTTGGAGACATTTTGAGGAAGCACAGAAGTTTGCCACAAATTTCCAGGAAGCATCTCCCCTCTCTAGAGACAAGGAAGAAATGAGGAAACAAATCAAGAAACATTTATTAAGCACTCTTTGTATGCAGAGCACTGTTCTAGTTCCAGGGCAGGGACCTGGAGAAAAACACCAGGATTCATAACCTGAACTGTGGCCGAACCTTTTTCTTCCTCCTCTTTTTCCTCTTCCTCTTTCTTTTCTTCCTCCTCCTCATCTTCATGAACAGTAGTCATCAGTAGATCAAAATTGAACCCCCTTTCTTTCCTTTCATTCAAGGTTGGCACTATCTCTTGCTAATCTCTGATGGTGCTATCCTTAGCAATCTCTAGCATTCTGATTTGACAAGATTATTTAAAATACTTCATGTCATTAGACTTTATAACAAACCAATGAGGCAATTCAATAAGGCTGAAAACTGAGGCTATGTTTTACCCAAAGTCACTTAGAAATAGAGTGATGTAATGATGCTTGATGTTCAGTCATATCCGACTCTTCATGACTCTATTTGGCCTTCTCTTGGCAAAGATACTGGAGTGATTTGCCATTCTCTTCTCCAGCTCATTTTACAGATGAGGAAACTGAGGGAAACAGGGTTAAGTTATGTGTCCAGGGTCACACAGCTAGGAAGCATCTGAGGCCAGATTTGAACTCAGGAAGATGATTCTTCCTGACTCTAAATCCAACACTCGATTCACTGTGCCACCTAGCTGCCCTGTGTAGTGGTATAGCTTAAAATAAAACAAGCAACTATTAGGCTACTAGCTTCTTTCCCACTAGGGTTGCCAACCAGTAAATATTTGACTGCCTCATCCCATATTTTATCACTGAAGCCAAGGGGTACTCTTAGAGCTACCTCTCAGTAGAGTCAAGTTTTTTTTTAAGCTTAAATTTTGACAACCCTAATTACTGCCTTTCATTTGTTATGACTTTCAGAAGCAGTGAGCCCTTAAAAGTGAATTGTATTTCTTAATTTCTGTTAAAGATTTCTAGCACCCCAACAGAAACACCAGCCAAGTCTTCGATCCAAACATCCATGTGGGTTGAGAAACATTTTGGGTTTTATTTTTGGTTTTGTTCTGTTTTTATCTAAAAGTAGTTTGTCATAAAAGCTTTCTTATGTCCTAATTATCTTTATTTTTGTTTTGTTGTGTGGAAGATATATCAAAAGAAAATTCACATAGAGAATTTCCAGGAAACAGGACTATTCTCCATCTCCCATTCTTATCCTGTCTTCTCCTTGTCTTTATGTCTTTGTTAAAGCTATACCTCCTGCCTGCAATGGATTCTCCCTTTCATTTGATCCCTTCCCCAAAATTCACTTTCTATGGAAGTCCCTCCCTTGCTTCAATTCCCATAACACTTTTTCCATAAAGTGTTACCCAATTCCCTCCCCAAGGCAGGTAAAAAGTGTTCTTTCCTTCATTATAACACTTAGCCCAGACTTTTCCTTCCGACTCCACTGGATCATACAGTTAGAGTTGGAAAGAATCTTAGTTATTATTTAGTCCAACACCTTCATGAGGAATTTGTTGTTGTTCAGTCATTTCAGTCGTGTATAACCTTTGTGACCCCATTTGGGGTTTTCTTGGCAAAGACATTGGAGTGATTTGCCATTTTCTTCTCCAGCTCATTTTACAGATGAGGAATTGTGACAGAATTAAGTGACGCATCCAGGGTCACACAGATAGTAAGTGTCTGGAGTCAAATTTTAACTCAGAAAGATAAGTCTTCCTGACTCCAGGCCTGGCCCTCTATCTAATGTACCACCTAGCTGCTCAAGTTAGACTCAAATACAAAGTGACATGCCCTTGGTCACACAAGTAGTAGCAAGGACCTTATTCCTCATGCTCAACACTCCACCTCCATCTCCCTGCCTTCTCACTATCTGTTCCTCAGACCTACAATGTCTTCCTCCTCACCCCTACTTCTTAGTTTTCCTTGTATCTTTCAACACTCAGCTTAAATCCCACCTTCTGTAAGAGGCCTTTCCCAGTCTGTTCCCTAACCCACCCTCTAGCCACACCTCAACATCAGTCACTTTACTAACAGTTTGAGCCTCAGGAAATCACTTAACTTCTAATTGCCTCAATCTCCTCGACTGTACAATGGAAACAATGATAGCACCTATCTCACAGAATTATCGTGAAGATCAAATGGGATCATATTTGCAAAATGCTTAGCACAATGCCTGGCACATAGTAGGCACTTAAATGCTTGGTTCCCTTCCCTTTTCCCCCACCATCTTCTCTGTATCTATCTTGTATATACCTAGCTAGCTATTCACATGTTGCTGCTCCCATTAGAATGTGAGTTCCCTGAGGGCTCTTTGTAGCTCCAGTCCTGACACATAATAAGAACTTTATAAATGCTTACTGACTGACTGACTCAGGTTCTCTAACTTTAAATCCACTTTCTACTGCACCACACTTCCTTGTATAGTTTCTCATTCTCCTTCATGGCATACTTGTCCTTCTCTCTATTAGATTATATGTTCCTCAACAGCAAAGTGGCCAGTGTGATGCCTATCTTTATAGCCACACTCCCTAGTATCATGTGCTGCACATTGTAAGCTCTTAATAATTTTTTAATTTAATGTTGAATAATAAGTTGAGCATCTTTGCACAAAAGACATCATTAAAGAAACATATGAGCACAAAACTCATGTGTCAAGGATAAAGGATAACTGGGGCAGCTAGGTGGTGCAGTGAATAGAGCACCGACCCTGGAGTCAGGAGGTCCTGAGTTGAAGTTCGGCCTCAGACACTTAACACTTACTAGCCATGTGACCTTGGGCGAGTCACTTAACCCCAATTACCCAGCCTTTCCCCCCTCCAAAAAGAAAAAAGAAAAAAAGAATACAGGATAACTGAGGGATAGTCTAAAAATGTTGCTACAATATCTACAAGATATTAAAAAGAACTAAAGGAAGACCTCCTCCACAATGGATAGACCTTCTTTGAAGGATTAATTGGAGGCCATGGTCAAGAGTAGCACAGGATGAACCCACCATGATAAGATCATGGTTACATCAATGCAACAAAGGAACCAGACTGAAATCTAGCCACAAGTTGCCTTGGATGGTGGCATTTAAAAAATACTCTGTCCTGCTTCCTTTCTCTCAACTCTACCCTATCTGAAGGATCTGTCTCTGAAGAACTTTTCTTCAGCCTCTGACTATCTCTTTATCTAATTCCCTCTTCAGTTACTTTCTCCTCCTACTTAGAGTATTGAAAGGAACCTACATCATTCAAAATCTGCTGAAAAGTAATATTGTGGTTAACAACTAACTAGTAAATGTGCTTCAGAAAAAATGAGTAGAGAAAACTCACTTGAAAAGAAATGGGTCAGTAAGCATTTATAAAGGGTAGATTTCCAGGGGCCTAGGACCTTAGATACCACCAAGAGAATGATGAAAAGGGCAAAAGTAAACTTCACTTAGAGCCCAGGGGAAGATTTTGAGGGACTAAATGGGGATGAACCACCTTCACCTATGAACCAGGGACCAAATTAAAGCTTGTTGAGCACACAAGGCAGAAGCAAAATTAAAATGCGGTACAATTCAGAGGCCTGAGGGAATGGGGATGAAAAGGAAGATGCCCAGAGATAAAATTAAGAAGCATGGTCTGAGATATATTAAGAATCCCAAAAAGCCTGGCAGGTCTGCCAATCAAAATCTACCTTTGGTTAGAAGTCTGAGTTGGTTTTGCTTTCCACATTCTCACCCTAGATTGGGTTGAAAGTAGAGAAAAGGAAGCAGGATTGTGCATCTCATAAGCCACAGCAACTCAACCAATCCATGGCTAAATTTAAGTTGGGATAAAAACTCTATGCTTTGTAAACTCATCTGTTTCTATGCTTGAATATTTGTTTTCTTTTTCCTAGTTTCCTAGCTAAAGTCCCATTTGAAAACTTCCAAACTTGTCTTGGCTGAACTAAAGGAAAAAGGAATTTTTCCACACCTCAGTTAGTATGGATAGGAAAGCCATATGCTCCTGGAGTCCTAATTCACTTGTGGTAGTAATTGTGGAAGATCAGAATCAAAAAAGAAATCAGGAGAGTTGAGGCACTTAAGTGGGTTAAAAGCATAGGATGGAAAGAACGGAGTGACAAACAGGGAGGAATGTACCCTGCTCACAATCTTTTCTAATACTTGCCCTCATGGATGTAAATTGATTAATGCTGAACCACCTCCAACACCCTGTGGGGGAAAAAATCCTAAACCAGGACTTTTTCATAGGGTCAATATTTCCAGTCTTCTGCCTTCTCTTTGTGTATTCTGTTTCTCTAATTGGTCCTTTAAGAGCAGGTCCATAAAACAACTAATTGCTGTACAATTAGAAGTCTGGTGTCCCAGTTATAACATTCAGGAGCCTCCACCCCTTCCCTCAAATCTACTCTCTACAGAATCCTCACTCACCACATCTCTTCCATTTTCTCTTCCTTCCTCCATACTCTTGCCTGAATCATATTCTCCTATTTTCATATCTCCTTCCTCTTCCCCTCACCACCCTTCTATGAAGATGCCTTTTCTGTCGCTTCTGTGACTCACTTCTGCCGAAGCTCCTTCCTATTTCTTCTACCATCTGCTTGTTGAGAGTGGTGGCCGGGCTATTTTCCCTACATGGAGTCCAGGAGCAAGGCCAGGCAGCTGTGGGTAGGCTTCCTCTCTGGCTTTTAGGCCTAAATGAAGCTATCATCGGCAAGCTTCAAATTGTGGTGAGCCTTGTGTATTGCTCAGATCAGCTTCTGACTTTACCATAATTCTAGGCTTGGACATTGTAATGCCAGGCTGATAGTAGAAATACCATGTTCTCTCTGCGCCTCATGACTCTAGTATAACCCAATTTGTTTACCATAATGAAACCAAGCCATTAACTATTGGGCCTTGCTCTATAGCATGGAATGAACTTCTGAAAGTTTATCATCATCCAGAAGAAGAAAACATGTGTAAGACATTACTGGGAAAAAAAAGTTAAAGATATGCTGGGGTTGGTTTTTTTCCCCCTATCCCTATCATCTGTTCTTAGAGTGAACAACAGCAATAAGGTTTTATAGAGTGCTTTAGGGTTTGCTCTGCACTTTACAAATCTGTTCTTCCATTTGACCACACAAAAGTATTGTGAGGTGATTGCTATCTTTATTTCCATTCCAGAGATGAGGAAACTGAGGCTCAAGGTGACTCGCTCAGAGTAAAATAGCTAGCAAGTGTCAGGTAGGATTCAATCCTAAATCCTCTGGACTTCAAGTCCAGCACTATACTCTTATGTTGGCACAAAAGCCTGAGACTAAAGTAAGTTACTTCTTTTAGGAGTCTACTGAGAAACTCACCATGTATAAAGCCAGCCTTTGAAATGAAAAGAGAGTTTGAGAATGTGGAGACAGGCCTGGACAGCCAGGGGAAAGAGGAAGAGAAGGGCAAGTGGTAGAGGACGTAATGTAACTTCTGCTCTCCTCCACTCTACCTCCTACTCATATCGATGTGAGATATTGTTCTAGGGATCACACAGAATAACCCTGAGACTCCAATTACTCCAGTTTCTCTGTGGTCTCGTCTACATAGGTGCTCCTTGCTGACCACAGTCCATCTGTCCTTCCCCATCATCCTGCGAGACTTCATCCATGTTTTCTCATGTGTTTACACAGCAGGTTTACCCACTAGGCTGGTGTTCGTCCTTCTTCTTGGCTAAAATTCCACGGTCTGCAAGAAGCCTTTACCAGCCCTCCCCAAAGTTTATCTAACTTTAGCTCTGCTTAGTTTTGTTATATCTTGTTAGTACATAGCTTTCTGTGTCTTGTTTTCTCTTTGGATTGTGAGCTCCTTGAAAGCACGAATTAGTTTTGCCTTTCTTTGTATTTCCAAGGTCAGAATGGCATCTTAATAAACAAAGTAATCAATTAATCAATTGATCTAGTAAAATAAGTAAGAAGATGCTTAATAAATGCTTGCTGACACCTTGACCTCTCTTGAAATGATGCAGGGTCTGTCCAGTTATCTCTCAATCTTCTTATATGACTAACTTGCTTTTGCAATATCCCTTTTACTACCCATTACTACCAATATGATATATCCAGTCCTGAACAAATCATACCTAAATGTTCAAAAAGGGTTCATTCCTCTTAGGAGAGATCACTTTCCTCTCAAACCCGTCAAGGGGCTATTCTTTTCTCTTTCTCTCTCTCATCTGTCTCTCCCTCTTTCTCTGCTTCTCTTTCATTCTATTGTCTCTATCTTTGTCTCTCTGTGTGTCTGCAGGCACCAATGAAAAAGAAAAAAAGGAAATGAAAACAAATTAGCCCAACATTAGAGAAAAATGAATCTCTTTCTTAGCAGATGCAAATTCTTTTCAATGAGAAATCCATACATTTAGTTTCTCTCTGTCTGTCTCCTCTCTCTCTCTCTCTCTCTCTCTCTCTCTCTCTCTGACTCTCTCTCTCTCTCTCTCTCTCTCTCTCTGTCTCTCTCTGTCTGTCTCGGTCTCTGTCTCTCTGTCTCTGTCTCTCTGTCTCTGTCTCTGTCTCTCTCTGTCTCTCTCCTCTCTCTGT
Organism: Pseudochirops cupreus; assembly: GCA_028627135.1. Taxonomy (NCBI): domain Eukaryota; kingdom Metazoa; phylum Chordata; class Mammalia; order Diprotodontia; family Pseudocheiridae; genus Pseudochirops; species Pseudochirops cupreus. Next base: position 489,967,820 of record CM053580.1, read on the forward strand.
CTCTCTCCTCTCTGTCTCTGTCTCTCTCTCTGTCTCTCTCTCTCTCTTTCTGTATGTGTGTGTGTGTGTGTCTTTATCTCTGTCTCTGTCTCTCTGTCTCTGTCTCTCTGTCTCTGTCTCTCTCTGTCTCTCTCTTCTCTCTCTGTCTCTCTCCTCTCTGTCTCTGTCTCTGTCTCTCTCTGTCTCTCTCTCTCTCTCTCTCTCTGTCTCTCTCTCTTTCTGTATGTGTGTATGTGTCTTTATCTCTGTCTCTGTCTCTCTCTGTCTCTCTGTCTCTCTCTTCTCTGTCTCTGTCTCTGTCTCTCTGTCTCTCTCTGTCTCTCTGTGTCTCTCTTCCATATTTACTTGTTTTGCAGAGCAAATTCAATACACCCTCTTATGAGTATATAAAGTCTAGGGTGTTGCATACAAAACAAAGAAGTTAAGTGGTAAATTTCACAACTTGTACTTGTCAAAGATACAGTTTGCACCCAGATCTTCCTGGGTCCAAGTCTAGCACTCTGCCTACTATCCCAGACTGCCTCTATATTATAGCATGCAAAAATAATAATAACAAGGAATGAAGTTTTCTTTTCACATGTGGATCTTCCCAGTTACTTGCTAACTCCATTTTTAAGTGTGAAATTGAACCATCTTTGAATCTAATGACAAGGCTGGGACTGCATTGAAAAGACTTAAAGTCAGTCTAAAGTTGTTTATTAGTATGGAAACTTTTGCCTCTAAAAAGGTTGATCGTGAACAAAATCCTCAGTATTGTTTACTTTTCGTTATAAATGAAAAAAAGAGTCTGTGAAGACCAGATAAATGGCAGCTTTAGTCAAGTAAAATAAGGGGCCATATATTAAATGGAAGTTTCCACCACCACCACCAAAGTCACAGGAGTGATTCCCACAGATAACTAGCAACCTCCTGACCAACTTCTTGCCAAGTTAATAAATCAGACCTTGACTGTGGGTTCCAATCCTTTAAACCACTGAATTGATGTGATCAGACTGGTTCATTTATTTATATATTTATTCCCAGGACCCTTTCATCTGCGAGGTGTGAAACACATTCCAGAAGTTAAATAAACCCAGAAAGGCAACTCACTGTTTTCATGTAGTTTTGTGTCAGAATAAATCTTCCCTGGCAATGAAATCCTGCTCTTATATTCCATTATAACATTATGATTACAGTTTACCAGAATCCAGTTTAGGTGTTTTGCTCATATAATATATATAGATATAGATATACACATATGTGTATCTATATACAGCTATGTAGACATTTATATAGAATGTCTGTGTGTATATGAAAATGAGACCTTTATTTGCCTCCATAAGGTGCCAGATGATTAAAATTAGAAAAACCCAGCCAAGTTCTTCAGAGTTTCTTTTGAAAATATCTCAAAATCCTGCAAAGTTGATCTACTTTATTGAGGAACTAAAAAGGAATGGTGAGCCATTTCAGCTTCATAAAGTTTGATCTTTAAGAGTAGATGAAAAGAGGAATCCATGAAAAAGAGGAAAGAGAAATTAATTAGCACAACTTCAGACAAAAAAAATTGAATTTCTTTCCTAAACCAATCATCTTCCGTGAGAAATCCAGATATTTAGTTCTATTCAACAATCAGGTTTTGTAGGGAGCTGGCATTGTAGCAGTCCTTGAGGGGAATGGTCTCTTCTCTCAAGGAGCTTACACTCTAGCAGACCAAGTTTAAAACATGTACACAGATAACTATAACAAAACAAAGGTTACTATAAATGCATAGAGAAAGTATTATGATTGAGGGCTCAAAATCATTTTAAAAAGAGAGCTCAACCCCATTAAAGTGCAAAAGCATTAACTCTATAAGGAATAGAGAGATTAAAGAAGCAATAAATAGGGTCATAGTCCATGAATCAGAGAATAACATTTCAGCATAGACAAAAAAGGAAGACAATTAATGAAGAAAAAAAACCTTAGAAAAAAAGTCCAAAAGAAATAGAAGAGAATAGATTTTGAATTAATCAACAAATTGAAAGAGAGAAAAGAAGGGAGGCTAAATAAATAAAGGAAAAAGAAATTATTGACTAAGGAAATCTAAGAATTAGGTGAAGGATTGACAAAAGGAGTACGAGAAAGAGAACCTGAGAGAATGGGATGCATCAACATAGTTTGAGGTACACTAAACATAAGGACAAGATGTTGACTTAAAACAGGAAAAATATTATTTTTAATCTTTTAAAAATATTAGAGGCACATATGGAGAAAACAAAAATCTTAACTCATAACTTTAAATATGAATGGATTAAACAAGCCATTAAAATGAAAGAATGACAAAAAAGATTTTTCTTAGAAATCTATAATCCATTGCTTACAAGAAACACATCTAGAAAAGCAAATAAATAGTATCAAAATGAGAGGCTAGAATAAAATTTACAATCTATCAAATGAATCCAAAAAATTAGGAGTTGCAATCCTATCAGACAAAGCAAAAATAGAAATTTATACTATAAATTAGAGATAAACAAAGAAATTACATAATGCTTAAAAGAATTATTAAATGATGATAAAACTGGACACTAAATGGCATAGCATCTAAATCGTGAAAGAAAAATTAATTCTAAAAAAATAAATAGTAATAGAATAATAGTATCAAACTTTAATATTATTCTTGGAAAATATGAAAGTTATCAAACTGTTGAAGAACCTAGAGCTAAAGGATTTTTGACATTTTGAGTGGAAATAATAAAAATATACATATATGGTTTTATATGTATATACACATACACATACTCAGCATCAAGTAGCACTTTTACAAAAATCAAATATTAGGTTTCACATAGAGAAACTATAAATAAATGTAAAATATCAGAAGTACTAAGCACATCCTTTACTGATCACTACACAATAAAAACAGTAAACAAGACAAGGGGAACAAGTAAAAGATACATATCTAAATGAAGATTTAATAATAAAACCCTAAGGATAATTACTAACAGCATGTGACATACACTGATAAAAAGTAGAAAATGTATAAAAATTTCTGACATAAAGGTAGAGCAGTCCTCAAGGGAAAAATCATATCTCTAAAAAAACACATTAGCAAAATAGAAAAGGATCAATGAACAGAAAGTATAACTAAACTAATTAGAAAGTTAATATCTAAACAAACTACAAAATATGAACAAAATAAGAAATCTTAAAAAAAAACTAGAGGAGAAATAGTTTAATTGTGAAACAAAAATATTATAGAACCAATTTTTTAAAACACTTACTAGCCGTGGGACCTTGGGCAAGTCACTTACCCCAATTGCCCAGCCTTCCCCCCTCCAAAAAAAAAATTTTTTTTTAAAGCACAAGGAAGAAAAAATCAAGCTAACAAAATAAAGAATGATTAAGACGAAAACACAAACCCTGAAAAAATAAAAATTATTGTCAGAACCTATTATATACAGTTTTATGCCAACAAAAATGAAAATTTGAAAGAAATAGAAAATTTTATATAAAACTACAGAATATTTAAATGCACAGAAAACCAAATAGAGATTTTTAAATAATCCAATTTCATAAAAGAAAATTGAACTACATGTAAAGGAACTACCAGGATCAGGGAAGGGGAAGGATGGGAATTCTAGCACAGGTAGTTTTACAGGAAAATTTTATAGAAATTTTGAAGAATAATTAATACTTATATGATACAAATTATTTTCAGAACTGAGAAAAGAATCAGTTTACTAAGCTTCTTTTATGAGACAAAAACGCTCCCAATATCTAAACCAAAAAAGGGCAAAGAAAGTAAAGTATAAACCAATATCATTAATGAACACTGATTCCAAAATTTTTCAATAAAACCTTGGTAAAAAGGTTAGAGCAATTTTTTCAAAAAATAATGAGGTTAGATTTATATCACGGACGTAAGGAAAGATTCGACATTAAGAAAATAACATAATGGATCATCTTATTTTTTTAATATCCAAACTCATAGGAGTATCACATTTGCTGCAAGCAAAAAAATGAAGGAAGGAAGGAAGGAAGGAAGAAAGGAGGGAAAGAAGGAAGGAAGGAAGGAAGGAAAGAAGGAAGGAAGGAAGGAAGGAAAGAAGGAAGGAAGGAAAGAAGGAAGGAAGGAAGGAAAGAAGGAAGGAAGGAAGGAAGGAAGGAAGGAAGGAAGGAAGGAAGGAAGGAAAGAAGGAAGGAAGGAAGAAAGGAAGGAAAGAAGAATGCCTGACAAAGAATTCCCTATCTTACAAGAAAATTACTTCGCAAGGGCTTATTTACCCAAAAAAATCAGCAAAGATTAAAAAATATAGCAACAGTCAATGTTAGAGGGATTATAGAAGAATGATCGTGCTAATGGATTATTAGTGGAGTTGTGAATTGGTCTAACCATCCTAGAAAATCTTTTGGACTTAGAAAATGATTTAATGTTTTAATCGCTTGACCCAGAAATTTCACTAACAAATTTCAATTCCATAAATGTTTATTAAGTGTTTGCACTGTGCTAAAAGCTGAAAATACAAATAAGAAAAAGAGACAGTCTCTGCCCTTGAGGAACTTAACAATCTAATGGAGGAAGACAACACACAAAAAGGAAACTGAAAAGCAGATGGATGTGGGAGGGTCAACCAAGACAGTCAACCACTGGGGCATGGTGACCCATGGAATCAAAGTCAAGCAGGAAAACACTGAGTCCTCTATAAAGAAAGGTTTGGGGAAGAGTTTAATGTTCCACTGTCCAGCCCTCCAATCAGAGGGGAGAGACAAGTGAGGATGACTTCAAAAGATGTTGTGTGTACAACCTGAATCAATCAATGCTGGGGGTGGGGGGGAGGAAATGGAAAGAAGAGGGGAGTGGGAAGGAGAGGGAAATAGGCCAGCATAGTTGCTGATGGAAAATGGTATAAAAATAAAACCCAAAAGGTCAATAATAAAACAAAAGACCCCATATACACCAAAATATTTTTGTGGCAGTATTTTTTTCCGTAGTAAAGAACTGGAAACAATCTAATATATGAACATTAATTGTAAATTACTAAGCAAGTTGTGGGCACAAACAAAATGGAACAAAGTACTGGGCTATAACAATGAATATAATGAATAAATAAAAGTATGGAAAAAATTTTTATAAACTGATGCAAAGTAAAATAAAAAGAACCAGAAAAACAAGATACACAATGGTGACAACTTAAGTGGAGAGAACAACAATACGATTGAAAATGGATGCTACAAAATGATCATGAGCAAGGGTGGTTGCAGAAAGAAGATAAATGAAGTGTCACCTTCTCTGGCTTCTTTGCCGAGAACCATGGATGTGGAACATTGCACATAAAATCAGATTTCTTAAATATGATGGGTTAGTTTTATTGATTTTTTTCTCTTTTTTTCTAATTATTATAAGGAATAGATCTCTGGGAAAGAGTGAAGGAAGAGGATGTAAAAACAAAAAGATCTAAAAAATAAAAATTTTTAAATTCTTTTTCAGATGCCCTCATTTTTAAATGAAAGATTTTGACCATATGCCCTCCAAGGTCCCTTTTAGTTCTAACTCTACAAATCCATAAATCTAGATAGTTTGGAACTAAATTTTTACAAACTTTGAATTCCAAGTTACAATGATATTTTACTGCTAGCAGAGACCTTAGATGTCACCTAGTGGAATATCTTCTTCTTATGGATGAAGAAACTGGGGTTCAGAGAAGTTAATGACTCACCAATGTCACACAGCTATAGACTTGCACAGCTAAAACTTGAACCCTCAAAGTCATACAATCATGAGTTGGAAAGATCATCAAGAGCCACGTAGTCCAGAGTTCTCATGGTTCCCATTGCAGTATTCATTCTACTATTGGCATTTTGAATTTTGTCCTTATTCTATAGATAATGAGAAAGACTGTTTTCCAGCTTCCTACTACCCTGAAATAATGTTCTTGGTGAAGAGCCATTCCTTAGAACTAGTGTGCCAATTCACCCCACTCACAAAGTGACTTCCCTGATCAAGCCACTCCTCCATGGAAATCATTTACTTATATGCATTGTCTAATTAGAATGTAAGCTCTTTGAGGTCAGGAACTGTCTTTCCTTTTATATTTGTAACCCTCATGCTTAGCACATATGCGTATAGTAAGTGCTTAAAAATACTTTTTCATTCATTCATAAGCTGCAATAATAATGGTTTTAATTGTCTCTCTTTTTTTACACTTAAGTAGTGTGCAAGGAGAGAGAAGCAAGAATTGTATACAACAATTTTCTTTGGATATACAGGGACACCAATTCCACCCATTTCTTTATTCAGTTCTTCAGACAGAACTTGTGAACATCCTCTTGTTTAGAGCAAGAATGGTAATATCAACAAAATTGATTTTCTTCTGTATTACATCAACATTTTGACCAGTAAAGTCTCACGTTTATGATATCCACAATTAGATTAAAATAAAATTTAAATGTTCTAAAAACATTTCAGATACTTAACACCTTTTGTCTACTTTTCCAACATTCTGCTACTATCACTAAAAAAGCAAAAGGAAGGGTTAGGGGAACAAATAATTTTGTATTCTTATTTGATTCATAAGTTTCTATGGTTAAAAACAAACAACAACAAAAAAAAA
>CM053580.1:489984305-490020499 GCA_028627135.1 Pseudochirops cupreus
GCATTACTGATCAGATAGACCTTGCATCATTCAGATAAAATAATGATAACAACTATTATTTTCATAGCTCTTTGAGGTTTGTAAAGCATATATGCTATCTCACTTGATCTTCACAACACCTCCATGAGGTAGTTTTATTGCCTTTATTTTATAGTAAAGTATAAGCCCCTTGAAGGCAGGCATTATCTTGTTTTAACTCCCCAATAAATGCTCAATGTCTAATTACATGGAATCAAGTCTATGTTATCAAAATAATTAAATTAATCTAGTTTGACCATATTATATAATTTATTTTTGTGACCATGGTCTAGGAAGTTGACTGACACACAATCATTCACATTAGGGTCAAAACCAAGACTAGATCCCAAGTTCCCTCTAGTCTTGCCAATGTTGTCAGCTCTTGCTAGAAAATGAGATTATCTCTCCCAGTTGGCTGCATGGATGATAGACCTTGGGCAAGGACAATCCTGGACCAGCAAAACTATAACAAGTTCAGATCTACCTCAGCCAAGATCCACATGTCTTGGGATGGGGGTCGGAGCACCCAACAGACTGACAGGGGCTGAAAGAGGTTGCCTGAGGCCACAAGAAAGCAGTTCTACAGTAAATGCTATTTCAGGTGAATGCTGAGATATTACTTCTCCCCCATTAAGAAGGAGAGGGAAGGTCTGTGAAAATTTTATGAAGGCTGTCTTAAATACTTCCTGAAGGCAAGCCTGAACATGCCACTTTGCTAACTGAGAGCCTGTGGTTGGCATCTGATAAAGCGGTGGATGGATTTCTATCTCTCCATGCCTGCCCACACACGAGGCCCTGCATGATCTTGCTTCAAGGTGATCTTACACCATCAGATCCATCATCACTCATAGATTTGCTTAGTCCAGGCTTCTCCAAGCAGGCCCTTTGCCTGCACTCAGAGATGCTGCCAATTCAACTTGGGATACCCAGCTGCAGATTGGAGGCTGTTAACCTGGCATCCACAGACAGATTTCAGAGGGTCCATGAACTTGGATGGGGAAAACAATTACATCTTTATTTTCACCAACTTCTAACTGAAATTTAGTATTTCCTTCAATTATAAATGTAGATCACAAATCCTCATTCTGAGTTTATAGGCTTCATCAAAACTGACAGCGAGGGCCAAGACACATGCAAAAAGGCTAAGAACCACTGCACTAGATTCAACTAGAACATTTTCAAAGACTATGTTTTGGAACTCAGCAGAGTTCTCTATAGGATTATTGCTGTTGCTCTACATACTATCTTCTACACTTTTCTCTGTCACCTGTCTCTCTTTCTCTCTCCATGACCTAAGACTACATCAGTATCAAGCTCTGAACCCCTAATCCCTTTAATTCTACCCCCTCACTGTTGGGCTTCTAAGCCTTCTCAAGGGGTCAGGGGAGAGAGCAGACGTGGAGAAAGAAAGAGAGAAAGAAAGGAGAGAAATAAATGATCTCAGAAGGTATGAGTCAGCATTCAGGCCTTTACTGACCGCAAGCACAAACCCATCAGATAATATCCAAGGGGTACAATACATGCCCAGACTTAGGGCAGCCTGAAAGCACAGTCAGATGCACGAGACCCACCTCTAGGGGAGTATTCTCAGAACTAAAGCATACCAATGGAGAGGGAAAGGCCCTCAGGAGGCTTGACCACCCAGGTCCCATGCTGTCTCAAAGTGCTACCTGTGTCCTCTCCTTCCCTCCCAACCACCATATAACTCAGCAAATAAAGCCTTTAAGGGGCTAATTTCCAAACATGGTTTACTACTACCTGAGCCCGCACCCACGTGCATCTGCTCTAAATGGCAAAGATGTACCCTGTGAATTCACTAACGTCTACCTTGCTGCAACTAAGGATCTGTATCACAGAATTCAACATTCATTTATCATGTTCTTTGCCTTTTATCTGTTGCTGTGCATCATTCAGCTTGGGAGGGAGAGAGAAAGGGCTTTTCTTTCCTTGGTTTTTCCCAGTGTACTGAGCACAACCAAAGGTAACTCCAGTATTTGCTACTACAAAGTTCTGCCTGGATCCTCCCCTTTCTATCCAAGTACCATATGGCTCTGCCAAGGGAACACTGATGGGCTAGCTTTCAAACACTATTGACTGAAATTCTGTTACTCCTTGATATCTTTATGGACTGGCTCAGCTCAAGCTAAGGGAAGCTAGCATACATTGGCCACAGAAGCTGCCCTCTTGCCCCAACACCTCAGTTGCATTACCTTCACTATTGCATTAAGAGAATGAGCCCTTCTAAGTTGTATCCTCCCACTTCACTACCTTCTTCTGGTGGAGAAAGCAGAGGAACATAGAAGAGAGCCTAAAAGGAATTCTTTTGAGACAGATATCCCATGTGTTCCTGAAATTTCTTTTCCTCCTCCTCTAGTTTCACAAACTGGGGACTGAGAATGAAACTTAACACATGGTCTTAGGAGAGTAGATTTTTGAACTGGAAGGGAATTTTGAGGTCACCTAATTCAACCCTTTGATTTTACAGATGAGGAAGCAGAAACAAAAAATGAAGCAACTTGTCAAAGGTTACACATTGTTTGCAAGTGTTAGAACTGGGATTGAAAGCTAGGCCCAAGACTCTAAATCCGTTCTTCTCCTCTCTAGTTAGCTCCCCAAAATGCCAGGGTCTTAGGTACCCTAAACTTGTGGAGACCTGGGAATAAGTCAACTTTAGGCCCATGAAAGTTCATGCATTTGGTCAAGTACTTCAAGATCCCTTCCCCAGAGACTGTTAACTGTGCCGGAAAAGGTCTTAGAGTCATGGGGTCAAAGTGTAGAACTTTCCCAACTGAGCCATGTTTAAGGAAGGAGCCCTGTTCTCCATTCTGGGAGAGATCACTGTGTGCTTCAAGTCATAGCTCAAATATGACTCAAGCTTTGCTTATATTAACTATACCCTAAACTACCTGACCTGATTAATCGTCTGACTACAAGATTAACAGGAGGATTTGTTGCTCTATAATCTGACCTCCCAAGGGCCCTGCCCTTCTCAGCAAATACTATGCTGGAGAGGATCCTCCCTCCCACCCCCAATTTCACCACTGTGCCTCTGGCAGTGTAATTCCCTGGATCTCTCCCAAACTTTCAGGATTTATGTGCAACCCATCTTCCCTGGATTTTGGCTCCAGGAAAAGTTAGCATGAGTATAGTGAGTGCCTATGCAATGCCCTTCCTGAAGATAAGATTTAAAGAAGCTTTTGTAGTAACTGGTAACTGTAGGCTTCTTGTCTCCTGTAAGTGGCCTCCTACATCACTGGGTCACATGTGCTAGAGTGCCTCATGGGGAGTACAGGCCAGTAGGGCCAGCATTAACATCTTCTTGGAGTATTGAGGTTACTAACAAATTCATATCTGCATTCTCCTCCTGGCCTATCTCTGAGCCTCCCCTCTCTTCTTGTCCTGTAGGTCACTGTTCAACTGTATCATCTGTTCATAATGAAGCCACTTTGCATGTCTGCAAATTTAATTTCCATTGTACATGTTCATTAGCCACATCTCTAATAACATATCCTAGAATTTTGCCAAGAATTAAAGTCAAGCTAACTGAACTATAGTTTCCCAATTCCATTCTCTTCCATATTTGAAAATTGGAATGTTTTTCCTTCTTTACTCCTATTGAACCTTTCAAAGATAGTGACTCAGCAATTACATCTGATAGTTCTCTCTGTACCCTAGGATGGAATTCTTCTGGGCCTGTATAACGTTAATGGAATCTGAAGAGCTGCTCGCGCTTGGCTTTACAGCCTGATGACATCAACTCATCAATATACCCATCAAATGGAAAAAGTGGTAGACCTGGGTTCAAGTCCTACTTCAGACACTTTCTAATTTTGTGACTTTAAACACGTCATTTTAACCCGTTTGAGCTTCTTTCCTTGACTATTAAAAGGAAGATAAATTAATCTAATAAATAAAAATACCCATAGGATCTACCACACAGAATTATAGTGAGGATGAAGTAAGATAATATAGAAAAAGAATTTTGCCTTATTGTTGTCGTTCGAATTTATATGATGCTTTATGGTTTACAAAGTGCTTTACAAATGTTACCTCATTTGATCCTCACAACCCTAGGAGGTGGGTGCTAATTTGATCCCTATTTTATAGATAGGGAAATTAAGGTAAACAGAGAGTAAGTGACCTGCCCAGGATCATACAAATGATGTGTCCAAAGCTGGATTTTAACGTAGGTCTTCCTGGTTCTATCTACTTCTAACTCTCTGTCTATAGTAAAGCACAATTTGAATAGACAATCCCTTTCCCCCTCAACAAAGAGAAAGAGAAAAGAAAAAGATTTTTAAAATATAAGGGCCTTGAGGGTAGATGTTATTTTGTGTTGGTCTGCGATCAGATCTGTTTTTGTCTTTGCCTCTCTATGTCTAGCACTGTCTTCCACAGATTAAATGCTTAATGTCTATTGAATTGAATCAAATCAAATTGAATTGGGCCATCAAGCCTAACAAATTATCTAGAAAACTCAAATCATCATCAGTTTGACACTGGCAGAACGTTCCCTTCCTCCATCAGAGGAATTACCATCAACAGAAAGCACCTTCTTCTCCATACCCTGTGAAGCTTAACAAGAGCGTAAGCCGACTAAAGTGAATTTGTCACATAAGTTCAAGTCTGGGTTTTAAATACTGACTTATACTGATCCAGAAAAGCCAGCATATCACTCACTGTGCAGGGAACATGAGTAGGAAGCCCTAGATGGGTTCAGACTGAGGCAAATCAACCATGTCTAGGGCCAGTGGGGTGAGTGCAGCTCTTAAATGGATGGGCCTTGCCCCCATGCCATAAGTGAGAGACGACCTCTTGCAATTCCGAAACTTCTTCCTAAGTCTTTGCATATAATTTGTACCAACCTTTTCATGATTTTGAGTAATCAGCTTCTATGATACTAGTCGGTCCCCTTGACTTTTAGGTTTCTAGGCCTTTTCAGTCATGTCTCCTATGAGGTAGAGAAGTATTTCAGAAGGTATGAATCAAGCATGAAGCTACAACTGATCCTGCAGCATGAACTCATCCAAGATCATTCTCGGTGGTGCAAGACATGTTTGGAACTTGGGCAAGCCATAGCACAAGCAAAACGTGCTAAAATCTCCTGGGAATCACTTGCAGGATAATGAGCAAAGAGCATAGTAGGAAAGGCATCTAAAAGTACCCAACAACCCTCCTAATGTACCCACTGCACCACTGCCAAGAGGTGATACCTAATTCGATCACTGCCTTCCAGAATGGCATGGCTCTGTGAGTTAAATACTGTGGGAAGAGCTCCCAAATATCATTGGTGTAAGCTCTGCTTTTCTCTTCTTTAAAATATATTGACTGGAGGCAATTTCAAAATTGAAGGAATGCTGTTTCATGTTTTGTGTTATAAGGAATGGTTTGGGTTATTGCTTGTTTTTTATTTTATACTTCATTTTTCTGCATTGTTTTATGCTTTGGGCCATTGTAGGCATGTTTATAGCCCCACAGTTCATTTTTATTATATTTCCCTGTGCTACCACAGCAGCATTAATTGGACACTCACCACAGTCCTGATTTCTTCCTCTCCATTTCCTCAAGCAGGGCTCTACCTTTTTGCAAAGCAGTCTAAAAGAATCATATGTAGAATGTGATTGTGGACTTCATTGACTGAGTTTTCATCAACTGAGTATTGATATAGCATGTATCATAACAGGGCAAAGGAAATGCCAATTTTATTTGGCATATATTGCCTTGTGTGACCATTTTATTGACTCCAAGATTCCTTATGACTGAATTCTATGAATTCATTCTTCAAAAGAAACACAACAATCATAATGTGTTTCAGATTCATAATCTATGGTCACCATCCTCCATGTCTCCAAAGAGGATAACAAATATTCCAGTTTACAACTCTAGCAGATTTGTTTTGCTATTAATGATTAGGCACAGGTCATGGTGGTACTAAAGTAAAACTTTTTCATGATTCTGCTTATCAAATGATGGGTACTCTACAACTATTCCTATCAAAAATAGTGCCAACATTTTTCATCTATAAATTTTAAATAAAACACATGTTTTCTGTGGTTCTAGGGGGTAAAATTAGGACTAAGAGGTGAAAATTACAAGGACAGAGGGAGAAATTTTGGCTCAATGCTCAGAAAAATTTCCTGACAATGATGCTTGTCAAAAATAGAATTAGGTGCTTTAGAAAGTAGAGTTACCTGTTTCTGGTTGTATTCAAATGGCACTGGATGGTTATGTTTTAGGACTATGGAGAATAGGTTCCTCCATTCATTGGGGAGTTGGACTATGGCCCATTCCAACTCTTAGCTTCTATGATTCTATGAAATAAACATGTCAATAATTAAAGGGTCTATAATTTCATGAGGAAAGAACAATTATTCAAAATGACGAGAAGGATGTCATTGGAAAAAAAAAGTATCACTGTAAAAATAGGCTGGCCATGTAACAACACCAAGGAGCCACTAATGGACAGCCTACAGGCTCCATTATTATTCCCCAACGGTCATGGAGGAAATACCAGGGAAGGTTTCTTGATGACATGGACTAGAGTTTGAAGCATGGATAGGCATAGATGGGCTGTGCATCAGAATACTCAAACTGATGAGAACAAAGATCCTTTGGAGTACTGGGGTGTCCCTCCATCTATGAAGCTCACAACTCTTCTATAATTTAGTAAATGCTCTTTGAGCATTACTATGATCAAAAAGTTTATCACTCTGTGGCCAATCTGCTGATGAGCCTCTCTCAATTTGGTCTGGGGAGATAGGGAGACCCAGTCTCAAAAAAAAAAAAAAACCAGAAATGAAACAGACCACTATTGTGAGAAAGGAACAATAGGCTTCACCAGATTGCCTAAGGGGTCCATGATAGAAAAGAAAGGTTAAGAACCTCTGAGCTAGAAGGCAGGATTTATAATCTGCCATAACAGATCTGACATAACTCCCTATCCCCAAGGCTTCCATAGACAGTAGAGAATAAAGCCCATGCCTGGTGTCTAAAGTGACCACAAATCCTATACCCACTGTCCTTATCCTTCAGAGTACTATGGTTGATAGGGACAAGGAGTTGGTCCAGCTGAAGATCATTTATGGAAATATGGAAGGTAAGACCAGCTCAATTTGTCTATCCATAAGAACATCCATACCCTTGCAGGATTCTAAGTGAAGTAGATTGTCTTAAATTCTTTACTTAACTCAAAACTTCCACCATTTCCCAGTATCTGAATTTTCTACTTCACTGTACAATTCTCTCTTTTCGCCTGTCCCTAAAGGTTCCGAACCTTGTATACAAGGGTTCTGATCAGTATCCTGTCTCCCTCCAGGTTTCTCTGCTTTGCAGTATATACCCTGGCAACCAAGTACTATTGTCCTGACACTTCTCCCTTTCTGGCTACATCCTTCTCTTGCTCCATCTCTGGCTCAAGAAGACTCAAACTGGTGGACTCCTAATTAACTGCCTACTTTGGAAGGTCTGACCCTGGCTCAGTTGAGCTGTGTGGCCAAAAGGAATATTTGCAATCAGAAAGTGAAGAAACTCTAATGGCTTACTTGGAGGAAAGGAGACTGAAAAGGTAAACAGAGGTCTATGTTGTCTCTCCACATTAGAATATAAGCTTCTCCAGAGCAAGGGTTGTCTTGTCTCCTTGTATCTATATTCCAAGCTAAGCACAGGCCCTGACATGCAGTAAGCACTTAATAAATGCTCTATCCTGTTTATCATCTATTTAAGTCTTTGCTAGGTTGTAATACATATCGTTTTTCCTAACTCTGGATTAGGGAAAACCTAAGAGAAATCCTTTATATATCAAAGGGTCTATTCAGAGACTTCTTATCTCTCTAAAGGACTGTAAGCTTCCAGAGGGCAGGAACTATTTCATTCTTGTCTTTGTCTCTCCAGCACCTAACACAGTGCTTGACATGCAAGGAGTGATTAAGTAACATTTGTTGACTGAGTGATGTGAAGGGATGTCATACCGAGAATAAGTAAAAAGTTGAGGACTAAACAAGAAAAATTAGGCTAGCATTTCAGCAGGAAAGGAGAGTGATTGGATTTCGGGAGGGGGGTAATCTTAGGGAGAATCATTGATCACAGGTTTTTAGAACTGGAAAGGACCTCAGAGGTCATATACTTCTTACACACACACCCCACAGATGTAGAAAATGAGCCCCAGAGTCATTGTAACTTACTCAAAGCCACAGAGGTAGTAAGTGGAATAATAATGGTACCTGATAAATGGAACCTTAAAGATTGTGAGATGTTTTAACTCTTGTTAGGGACTACCAGCATGATTATCCCACACAGCTATAAAGTATTAAATGTAAAATTCAACCCCTGTCTTCTCTCCTCTGTCTGGAACTCTGCCCATTATACCATACTGCCAGAAGAAAACAGGAATAGCTTACATTATCTAATATTTAAAGTTTGCAAACTGTTTCACATACATTCTTATCTCATGATCCTCACAATTATCCCCATTTTATAGACAAAGAAGTTGAGGCTGAGAGTTAAGTGATGTATCTATATTTATTCACCAGTAAGTGCTAGAGGCAGATTTTGAAGCCTGCTCTTCCTAATTCCAGGTCCAGTACGTTGTGCATTTGGACACTCTGCCTCATCCAGCAAAGGTAATGAAGGCTAGACCTGGTGACCAAAGGAAATATTAGAACTCATCAAAACCAGAATCAACATTCCCAACAATGGAATCATTTAGGAAAAGGGCTCGTCATGATGACCTTGGGGGCAGAGGAAGAAGGAAAGGATATTTTCTCCCTACGATTCAATTATTTGATTCAGCCGCAGTACTCTGTCACTGATGGAGGTTTGGTAGAGAGTGAAGATGTGGAAGCCATTATGGTTCACATTATCCAGTAAATGAATGGAAGCATTTGTTCATCAAAAAGAAAGAGAACAAAGAATTTTACATTTTAAATTTATCTCAGGAGTTGGACAAAATGTGGTCGGCTTTTGTTATTGTTGAATGAAAGAAGAGGAAACTGGCAAGTGAACATTTAATAGGAAAAATATATAGCTTGCACAACTTAAAAATAAAATCTAACAGTTTGCATTTTTTAGCACCTTTCATGCAAGCATCTCAAAATGCTTTATAAAAATTAATTAAGCTTCCTCCTCTTTCCCCCCTCTAGCACCCACAGGCATTATTTTACATATGGAAGCGGGTGCTTCAGAAGGTCATGACAACATCTGGGGATCCGCTGACACAGGGAACGCATCCTCATCCTGGAGAGGAAATTCTGTCCAGTCTTTCCCAAAAGAACTCACCTGTCCTTCTGCCACCCAGTCCCAGTCATCCCTCAACCTAGCAGCTACTACCCTTAGAACTCTGGGGCCACCTACTGGGAGAAAACTTATAACTAGCTGGACCAAGGCTAGATCAAGTGCTAACATTGCCCCCCTGAATTACTGTCCTTTTTTTTTTCTCCATAGCCTATGTAATCATCCTTTTTTTTTCCTGCCAGTAACTGTATGGGAAGACAGGAAAAAGACAAACTGCCTCTATACATACTTTGTTAATATCAAGAATGACCTTTTTATTTAAATATTTTAATGTAGAAATTTTACAAATGATAAAAAATAAGAAAAAGTCCTGCATTGGGGGCCAAGAAACCTGGGTTCTAGCTCCAGCTCCACCACTAACTAGCTGTGTTATCTTGAGAAAGTCACTCAACCTCTCTAAGATTGTTTCTTTATAAAAAGGAAATTGTTGGACTAGATTCCCCATTCAGCCCTAAAGTCCTACAAATTGAGATTTTTCCACTTTATGTTCTTCCATTTCCTTCCAAGCATTTTTTTTCCCTATTGTTCCTGCCATGATCCTGGAGATTATTCTACATAATAGGTGCTTTCCATCCCTGTGCAACCAGTTAATAAAGAAAATGTTTTATCTCAAAGTAACAAGTTGGCACCTGGGCACAATTTTAAGCCACAGATAAATAAAACAGAATAAATAAAACAGAAACAGAAAAAAAAATCCCAACCCAGTATCCTATTTACTCATCACTAATATAAAAAGTTAATGAGAAAAAGAAATGTGAATATTTTCTTCAATATTATTAACTTACAGTCACCATAGAGACTAATGCTAGGAGAAAAACAGTAATGATAAATGTCAGAAACTCACCCAACACGCAACTCTTTAGAACTTTGTAGTGAAAAATATTCTTCATTGATATTATTAAGCATCTTAAAAACATACATCCCACCTTAGGAAATGTCAAAGATATGACCATGTTAATCTGCTAACAACCCATTAATTTATAATGCATGCCGTTCCTATGGGTTCCCAGAGAACATTGAGGAGACTTTCATGGTAAATTTACAGAAGGATATGGAGATAGAGAAAGTTTTGAAGAAGATGAACAAGCATAGATGGATTATGAATTCAATGGTTTCCTGGTAAATGTTTAACAACTGGCTCTCCAAGGGGAAAAGATGTTCATATAACACACTTTTTAAGTTTAATCTGCATCGTTAACATTTTATCCTTAACTTTCTTCAATTCTAGACAATCCACAAAACATTAAATCAAGCCCTATTTTGTAACATTTGCTGATTTCCATGGGGCAAATGCTCATACTGAAAATTTAACAATCAGCTCTCAAGAGCTAATTCAAGCTGTCTCCAGAACACCTCTGATTTTTTTTTTAATGTCAAAGATACAATCACTTTACACTGCTAATAACTCATTAATTCATTCCACATGCAGCTCCTATGGGTTGACATGGGACCCTGAGTCAAATATGATGGGCAGGTATGGATAGGTTATAAGGTAATCTTTAAAGGGAATATCTATATCAATAAGACCCAGATCCACTGGACTATAGGTTTGCTTTGGTTTAGTTTTAAGACATAAGTCTCACTGGGAAATTATAATGACTAAGCATGGCTCAAAGAAGACATATGAGAAGACACTCTCCCTGCTTTTCCCTCTCCCTCTGTTTCTTTGTATAGGTGAGAGACAATGGGTATGAAACATGGTTATAATATCGAACTTTTTTGATAAATTGTTTAGTTTTGCTGAACTTTTCTTTTCTTCCTCTCCTTTAAATCCTTTATTAATGCCACCTGACACATATGCCGACAGTTTTCCCATTACACTTATTATTAAGGGATGGTTCTCTAAGAAAGGGTAGGGGGTGAGATATGGTGGGGAATGTAGGCGATACATAAAAACAGATTATATCAATGAAATTGTATTTTTAAATTATAACAACCATCTCATTCTGCAGGACTAGAACCAACATGAATGGTCCTGTTGCTGTTTCTCTTAGGTTTTGCCTGAATAAAAGAGAAAAGTCTCAAGGGAAATCTTTCCTAGACTTAGACCTTTTCTACAAAGAGATTTCCCCTGAGCCATCCAAGCCCAGGATGGCTTCAGCATCCAACAAATTTATTGGCCTGGACCCTTACAACCCTGAGAAACAGAAGAGAGTTTTAAAAGTGATGGTAAAATTATTCATTTTATGCCTTTACTTGTAGATCTTGAAAAAGATTTTGCAAATACAAACCCAATACAGCTTAGTTCAGCAAGGAAAAAATGAACTAGGTGAAAAATCTCTGTAGCGAGTTTTCCTGATAAAGGTCACTTTCCATGATATATAAGGAATTGATCCAAATTATATGAACAAGAGCCATTGCCCAATTGATAGATGGTCTAAGGATATGAACAGGCAGTTCTCAAGGGAAGAAACTCAGGCTATGAATAATTATGTGAAAAAATGTTCCAAATCAATACTGATTAAAAAAGTGCAAATTAAGCAATTCTGTGGTTCCAGCTCATATCCATTAGTTTGGCAAAGATGACAAAAAAAGAAAATGACAAACGTTGGAGGAGCTGTGGGAAAACAAGCACATTGATGCACTGTTGGTAGAGCTGTGAATGGGTCAGGCCATTCTAGAAAGCAATTTGAATTTATGTACAAAAAGGTACATAAATAAAAACAGTGTATGTCCATGACCTGCTAGATTTATACCATGAAGAGATCAAAGAAAGAGGAAAAGACCCTAAATGAATAAAATTATTTAAAACAACTTTTTGTGGTGCTAAATCTGGAAACTCTGGGGTTGCCCATAAATTGGGGACTGGCTGAACAAATTGTGGTATGTGGATGAAATGATCTTCTATTATGTTAAAAGAAAAGAGAGGAAAGATGGATCCAAGGGAAATGGAAAATTAATGCAGAGTGAGATGAGCAAAGCCAATTTGTATTATAATATCAATACTGTTTTTAAATGAGCAATTTCAAAAGACTTAAGAACTCTGATCAACTAAATAATCAATCATAATTCCAGAAAATTGATGAAGAAGAACACCGCCCACCTCAGGACAGTGAAACAAGGGATTAATGCAAAATAAGAAATTTGTTTTTAGATATGACCCTATGACAATATGCTTTATTTGACTATACTTGTGTAATACAGGGAGTTCTGTATTTCTTTTTTTTTTTTCCATTGGTGGAGAAGGTAAAAGGGAGAAAAACAAAAGAATGTTTGATAATCTAAAAATATAAAATTAAAAAGAAAAGTGGAGAAGGACCAAGCATGGGGGAAAGAACCCAAATGTTGAAGTACTCTCCCACACAAGAATTGTCTTCAGACAGTTCTGCTACTGAGAGACTACAAGGTCCTATGAGGCCTCCAACTGCCTCCAGAAACCTTGCCATTGGATTCAGAGGTGAGAGAGCCACAACAAGGATCTTGAAGTTGCTTGTGCTGGGGCAATTACCTGCTATCTTGCCTGAGGGATTCCAGCCCTTGGTACTATAGCATCATCCAGAGAATGCCTAGAGGATTTGGATAGAGAACTTGATGAGCTAGGACAATAGATGGGAAGATGATTTGACTTAATTTTTTGATGTTTAATTTCTTCTCTTTTTTTCCTAACATCACTTCTCAATGATTCCACTCATCCTTCTAACCACCTAAGACTCTCCATTGCAACAAAGAAGCACAATTATGTAAAGTACATCAGCATATTGGCCTGGTCTGGTAGTGTTTGCCACCTTTCATACCCATATCCTACTATTTCTTTTCTTAAAAATAAAGTTTTATCAATGATAAATAGATTTATGATGACAAAGTTGGGCCCCCAAAAAAGATATATGAGGAGACACTTCTTCCCCCACCACTGGCCATCAATCTCCTACCCCCACTTCTTTCCAGAGGCAAGGGACTAAGGATAGGGAAAATTGCAAATAACATCAGACTTTTTCAATATGTTGATTGGTTACACTAATTTTTTTAATTCCTCTTTTAAAAAAAATAAGGAATGGCTCTAAGGGAATGGGAAGAGGAAAAAACATATTTGGAAATGTAGGTGATGTGAAAACAAAGGACCTCAAGAAAAAATATTTTAGCAAAATTTAGTCTTTTATAAGATATTTTCCTTTTTCATTTAAATTTCAGTGCTTTAGGGATATATTGCTTCATTAGTATAGGTGAAGATCAAAACCCCTCTTTACCTTAACAAGTGTTTCTTCATGAGCTGCTTAAATGGGAAAAAAAAAAATACATTCTTTGGTGAACCATATGGTGATTTTCAGTTAACTATGCTGCTATGGGGCCCACAGGTCTATACTTAAAACCTTTCAAGATTGGTAGGATCTGCTAAGCTTGTGCTTCTCAGCTGACATAACTTTCTAGAACATAGGAATCAGCGATAGCTTGTGTGTTTGTCCTTCATTCTAGAAGAAGACCATGACATTAGGGAATGATGACATGACTTGCAATTGACTTGGATTTGAGTGAGGGAGGACTGGGCCAGGTCACCAGCCACATTTTCTCCTTCAGAGTCATGTCCTAGTTACAGCAGGATAGGCGTCAAGGCAAAGCAACAGGAAAGTTCTCTTCTTTACTTCAATAGAAACTGCACTTCTTTTTCAAACATTTTGCATTCTTGTTCTTTTGGATCTAGAATAGATCCTTAAAAGCAAGTGGATTTCTACAACTTCAGCCTTATAAAAGTAATCTTTCAATTTAATACTATGTGTAAGGTACTATATGTAACTGTGGTTACAAAGATAAAACGGACACCAATCCCTCTCTTTGACACGGTGACATTCTAGTACATGTAGTGCCTGTAGAACGTGCAAGTAAGTATGTACCATGTACATACTTGCAAGTTGAAAAGCTATTAGGAACTTGGGAAATCAGGAAAGAATTTCTGTGAGAAGTGACATCAAAGTTAGATCTCAAAGGAAGTTAAGGATTCTAGTATTTTTTTTTAAATGAAGACAATACTACATCTGAAAAACACTAACAGCCTGTTTTGGAAAGAAACAGGCTGGATATGATGGAGAAGTAGTTTTTTTTTTTCCTTAACAAAGAAAAAGTGGCCTATCCGATAAGTTTTATGAAATTTGCTAGGGAAGATGGACTTTTCAGTCAGACCTAGAGGAAGTATGAAAGTTAACACCTACTTTAATGATTGCAATATAGGCCTTATGATCACAGTAGCCAGTTATAGATAGGACCTTGATTACTGAATAGTCTAATTCTGACAGATACCTTAATCCTCTAGAGCAGAGTGGTCTTCAAAATGAGGCCTGGGGCTTTTCTCCTCTCTCAGTTTCCACACCACTACGCTCTCCTGGTTCTCTTCTCCACTGTCTAACTACCCCCTTTGTAGTCTCTTTTGCTGGCTCATCAGCCATATCCCAACCCTATCTCTGGCATTTTCTGAAGACAGTTATAGGCCCTCCTGACCGTACAGTCTTTCTCAATGACCTGATCAACTCTGATGGGTTTATCATATTCACATAGATAACTCACAGATCTATATATCCAGCCCCAGCATTCTTCTTTGAGTTTCAGTCCTATATCATCAGCTGCCTATTGGACCTTTACAACTAGATGTCCCAGAATCAGCTCACACTCAACGTGTCCAAAAGGTAAGTCATTATTTTTCATCCAAAGCCCATGCTTTTTTTAAACTTCCCTCTTTCTGTCCAAGGTTCTGTTCTTCCAGACTCCCAAGTGCATAAACTTAGCATTATTCTCAGCTTCTCATTCTCATGGCTATACATACCCAATCTTTTACCAAATCTTACCATTTATGCCTCCACAACCTGTCTTGCATATAATTCCTCCTCTATTGTCATACAGTCACCACCCTAAGGTGAACATTATCACATCTCTCCAGGGTTAGTGAAAAGGCCTCCTAAATAGTCTCCCTGCCTCAAGTCCCTCCCCATTCCAGTCCACCCACCAAAAATGTATCACAGTCATTTTCCTTAAGCACAGATCTGACTGCGTCAGTTCCTTAAACAATCAACTCTAATTGATTGGCAATTGCTCCCAATTGCCTCTTATAAATTCTGTTTAGCTTTGAAATCCCTTCACAACATGGATTCCACTTATCATTCCAGCCTCACTGAACATTACTCCTCTCTCACTCTGAGATTCTACTAAACTGGTCTTCTCTTTTTCTTCACATACATATCACATATCATGCCCCTCCCCATTTTCATGCCTTTACACCACTCATCCCTTATGCCTGGAATACACTCCTCCCTTACCTCTGCCTCATAGATTGTTCTTTCTACAAAATGTAGCTGAGGTATCATCTTCCACATGAAACTTTTCCTGGTCTCTCCAACTGCTGGTGCTCTCCCACCCTATCTACTTTGTTTTTAATGGCTTGGAATTTTTTAATATTCATTATCTTCATACTTATTCTGTATGGGTATATACATTTATATATGTCTGTATGTATGTCCAGATGTGTGTGTGTGTGTGTGTGTGTATATATATATATATATATACGAACATATATGTATATATATGAACATATATATATATATATACACACACACACACATACACACATAATCTCCCATGACAGAGTATATATATCATTTTTATCTCATATATAGTCAGTTCATAGTAAATACTTCTTTATTGGTTGATCAATGCACCTAATTTGTACATAAGTAAATATGTGCAAAACGGGGCAGTTAGAGAGCACAATGAATAGATCACTGGGCTTGAAATCAGGAAGACTCATCTTCATGAGTTCAAATCCAACTTCTGATACTTACTAGCTGTGTGACCCTGGGAAAATCACTAGTCCTGTTTGCCTTAGTTTCCTCACCTGTAAAATGAACTGAAGAAGGAAATGGCAAAGTACTCCAGTATCTTTGCCAAGAAAACCCCAATGGAGTCCTGGAGAATCAAACACAACTGAAATGACTGAATTACAATGCATATTGGGGGTGAATATTCAAAAACTTGTGCTGATTTTTAAAATAGTTTTAAAATCACATATAGGTAAGTCCCTTCAGTTCTTTAGGACCAAGAGGCTATCGAAGGTCCTTGCAGGGACTTTAAGAATCTAAGACAAGAGGAAGGTTATAATAAAAATGAACTCTTTAAAAAAAGCCAGAAATTTCACTTCAGTTGGTGAAGTAGTTTTCGAATGTGCTTAGGGGTGTCGCCAAACCTTCTCCAAATTCTCCACTACCTATTTATTCCTATGAAATAAAGCTTTCTAATTACATTGCTATGAAATGTGACCTTTCTCTCCAGCTGGCATAGACGTTTGGCTATAACCATTAAAAATATACAGGTGTGCTAACAATATACTCCTGCATAAAAGACATCTGACACAGAATTTGGTAAATGGGACAGAGACATTTACAGTAAAACTTTCACAAAATTGAATCTTTTTCCTGACCAAATAAACTCTTAATAGAAGGGATCTTTCAGCCAATGATCCTGCCTGCCTGCCTACCTCCCTCTCATGAAACATCTTAATTGAACCTCTGGACCAAGGACTTAGGTAAAACTGCTACTCCAGGATATTGTAGGATTTCAACTAGAGAAGGGGTAGATGGGGAGAAGTATTCTACACACGTGTCATTTGCATTACCTGACCTGTTGCATTCGGGTCTCAACAGTGTGCTTTTAGCAATGAATTGACTCTTCCTGACCTAGGGGTAAGCTTGATTTCTAGGACTCCAAACAAAATTATGCCAAAATTCTAGCATTAGTGAACACCCAGAAACACTTTCTCATATTTCTGATGTCTTTCCCTCTCATGGTGGGTGCTGAGCACTGCAAGGGTTCTCTTGGCAGTGACAATGCCTACATTTCCAACAAACTTGAATTTGGAAGTCAATATCCTCAGAGATCCTCAGAGCAAAAGGATCCTGAAGAGCTGGGAGAGTAAGTGATTTATCCTAGGTCACACCGAGAGTAAATGTCAAAGTAAATTAATCCAGATACTCTAACTAAGTAGCCTGGGCTCTTTTCACCATAGCATGCTGATAGCAAACCAAATGGGATGTTTCAATACTATTCAAACATCCTGCGCATATAAAGAGAAGTTTTCAATGAATCACTCGGCAAATAAATGAACTCAAGGGGAGAGAATGGCTGAATCTAAATGCCACAATTTCTAGCTTCTTGAACTGTTCTGACCCTGTGGAAAGTGATTACACTGACATCACTCAACCAAGTGACAGAAAACACTTGATTTGTTGTTTCTTTTCATTTTTCATTTCAATAATTGAAATCTATTTCCTTCACAAAAATCCTGCTACATTGGTTCATCATGGTATGGCAGTGACCTGGAGTTCTCTTGAAGACAATACCAGGAGAGCACAGACTCTGGCAGATTCCACCAAACTTCAAAGGTTTCAGGTATGGCCTGGTACCTGTCTGTAACCCAAGGAAGAACATAGCTAAGTTAGGATCTTCCTCAGAATACTAATTTCTTTGTTCCTTCCTTCCTTCCCTCCTTCTTTCCTTTGCTTCCTTCCTTCCTTCCCTCCTTTCTTTCTTTTTTCTTTCTTTCCTTCTTTCTTCCTTTTCAAGATTTTCTTGGCAAAGATACTGGAGTGGTTTGCTGTTTCCTTCTCTAGCTCATTTTACAGATAAGGAAACTGAGGTAAATAGAGTTAACTGCCCAGGGTCACAGAGCTAGGAAGTATCTGAAGTCAGGCTTGAACTCAGGAAGAAGCATCTTTCTGACTCCAAACCTGTCACTTTAGCTTTTTTAACCATAAGTAATTGTGATGAACAATTGTGATCCAAAAAGAACACTGGATTTAGAATCAACCAACTGTAGTTCACACCTCAGCTCTGCTCCTTACTGACTCTGAGATCTCAGACAGGTCATTGAATCTCTCTGAGCTTGGTATAAGTTATTAAATCTGAATAATGGGGATAATAATATTTGCAATCTCTTTCACTGTTATTCTGAGGAGCTGATGACATAAGATATATAAAGTTCTTTGTAATCATAAACAGCTATACAAGTGTCAGCTATTATTATTAATTGAAACCCTCCAGTTTGAGTGGGAAAATAAACAGTAGCATCAATCAGAGTTGTTTGGATGACTAAATGACCATTCTTTACCTTTCCAAATATTTTTGGCCATTGTGTGAAAGCAGCCTTCATCATCTGAAACAATCTGTTGACCCGAGCTCTCCCCCTTGATCTATTGCACCTTGGCTGATGAAAAGAAGTGTCCACAACTGCCAATCCAATTTAATTCATTTAGACAAACATTTTTCAAACACCAACTATGGGCAAACATTAATCTAAATGTTGGTATTCTTGGCATGCAATCTTAGTCTCACAACCAAAAAAGCTGACATGATCCTAGAGGAACTGAACCACATCCACATTGACTTTCTTACTATAAATAAGACCAGAAAACATGGAGGAGTAGCCATCAAGTGGTTCAGAGGTCCTCCTTAGAGAGGTGAACACAGGAGTTTTGAGTGTTGATATAGCGTGGGAGGGGAGAAAGAAAGGAGGAAGAGAAAAAAAGGAAGACCACTAGGTGAGGAGTTAGAGGACCTAGAGTTAAGCTGGAGCTCTGCTACCTGAGTTACCTTGGACAAAGCATTTAACTTCCCTGAGCCTTAACTTCCTCATCTGTATAATGAGGAAGTCAGAAATAGTGGCAGACAGAAGGTACTCAGATGAAAGAGGACTGTGGAAGGCTTCTTGTGAAAGGTGGGACTTTATTTGAGACTTCAAGGAAGCCAGGAGACAGACAGGAGATGGAAAGGAGTTTCAGGTCCAAAGGTCCAACAGTGAAAATGCCCAGAGTTAAATGACAGAGAGTTTTTTTTATGAGGAAGAACAAAGAAACCAGCATCATTGGGTTGCAGATTGTGTGGGAGGGAATGACATGTAAGAAGACTGGGATGCTATGAAAAAGCTGGGTTATGAAGGGTTTCCTTGCTATTCCAAGAGAGCAGGAAGTGACTTTTGCCTTTCTTTGTATCCTAGCATTGAGCACAGGGCCTAACACATAGTAGGTTCTTAATGATTATTACTCGACTGGGAGACATCTTGAGAAAATAAAATCAATTCTCTTAACAGATGGAAAATGATTGGCATCAGTGTGAGAGCCATTTTAGTCAAGTGTCTATGCGCAGTCAGATAATTGATTTGTTAGAGCCACAGTGAAGTAAATACCAAGTTAAATGAAAGGCATAGTGATTGGCATAGAGCGGGTGCTTAGTAAATGGCTGTTGATTGATTGATACAGGTGAGATATTGTGTGCAACTCTACTAACACCGATTAAAACAACTGTCAACTTTCTGTGGGAGGTGGGGGTGGGGGTGGGTTTGCAGGAATGGGAGACAATGGGAGTAAAGACATTGCCTCGAGCTGTCACTGTTTCCTTAGAGAAGTTTAAGTGACAAAAAGGTCACCAGAAGGAGGAAGATAAAAGAAACCATAACCACCTCCAATTGGTCAATCCCTCTTCTCCTTGTTAAGCAAATAGATATGTTGACAAGGCAGCACCAATTTAAAACATTAAAAGTATGCAAAAAATAACAAAGGATAGGGGAGGCAATGAGTGTGTGAGATGTCATGATGGTTGTAGAGGGAAAAACCCTACATTAGGAGTCAGAGGGCCTAGTTCTGAATCTGAGTTCTGCTATTTATTACCTGTGTGACCTTGATCAAGATATTACATCTTTCTTGGCCACGGTTTCCTCCCCTAAAAACCAAGAGTTTTGACAAATTGACTTCAAAAGTCCCATTCAACTCCAAATGCTATGTTGCTAGGAGACAGAGTGTTTAGGTACAACTGCATTTGGATCCTATGACTTCATACCTGATGTGCTATGTGAGGAAGTAGTGATGATCGCCTAGCAGATGAAGTCAGAAAAAGAATGGCCAAATCTAACCCAAACATGCAGAAGACCAATTTTCATGTTATCTCAAAGAGGACATTTCTAAAAGAATGGAAAAGATGATGGATGGTATATTTACCAAAGACAGACATTCCAGAAGGCAAAAATTATTAATAAAACAGAAATGGAAGAATTATATCAACCCTACCATGAGCTTCTCCTGATGAAATTTCTCTGAATTCTGTTCTTCCTCTCACTCAGCATCAACATTACTCCCATTTCCCATCATAACAAACTATTTTCATCTCCTCTACTCCTTCGTTTCTTATTATCCCAGATCTTGCCTCCAGCTACATGAAATATGTGCTTTCTCCATTCATTTCCCTACCCATATGGCAGACCCTATCCTCCACTTTCTTCTTTTCTGTCACCCTCACTTGACTGCCCATACAACAAATCTTATTCCATACTCTGTTCCTTTCTCACCCAGACTTACCTTTAAAAGCAAACTTAGTGGTGGAGTTGGAAACACCAGCCCAAGTACTGAGAAAAGAAGAGTTTGATGTTGATTAATGGATGATTGTTGGGTTTATCAGTGAAAAGTAGTTGAGGGTGAGGAAGGGATCATTACTTTGAAAATTAACATTCTATTCTTGGTCTCATATTTAACCAAGTGAATGTCAAATTTCTGTGACAATACATTTCTCAAGATATGTCAAGTAATTTGTACCCCCCAAAATTGTTAAAGATGTTAGATATAGTTAGCCACAGTGATCTCTAAGTTCCTGGGCTCTCAAACACACTCCTAGAAAGAAGGGGCAAGATCTCAAGTCAATCATCTTTATAAAGATGAGAGATAGATAGATAGATAGATAGATGATAGATAGATAGATAGATAGATAGATGATGAAAAGATAGATGACAGAAGAATAAATAGATGAGAAAGAAATGAGAGGTGGGGAGTAACTATAGATAAAACAACACATTTATTAAGCAGTATGTGCCAGAAACTATTCTAAGTGTTAGGAATACAAATACAAGCAAGTAAGATATTTCCTGGCTCCAAGGAGCTTACATCCTAATGAGAGATGATGACACATAAAAGGGTTAGGTGATAACATGTTCTAGTTGGAGGAGGAAAGAAGATGGGGATAAAGATGAAGGTCAGAATCATGCTTTGGGGATGGCCAGGAAGGGGCATAGAGATGTAGGTCCAGATAAGACAGGGTGAAAACTCACCTATCAGAGCAGCCTAGTATATATTTGAATTATTATTTCATCATAAACTTCCTTGCCAGTAAACAGACTTCCTACTCTGGGGAGGGAACTAAACATGCCCATAATATGTGAGATTCCTGATAAGTAGGTATAAAGATGTCCTACCATCCTCCCCTCCCCAGCCTTCTTCCCAGTGGGGCTTTTCCACTGGCACAGTTCACAGAAAGCTTTTCTGAGGAATAATTCTCCAGATTTGCCCATTCAACAACAGCTATACCCCTTCCACAAATGTTAAAGGATTACTAAAGTCAATCCCCCTGCTCTAGGTCTGCCTGAAGGCAACCTGATTGTGGTCAGCCAGTCTTCTATTCACCAGTAATAGAGTAAGCATCCTCCCTCTTCCTTCAATGTTGTCCATCAGTCACTCAACAAAAAGATTTTATTAAGGAATTATTATATGCAGTCTCTGCTCTTAAGGAACTTGTATTCTATCAGAAAAGACATATAAAAACATGTACAAAATAAATGTGAAAATTTGGGGGAGGGGGACACTGGCTACTGGAAGGAATGAGTTGGTATCGAAACTGAACTTTGAAGGAAACTAGGGATTCTAAGAGGTATAAGTGAGAAAGGAGTGCATTTCACAGCCTGTGCAAAAGCACAGAGATGGGCAATAGAGTGTCTTGCTGAAGACCATGAAGAAAACCCTCAAGTGTGTGAAGGGCAGTAATATAATCACTCAGTAAATATTTATTAAGTAGGTAGCATGTGACAGGTACTGTGCTAAGTCTTGGGGATATAAAAAGAAAAGGAGAAAAGAAGAGAAAAAGACAGTCCCCTGTCCTAAAGGAGCTTATAATCTAATAGAAGAGAAAGTAAACAAATATGTACCAACAAGCTATATATGGGATAAATAGGAAATCATTCATAGACAGAATGCACTAGAATTAAAAAAGGTTCCTGCAGAAGATGGGATTTTAGTTAAGACTTCAAGAAAGCCAGGGAATTTAATAGACAAAGATGAGGAAGAAGAACATTGCAGACATGGGGAACAGCCAGAAGGAATGCTTAGAGTCAAGTGATAGAGTGTCTTATTTGTGGAACATCCAGGAGGCCAGTGTCACTGCGCCAAAGAGTATATGGAAGGGAATGAGACATAAGAAGAAAGGAAAGATAGGAAGAGACTAGGTTATGAAGGGCTTTGAATGCCAAACAGAACATTTTGTTATTTGATCCTAGAAGGAATAGGGAGCCATTGGAGTTTATTGAATAGGGGGGTGATGTGATCAAACCTGTGCTTTAGGAAAATCACTTCGGCAGTTGAATGGGTGATGGATTAAAGTAGGGAGAGACTTGAAGAAGGTAGACCCATCAGCATGTGGCTGCCTTATTTCAGTTATGAAGAGATAAGGGCCTGAAACAGAATGGTGGCAGTATCCGAGGAGAGAAGAGGGCACATTGGAGAGATATCGCAAAGGTAAAATTTATAGGCTTTGGCAATAGATTGAATATGAAAGGGTGGGAGATAATAAAGAGTTGAGGATGACACCTCAACCGTAAGTCTGAGGGACAGAGAGGATAGTGTTGCCTTCTCCAGTAATAAGGAAGAAAAAACAGGAAAGATTTAGAGGGAGAGGTAATTCTTTTTTAGATATGTTTAGTTTAAGATGTCTACTAGACATTCATTTCAAGATGTCTGAAAGGCAGTTGCATTGGAAAGTCATTGGAGAGAGATTAGAGGTCAGAGGAGAGGTTAAGGCAGGCTAGATAAATTTGAGAATCATCTGCATAAAGATGGTCATTGAATCCACAGGAGCTGATGAGATCACCAAGTAAAACATTATAAAGGAAGAAGAGAACAGGACTCAGAACAGAATTATAAGGGAGGATGTGATCTGAATGAGAATCCAGCAAAGGAGATGGAGAAGGAGAGGTAGGAGGAAAACCAGAAGACAGTAGTGTCCCAAAAACCCAGATGATTATTATAATAATAAATAATGCATAATATGTTTGGAAAGGTTAGTTGGGGTCAGA
Source organism: Pseudochirops cupreus (assembly GCA_028627135.1). NCBI lineage: Eukaryota > Metazoa > Chordata > Mammalia > Diprotodontia > Pseudocheiridae > Pseudochirops > Pseudochirops cupreus. The sequence continues at coordinate 490,007,689 of CM053580.1, forward strand.
TTGTGAAGGGCTTTAAATGCCAAACCTGGGAATTTGTATTTGATTCTAAAAGAAGCACAAAGCCACAGATGTTTATTGATCGAGGAATGACATGGTCAGACGTGTATGTTAAAAATATTAATTTGACAACAGTATGGAGGATGGATTGGCTTTCTCCAGGAGCTAGAATGACCTTGCTACTCCCCAACCTTTGCAGTTTCTTTTGATTCTCCTAGTTATAAGGCCAATATTCTAGTCCATTCCAACTCTAAAATGCTATTGTTCATATACATTGAATTTAAATCCTAAAGTTTAGAAGTTTCTTTTTTTCCTTAAGGGAAATGAGAAATTCTTTCTATTATGAAAAAACCGTTAGAAAAACACCTGCTAAGCATGTAACTGGTCATATATACCAGAATTTAATACTGTGCTATAAAAATGTGCTGGAAAGTTATAATTACTTATTGACAGTGAACCTGGGTGGGCAAAATATTCTCAAAGGGCAAGGAGATTTTCCACATGAAGTATGGGGCTTAAAAACTCTTAGTCTTAAACCTCTTAGAGATGATGTAATGAAAATGTCATTGAATTCCTTATCACACAACCATGGGCCCCTGTTAGAACATTTCCAATGAACCTTCCTACAGCCAATCACTGTGCAACTAATGCAAAACATCCCTATTTCACGCTCAGTGGGGTATTCCACCTTTGCTTGTTTGCCCCAGAAAGTGAGGCATTTAGGAGATTGTATGGCCCCAACTGAGAGAAGAACATGGGCTTTTAAGGGCAGTTTCATTCTCATATTTTACAGGGACAATCAGAAAACTTGGAAAGAAAGGATATCTTTTGGGATGGATTTGTCAGACAAGCAAAGTTCAAAGTTGTAGTTATCTCGTCTTGTAAAATGCTCTGTTGTTCCGCACGGACAAATTTTCCATTTCTGATAAGGCTCGCATGCAAACCAAATTACAAGTCAAGGAAGCCTTTGAAAAATGATGTTTTATTCATTAATTATTTTTCCACACAATGTCTCCAAAAGAAATCAGAAGAACAAGGATGTTATGAGTCAAAGTCTGCATTCACTTTTACCAGAAGTTTTTTTTTTAATTAAAAATCAATAATATTTTTTCTTTCTTCATTCTATCAAAATACTCTTTATCTTGGGGAAAATTGAATCAATACCAAAGATACTACCTCTCAAAGCAGAGTTTTTCAGAAAGTTGCCTTTATTTATCAAATATAAATATCAGCTGGCTTGTCTTTTATTTTTTTAGTCCAGGAATCATTTTAGAGCCCATTTTAAAACAATTTGCCCTTTACATATGTTTTCACTAGATGGAAAGTCAAAAGCTCCACAGCCTTTGTCGTTTCGACTACAAACAAAAGAAAGAGTCACATATCTGCTGGGTTTTGTTCAGTGCCCAGCACTGAAGCAAGATAGAGCTTTGTGCCTCGAAAAGTGATATGTTTTCCATGGTGAAGGGTTAAAAGAGGACACCACACCATCTTCTGGAAATCATTAAGTTACAAAGCCCCAAGAAGATAAAAGTTTCCATTTTCTAAAATGTAAATCAAAAACATATTCATTAGTATTGCAAAACAAACATGCAAATCTTCACCACTTGAAAAGCTCGGCTAAATATGTACAAGGGCTAAACCCAAAAATACATCTGGTCCTCGGTTACAAAACTGGCTTTTTGGGTTTTATCTAAAGAGTTTGTCTGTCTTCCATGGTTGGCTTCTTGGATTATTGCAATTCATAATAAGCCTTTTAGCTAAGGATGAAATAAACAAAGATAAAGTCGATGTCCTAGTTTTAAATGGTCCAGATGGGATGATTTTTCCATATGTTTAACACACCAAATGTTTATTAATCACTACTAGCAGAGCTCAGAGGATTACAGCAGTTTATTGGCCTGGGCAGGGGGATGAAATTTACAGTTTGTATAATCGCCGCACACCTTTTTAATATTCTGTTCTTCTAGGCTTTTCCCTTTGTACTTAACTCAGGTTTGGGTTCGTGCATGCTCTTGTGTGAGTGTGTGTGGTGTATTGTAAGGCTAGGGCCCACAGCCAACTGATCAAGAGGAGGCTTTTGTGCCCAAATTTGGAGACAATATCAGTGGTGAGGAATGTGTTACATCATAACAATGACAATGCGGGCAGGGCTGGCGATGAAGGACTCGTTACTCTTTATAGTGATTTACTTAGTGTCTGGCAATCTGTTTTTCATATGATGTTTGTTTCTCATAAACAGTTTCAGCATGGAAGAGTATGGTGTCAAGATAACAGACATATCATCCGTCATTGCAGAACATCTACGTGGCCTGCCAAGAAAATGAGACTCTTTTATCTCTGGCTTCTTACAAGTGCTCATGTTCTGGTGATTGTTTCTCATCAACGTGCTGTTATTGTCTTTTGAAACCTGACCATCACCAGCTCTATTATGCTGTCATTTCCATTTACCGTGAAGGAACCGAAGGCTGCTGAAGGGTCGGCTCAGGGAGGCTGGAGGGTGAAATGCTGAAAGAGAAAGGCTGGGGGCCTTGGGAAGGAGGGCACCAGCAGCAAAGAGGTTTACAAACCAATTTGCTAGGGAAAGAACCTCCCAAAGCACTCTGATCATTTCCTGTAATTTTTGGAATGGGAGGATTTGGTCACAGATAAAGTATATTACCTCCATTTTCATAAATGTACCCAACACAAGCATATTTTTCAGCTGTAAGAGGGATAAAACAGTATTGGGTTGTTGTTTTTTATAAAGTCCCACTGTCTTTTTATGTAACAATCAGAAAGCTATTCTGTCAATCTAAGGGAATTCTGACAGAAGACTTCCATATTTGGAGCACCCCTTAAAACTTGGAAAGAGAAAAGAAGGAAGAAAATGTTTTAAAATTTCTTTTAATAGAATTGGTTAAGACAGTGAATTTTGAAAATGTTCTATTAATCATGTTTTTATAGTTTTTTAAGAAAAAAGAGATTTTGAGATGTGGTTTTATATCTCTTACAGACATAAGAATGGATAACCTCCATAAAAATATAAGAATAGACAGCTGCAGTCATGGCAATAAGCATCGTTAGCCATTCAAAAAGGCTTTGAATTTGCCTTGTTGGCAGCTAGCATAAAAATGATTAAGTTATGCACAAGTGTCTTCGTTTTTTCTCTGATTCTATATTAGGCACCATGCTGGAGCTGCCTATCTTTTGTCCTCTCTGTTCCACTCAAACTGAGTCTCCTTCCTTCCCCTACTTCTAATTATGTGCTTGGGTATCATTATCACCATCATCATAACTAGCATTTATATAGTGTTTTCAGGTTTGCAAAGAACTTTACAGATATTATCTCATTTTATCCTCACAGCAACACTGAGAGCTAGCTGCTATTATTACCCCCATTTTATAGATGAGGAAACAAGGCAAAGGTTAAATTACTTGCCTGGAGTCACACAACTAGTAAGTGCCTAAGGCAGGAGTTGAATGAATTCAGATCTCTCAGACTCCATGACTCCATGACCAGTTATCCACTGTACCCCCTAGCTACCTCATCTTCAAAAGGGTTCATTGAAATAAGTATTTGCCTTGCGTATCCCCTAACTGAATGAAGATGTACTTCATACTCAAAACGTCAGTTGTAACTCTTAAAAATATTCCGTGAGACTGGAAGATGTCAAGGCTATAATCACTGATGACAATAACAGTAACAATAACTAACACTGATGTATGACTTTTTTTTTAGTTTAATTTATTTATTTTCTTGTTTACATCATTCTTTCCATGAGATTTTGAGTTACAAATTTTCTCCCCATCTTTCCCCCACCCACCACCCCAAAACAGCCATCCCACTGTATACCCCCTCCCCCAATCTGCTCTCTCCTATGTCCTCCCTCATCCCCCCTCTGACTTTTCAGTAGGGCATGATGGATCTCCCTACCCCAGTGCCTGTATATCTTAATTCCCATTTGCATGTAGTTAATAATAATAATAATAGAGTGCAAAGCAATTCACATACCTTATCTCTTTTGACCCTCACAACAATCCTGTAATTTATGTGTTAGTAGATGAAAAAAAAACGAGAACTCAAAGACATTAAGGGACTTGGCCAAAGTCACACAAGTAGTAAATGTGTGAGGTGGAATTTGAACTCAGATCTTCTTGGTGGGTGGTGGTGCTAGTAGCAGCAGCACAACTCCAATGGGCTGGCCATATTGTTTGAATGCCAAATGTACGTTTGTCTAAAAGATTGTTTTATGGAGAACTCACACAAGGAAAGCACTCACATGGAGGTCAGAATAAGTGATACAAGGACATTTTCAAGGTCTCTCTGAAAAATTCTGGTATCAATTGTGAACCATGGGATACAGTGGTACAAGGACTGCCCAGCATGATATGCCTGTTGTGCAATGTGAGCAAAGTAGAATTGCAATAACGCAAAAGAAACGTAAGATGAGCAAATTTAGAGATATCTCTACTCCAAATGTTTGTATGGACTATGTGTGCCCAACCTGTGGTAGAGTCTTTGAAGCCCATATTGTTCTGATCAGCCACAGTTGGACATACTGTAACTCGACCCCAACATAGTGAGGTCATTTTGGTCCTCTTTGAGAATGAAGGACAACAACCAACAGTGACAGCAGCAACAACAGCAAATAAATACAATGATGATGGTGGTGATGGTAGTGGTGGTGGGTGTAATGGTAATGGATAATTCTTTAAAGTCCACAAATCACTTTACACTCATTATCCCATTTGATATAGTCAACTTCATTCAACCAGCATTTTAAATATTTTTCTTATTTTCTATTAATGTACAAGGCACTGGCATTCACTGCTAGAGATACAAACGCAAGGCAAAATAGTCCGTGTCTTCAACAAACTTGAATTCTGTAGTGGGGATACAATATGTATATAATTTATTGAACAAAACATATATAAAGTAATTCTAAAGGGACAGAGAATGGGAGGTGCCTGCTATGGGAGATGGCACCTGAGCTATGCTTTGAAGGAAGATAGGGCTTCTTCAAGGTGGAGGTAGGAAGCAATGCATTTCTGAAATAGAGGATCACGTGTATAAATATACAGAAATGGGAAATGGAATGTCATCTATAGGGAACAGTTAGTATGCCAGTTTGACTGGAATGGAGAGTAAATGAAAAGAAGAAATTCAATTCAATACTAGAAAGGTGGTTGTGAAACTCGGTTGCAAAGAGTTATAAATGCCAGACTGAATAATCTATATTTTATATTAGACATAATAGGGAGTCACTGAAGATTTTTGAGTATGGGAGTAATATCTTCAGATAAATATCAATAAACCTTCAAAAATGTCCATTTCTACCATCTCCCCTAGCTGCTGTTGCTACTTGAAGGAGTTGCCATGTCTTCAGCACGTGTCAGCTGTCTCCCAGATGACAAAATTGAACCCAGTGTTCCACCCAAAGAGACAGAGATGATATGACCATCCTCCTTACCCTTACCCTCCTCCCACCCTCCCACACACACAAACAAATACTATTCACTTCTGACTCAGATGCACCTGGAGCACCTGTGGGGTGGGAGTTTATAGAATATAGAGAAGACACAGTCTCTGACCCAAATAGGAAGACAACATCAGATTTTTCCACCATGGCTTTCTGCTTGGAAAATCTATTTTTCCCCTTAGCAAATAGTGACCAAGCAAGAAATCTCACCACAATTTCCCAGCATTCCCTTTGTGGTTCCTTGAGTTCCCCTGAAGTCCTCTCTATAGATGCAAGGACCCAGAATAACCCCTCATTCCCTAACTGAATGCGTGACTGACCATGGCAAGGTTCCACAACAACAAGGACATTGAATGGGGCCATTAGAATAACCAGCTTCAGAATAGCCAAGTGACAATAATAGATAGAAGTGCTGTGTATTCATTCATGCATATCCTAAAACAAACTAGCTTCCTCTGCCAAAAAAAGAAAAAAAAAAACCTCTCTCTCCCAACATGCTTATTTCTGTCAGTGGTACCACGATTTTCCCAGTTACTTAACTCAAAAACTCAGAGTCAGCTTAGTCTTTCTTCTTTTTCCACCAGGCCTGTTGATTTTTCCTTCAAAATGTCTCTAGCATTCATTCCTTCCTTTCCATTCCTGCTGCTGTCATGTTAATCTAGTGCATCTCCTCATGCCCAAAATATGGAACAACATCCAGGATATACTTCCAGTCTACTACCCATTAAACTTATCCTGTGCCCAACCCCAAAATTTATTTTCTTATAGTAAAAAGCTTGTCTTTATCATGCCATTTACATATTCAAAAATCTTGCAGTTCCCCATTGTCAATAAGATAAATTCCAAACTCCTTGACTTGACATATAAGATGTTCATAATCTGATTTTACTACCTATCCGATCTTATTAATCTTACACCATTTTCTCCTCACTAACCAGACCATTCTCTTTACTGTTACCTGAATGTGACATACTCACTATTAAATCTAACCCCAGGGCAACATGGTATAATGGATAGAGAATTCTTTTCAAAGCCAAGAAAATTTAAGTACAAATCCCTACTGGCTTGTGATTTTGGAGAAGTCTCAGTGCTCTAGGCACCTCTCTAAGACCATAGGTTGTAGAAAAGGTATCCATTTGCATTGGTAGAAGGAATTCCCTTGGCCATTACTTGTCTAAATGAGACTATAGAAATCAGAAGCCAGGCTCTCTCTCCCCATCCCTTTGACTACTCAAATCCTATCTATTCTTCATTATCTATCTCTAATTCTATAGCCTCCTCTGACTATGTCCTATACGCTCAATTTTCCTTTCCCGAGTCCTTTCATTAATAGTGCCTTGATTGGGCATTTAACCATATACTGCTTTGTATTGTTATATAATCATTTTGCATTTTGTTGTTGTTGTTGTTTCTCCAACTAGACTCTGGAGAGCAAGCATATTTATTTTATTGTCCCTTCTTTTTTGTCATCTCCTCAGTACCTAGCAGAGTCTTCTATGCATAACAGGTCTTCAAGAAATGGTAGTTGAATGAATGAATAAATACATAAACAGATGGACCAATTCAGAGAACAATTCTAAAGCAGCTCATTAGGTGGTCCTACCACATTGAGGAATTCTGAAGAGTAGTAATTAATCCACTCTGGTCTTTTTGGTCAGGAATTTCCAAAATATCTAAATAAAGGATTGAAAAGTCAGAGCTACAACAAAGAATTATTGTCCAGATTAGGGCACTTGGGAATATTGATCTCAACCTGCTACTAATCCAGCAATATAATTAAATTCGGAAAACGCATAAAGTTCTAGAAGTCACTTTTTTCTGTTACTCCTAACTTCCAATTTTTTTCAACTTACTAAAGGGAAGTTACTTAGCCACTCCCAAGAGAGCCACTGTAACTGTACACAACTGGTTAACAGAGGGTACTCCACATATACATTTCTTTGTGTAGAGCCTAGCCCAGTGCCTTGCACATAGTAGGCATTTAAAAAAATGTTTGTTCAATTTAATTAAGCTAGCTATTTCTCAAGTTCTACCTAGCCCGTTTTGCCCAGCTCTCTCCTTTGCATGCAACCCCCTTCTTTCCCTATTTTTCTTTTACCTACCTATGTATTAGAATCTCCAAATAGTATGGAAGTTCCTTAAGGACATTTCATTTTTTTCCCTTGTATCCTCAGGACCTGGAATGTAGAAGATGGTTTAAAACTGAATTGAATTAAATTGAGAAAGTTGCACACAAGGTCCAAGGAAGCAAAAGCACCTTCCAAAGAACTCACATTTGTCATTTACTGAGGCGCTCAGGCCCTGTCTCACACTATTCAACTCTAATACTTTCCTCTTGCTTCACACTAGAGACTAAATTCAGACACTGTTGCTCTACCCTCACCCCCTCATAGTAATGTTCCAAGGATTTCTTGTTTCATTCACATATATTCCCATGAAACATTGCACCTATATACTCATGAGCCTAGGTCAATGAGCAAGTCAACAGCTTTTGAGAAGGGCCATGTCTGTGCCAGAAACTGTGCTAAGCTCTGGGGAAACAAAGAAAGGCAAAAAACAATCTCTCCTCTCAGAAAACTCACAGTCAAATGGGGGAGACAATGCAGAATGACTCTATGCAAACCAGCTCTATATAGGATAAATTGGAGATAACTAACAAAGGGAAGGCACTAGCATTAAGGGTTTCTCATAGAAAACTGGATTTTAGCTGGAACTCAAAGGAAGCCTGGAAAGTCAGGAGGCAGAGATGAGGAGGGAGACAATTTCAGGCATGGGGGGCAACCAGAAACAAATCTTCTCTACTTTATCCACAATAGAAATGCCTTCCTACATTGTGAGGAAATCAAGCATGGGGGATGTGAACCCATCTCAGAAGCTCTCTGAGCTTCTAAAATTCTAAATCACCTAAATGGTTTATAATGCTACATGTGACTATTCCATTGTTGTCTATTTTATGATAGTTCTACAGGACAAGTAAAGTATCTTTCACTAGAGTCGGGCTTTCTGGCCAACAAGACAGAGGGCAGAGCTGGGCAACTACCTGAAAAACTTGAAGGAGAGGGAAACTTATAGTTGAGGAAGAATAGTTCTAAAGGCTGATGTACCCAGATGGACTCTCTATACTGACTGAACAAACCATCCAAATAACAATTCCAGCTTTCCACTTATTTTTTCTGTTGTTCAGTCATTTTTCAGTGCTGTCCAACTCTTCATGACCCCATTTGGGATTTTCTTGGCAAAGATACTAGAGTGATTTGCCATTTCCTTCTCCATCTCACTTTACAGATGAGGAAACTGAGATAAACAGGGTTAACTGACTTGCCCATGGTCATACAGATAGTGAGTGTCTGAAGGCAGATTTGAACTCAGGTCCTTCTGACTCCAAAGCCAACCTTCTATCCACTGTACCACCTATATGCCCCAACTTTGAGAGATAGGCATAATTATTTTCAATTTGAAGATGAGAAAACTTAGACAGAAGTAAAGTGACCTGCCCAGGGTCACACAGCTAGTAGACCTCTGAGATAGGATTTGAATTCGGTTTTTTCTGACCCCAAGTCCAACATATCCACTAGCTATCATTTATATGTAATTAAATTGCTCTCCTGGTTGCCCCCACTTTTGGAAACATAATTAGGTGGACTGTGGTATTCATACCCCTGACATACTCCATGGGTTATCCTGACCATTATGTCTACTGCCCAGAAGGCCACCCAAGAAAACTATGACAAGACAAGAGAACATTCTCTAAGCCATTCCTTCACCCTGCCAGTGGACAGGGAAACATGGTCATTCAGGGGTTAAGCACCATGGCAACCTTAGTGGGTCAATTGAAGTGAAAAAGTCTCAAGACAGCTTTAGCGGATCACTCCTTAGTAACGTGCATCATTTTCTCTCCCTGAGTTTCATATTTGCATACATGGCAACCCTCACGGCCAGTAGTTCTTGTAGTTTTTCCAGCAAGGCTCTTAGTGTGTATGAGAAATGCTTTCCAATAAGACTGGCTAAGATGCAATGTGAAAACTCTAATTTGTGTGCAAACACTGCAGTTCAGGCCTAGCTGAGTCCTCTCCTCCAAAGCTTTGATTAGCTCCGTAACCAAAGTGATGGGGGTTTGACACATATAAGCATCACCAGCAGAGGAGTACACTTAGTACTTGATGGCTAGAGAGGAAAGAGAGGGGCTCAGGGCAAGGAGAGTGAACATGATGAAGAGTAAGAACAACCAGAAAGCAAATGCTTCCCATCAGTAATGCTTTATGGTGCTTAACAGGAAAGAAGTGAAGTCTAATGAGAGAGAGGTGTGTGCTCAGGTCTGGGATTTAGGTGGTGACAGATTCTTGTAGTGATGGACTGTTTTTGCAGCCATCGACAAGCCCCAAAGCTGCTCTATCCCATTTTCTCCATCCACAGAATCAAAATTTTACTTGCTAGAAGAGAAGAGGTCAAAGGACTTGTATGTACCCCTCACTGGGCTCTGGAAATGTCCCATCTGAAAAGGTGCCCAACCCACTATGAAGGGGGATGGGAGGGAAAGCTCTATGCCAGATCAAAGTAATCCAATTCATTGACCTGCCTCCCTAAGGTACAGTGAATATTAGATGCTACACTAGCCAATTCAATTAAATTCGACAAACATTTATAATATGTCTACCATATGCAGGTTCCTGTATTATTTGCTAGCCTTTTTGCTGTTCCTCACAAATGATGCCATGACTTCAAGAAAGTCACTAAAGCTCTCAGTGCCCTTGGCAACTCTCTAAGACTCCATGTGGCAGACAAAGTGCCAACCAACATTAGTAGAGTAAGTTTCCTTATCTGGGAGTTCCCTATACTACTGAAATCACAAGTTCCAGCCCCTCTTCTTTTTTGTAAGTCGTATAAACTTATACACAATATATACCATTTCTCTTGATAGAAGGTATACTCCTTGAGCAGCTAGATGGCGCAGTGGATAGAGTACCAAGCCAGGAGTCAAGAAGACTTATCTTTGTGAATTCAAATCTAGCCTCAGACATTTACTAGCTGTATGACCCTGGATAAGTCATTTAACCCTGTTTGCCTCAGTTTCCTCATCTGTCAAATGAGCTGGAGAAGGAAATGGCAAACTACCCCCGAATCTCTGCCAAGAAAACCCCAAATGGGGTCACAAAGAGTTGGGCATGATAGAAACAGCTGAACAATAACATGTTCCTTGAGGTTGGGAATGGGTTAATTTCTGTCTTTGTACTCACAGTGTCTGGCACATAATATTTAATAAACAGGAATCAATTGACTTCCAGGAACACAAAAATGACTAACAAGAAACCCTGCCCTCAAAGAGTTTTGCAATCTAGTGCAGTCAATTGAAGCTATAGTATAGCATAGAAACTAGATATAGTATACAGATACAGATATAAAGCATATAGAAAGATCTTGAACACCAAGTATGTTAACAATAACAGGATAAGATACCACTGCCTCATATGGGCTGTTTTCTCTCATCAGAAAGAACTGTGCTTAAGGGCAGGAACAAACATTCTTTTTGTATTTATATCCCAGCCCTTGTCACAGTGCCTGTTGTGTAATAAACACTTAATAAGTGCATTTTCATTCATTCACACATGGATTCATTCATTCAAGTACAAGCATAAATGGGGTAAGGAAGATTCAAGGCATCAAGGTGGCATAGAGTGCCCAGCCTGGAGTCCGGAAGACCTGAGTTCAAATCAAGCATTGGACACCACCTAGTTATGTGACCCTGGGCAAATCACTTGACCCTATTTGCCTCAGTTTCCTTGCCTGTAAAATGAGCTAGAGAAAGGAATGGCAAACCGCTCCAGTATCTTTGCCAAGGAAACCTAAAAATGGGATCACAAAGAGTCTAGAATGACTGGACCATGACAATAAAATATTCAAGAATAAAAAGGACTTTTTCAGCTGGTGAGAGAAAAAAGATATAGAGCCTGAGATAGGTCTTACAGGAGGGGGAAGATTTCAACAGGTGTAAAAGTGACAGAAGGGGCAGGAATTGTGTAATAATGCCATAGTATGGTCTTAATTGACTTACAGAGGCCATATGGGAGTATACACCCAGAGTTCCAGAGACATGGTGACTCAGTGCTTGGGCCCTTTGGAGATTATACACTCCCTGCCTGCTTCTGGCCATATGGTGACTCAGTGTTGAAAGGGCTTAAGGGGTTGGGATGACGAGGCAGTCTCCTCATTGGTCACTGAGCAAAGAGAGCTAATGACTCAGTAGATATTTAAAAGGGAGTGCCCCCAATCTCAGAGCTTGCTGACCTTCTGGATACAAACTGTGTCAACTGTTTTAAGCTCAGCCATGGTGATACTATGAGAATCTAGTACACTCAGGCATGCCTGAACCTCGGTTGAGGCTTACTTCTGCATTTGTTCTTTTCTGATCTTAGGTGAATGAACATCTATCCCAAGAGTCAGAGTTCAGCAGATCCAGAGGTCCTGAATTCCACTGGTCAGAGATAACTGGTGGCCCAAGAATTCCAGGATTCTTGAAGAAGGCAAGCAGCAAAAAGTGGTTGCTCCCAAGGTTGACCCATTTTGCGAGAAATCATGGTCCAGGAATTAGTAGGGCAATGCAGAGTCAAGATAAATCATAAAATGCCTGATCAGCAGATTTACAAATTGCCTTATAGTTTGATAAAGGTTTGATATCAGCCTCCTAAGAAAGTAAAATAATACGAAATTTATTGACTGAGTCTTGTTTTAAATTGTTCTGTCATTGTCCACCATGAGTCTTTTGTGTTCATTAGGCAGCTTGGTGATACAGAGTGCTGGATCTGGGATCAGAAAGAACGGAGTTAAAATCCTGTCTCAGATTCTTGATAGATATGTGATCCCTGGCAAGTCACTTAACTTTTGTCTGTATCAGTTTCCTCATCTGTAAAATGGAGATAGTAGTACCCTTCCAAGGTTGTTGTGAGATTGTTATCAAGTGAGATAATCATTTCAAAGTAGTATACAAACTTTGTTGTTGTTGTTGTTCAGTCATTTCAGTTGTATCTGACTACTGATGATCCCATTTGCGATTTTTTTTTGGCAAAAATGCTGAAAATGTTCACCATTTCCTTCCCTGACTCATTTTAACAGATGAGGAAACTGAGGCAAACAGGATTAAGTGACTTCCCTGGAGTCATGCAGCTACTAAGTGTCTGAGGCCAGATCTGAACTCAGGAAGATGAATCTTCTTGACTTCTGGTCCAGCACTCTATCGACTACACTGCCTAGCTGCTCTTTTATAAATCTTAATGTATAATATAAATGGTTTCTTTCATTTGTAGGAAATAAATACTTGTCCTGTACCTGTTTTACGTTCAGTACCTTTTTATTCCCCCCTT
>CM053580.1:490020999-490048232 GCA_028627135.1 Pseudochirops cupreus
TGTGTCTGTCTTTCTGCCTCTCTGACTCTCTCTCTGTCTCTCTCTGAGTGTCTCTCTCTCTGTCTCTTTGTCTCTGTCTGTCTCTGTCTCCATGTCTGTCTCTGTCTGTCACTGTCTATCTCTGTCTCTGTCTCCATATCTGTCTCTGTCTGTCTCTGTCACTGTCTATCTCTGTCTCTCTCTGTGTCTCTCTCTGTCTCTGTCTCTCTGTCTTTGTCTCTGTCTCTCTGAGTCTCTCTGTGTCTCTCTCTTTCTCTCTGTCTCTGTCTCTGTCTCTCTGTCTCTCTGTCTCTCTGTCTCTCTGTCTCTCTGTCTCTCTCTCTCTCTGTCTCTCTCTCTCTCTGTCTCTCTCTGTCTCTCTCTCTGTCTCTCTCTCTCTTTCTCTCCCCATCCCCAAGTTTTTGGAAACAAAAGAATAAGATATCCAAGAAAGATTGCTTAAAGATTTTAAATTAATCTAATGCATGGTTGTTTGCCTCCATATGTCCTAGGTCTGTTTGGCACCAACAAGCCTCCTCTCCTGTGGTGAGCCTGGTGGACACACATTTGCAGTGGTACACAAGTACTGTCCAGCATAAGCCCCACCACTTTCCATGGCTCTTCTATAATATTTTGATTGTCAGTAGCAATTAAAAGTTACATAATGAACAGCAAAACATGGGTACAATAGCAATTCGCTGCTCAGAATGTTACAGGCAAACAGAAGTGCTACAAAGAATTCCCATCCCCCAAAAAGGACCTTTGCTCAGTAACTATTCTGTGAGTTTTACTTTATGTGAAACAGCATGGAAAACAAAAGACAAACAAACAAAAAGGCACCAGAGAGTGGAACCACAGCCCCATCCCAAATATTCCAAACAAAAATGCCATTATTTGACATTTAAAGCCCTTTACAAACTAACTCCAACCTCCTTTTCTAGTCCTATTACATACTGCTCTCCTTCTTAGCCTCTGTGGTCTAGGGAAATGGGCCTACTTACTCTTCTTCATACCCAATATTCCATTTTTATCTCTGTGACTTTGCACGGGTTGCTGTCATTCTGGGAAGGAAGGAAAGAAGGACAGAAGGAAGGAAGGAAGAAAAGAAGGAAGGAAGGAAGGGACTTCTTAAGCTCCTTATATGTGCCAGGCGCTGGGCTTAGTGCTTTACAAATATTTTCTCATTTAATCCTCACAATAACCCCCAGAGAGTGGGGAAGAGGAGATTATTATTATCCCATTTTACAGTTCAGTAAACCGAGGCAGAAATTAAGTGACTTTCCCAGGGACACACAGTTAGTAAGTGTCTGAGGCTAGATCTGAACCCAGGTCTTCCAGACTTCAGGTCTAGAATTCTATCCACTATATCCCTAGCTGCCTCTAGAACACACATCTTCCTCATATTCATTTCTTAAAATCCCTAGCTTCCTTCAAAGTTGAGTTCAAACACCACCTCCTATATGAGGACTCTTGATCTTCCCCAAACCCTGAAACTATCTTGTACTTGTTTCGCATACATTTCTCATATGCTTATCTATACAGGTGTTGTTTCTCTTGTTAGAAAGTAAACTCCTTAGGAGTAGAGGTAGTTTCATTTTTACCCTTGCATTCCCCAACCCTAGAATGGTGATCAGCATAGAAAAGGCAAGGTTGAGCAATTAAATGATGGATCTCAGGTTCCTTCAAAGATTACAAATTCTCTCAGCTGTGGGAGCCAGTTGCCGTCACCCAGGTTTATAAATTCAGTTCTACCTTTGATTCCCAGTATCTTCACATATCATACCTGCTCAGTTGCCAAATCTTTGGGTTTCCGTCTCCACTGCATCTCTCATATAGGTCCCTGTTCTCTATTCATACAGCTACCACCTTGGATCAGGACATCATGCCCACTCACCTGGACTAATGCAATGGCCTCCTAATTGGTCTCCCTGTCTCAGGTCTCTCTGATTCTCTCATGTTCTAATTCGCCTTCCACACTGCTCTCAAAGTGATTTTCCATAAATACAGATTGACAGTGGCTCCCTACTACCTCTGGGATAAAATGTAAATTCCTCCTTTGACTTTATTTTTTATTTTTTTGGAGGCAATCATGGATAAGTGACTTGCCCAGGGCAACACAACTAGTATATATCTGGGGCCAAATTTGAACTCAGGTCCTCCTGACTCCAGGGCTGGGATGTGTGATTCTTAAAAGCCATTCACAACTTGGACCTGACCTATCTTTTTACCCTCATCACACACTATTCCCCTTCCTACATTCTAAAGTTCAATCATACTGATCTCTCTGTTATTACTTATCTTCTCTGGGCCATGGATTTCTCATATGTAAAAGGAGGGGGCAGAACTAGATCGGTAGTTCTCAAACTTTTTGGTCTCAAGATACCTATACACTCTAAAATTATTGACAATCCCAAAGAACTTTTGTTTATGTGGGTTATATTCAGGAGTGTTCTGGTAAATGTTTAACAACCAGCTCACTTTTTAAAAAATACACATATCACATTTTAAAGTTCAATTTGCATTATTATCATTTTCTCCACCACTTTGTTGTTGTTATTGTTCAATCATTTCAGTCAAGACTGATTTTTGTTGACGCCATTTGGGGTTTTCTTGGCAAAGATACTGTAGCAGTTTGCCATTTCTTTCTCTGACTCTTGACAGATAGAGGAAACTGAGGCAAACAGGATTAACTGACTTGCCTAAGGTCACACAGCTAGTGTGGTCTGAGTCCAGATTTGGACGCTCAAAGAAGAGTCTAGTCCTAACTGACTTTAGTCCTAACTCTCTGTTCACTGTGCCACCTAGCTATACTTTCTTAAGTCTAGATAAACAATAAACTAATAAATCGAGCCACTATTTGTAGAATTTGCCAATTTCCAAAGGGCAAATGTCCACATTGAAAATTTAACAGCTGATTTTCTTGAGCCAAAATGAGTTAGCTCTCAGATACTACTGGATATCTATCAATATTTACTGCATTAGAAATTAAAATTAGCTTCTTTTTAAACATTTATGTACTTGTTTGTTTTTATGTAACAATAATGAATTCATTATGTGTTCACATAAATATTTTATTAAAAATAATTCTATTTTCCAAAACCAAAAAGAATTAGCAGGAAGAATGGTATTGTTTTACCTATTTTTACTGATGTCCATCATGATAGAAAACAGCTGGATTCTCAGATCTGCTTCTGCATAATAAATTGTAATATTTTGTTTTGTTTTAAGTATATGAAAAGTTTCTCACTTCACACAGATATATAGTTGGAAAGAGGAAGACTATTTTAATAGGGAAATAACGTCTTATTTTTGTCTTAAAATTTATTTTATCTCATAACTATTTGAAAATAGTTATATGAAAATTTTGACTTTGTAGACTCTTTGAAAGAGTTTTGGGGACTCCTGTGGGTTGTTGGACAATATTTGAGATCTGATGGGTTAGAGTATCTGTAAGGTCCCATCACTTTTGAATGTTTTATCCCAAATCTACAGTTTATGTACTTTTGTGGTTATTTTAGGCCATAATGCATTTAACTCTATCACATTTGGGGACTCAGGTATCTAACTAATGAATAGTACAGAGAACAAATACTGCTCATTTCAGAGGAGGAGTTAATTACCAAGGAGATCAGAAAGATTTCACGTTGGAAATGAGATTTAGTCTGCGTTTTGAAGGAAGGGTAAAGATTATACAAGCAGAAAGAAGGGTTTTACATGGAGCCTGGCAGCATGATAAATTGCCCCTATACCCACCATTTTATCCTCCTGGGAGGTTTTATGAAGTGCCTACAGTATGCCAGGCACGTGGGACAAAAAGATAACAAAACTGTCTTCACTCTCAAAGAGATTTAATTTTAATTGCAGAGATAAGGGGAAGAGGTGGTATGTGTGTGTATACACATGCACACATATACATATACTTACAGAGAAAGAAACTATAATATATACACAGTATGTATGGACTACCATATAGAGACTATACATTATATTCTATATATAAATTAATTTGTGCGTAGACTAATATATATTACTATATATACTACTATATGTAGATGACTATAGACTACAATATAAAGACTATAGAGATTTGTTTCTTCCTATTCATGTGTGTATGTATATGTCTACATACATATTACATGCATACAAACAGAGAACAAGAGCTCCCCAGTTCAGAGAAGCAGTAATCACCAAGGACCTTGAAGGACAGATAAAGATTAAACAACCAGAAATAAAGGTTTTTCTTGAAGGTTGGCAATGTGATAAATTGTGCTTGTACCTTCACTTATATTCTTTCCTGGGAATATTTTTCTTGATATCTCCAACGCATTTAATAAATGGTCCCAGGAGCATCTATATAGACGTGTGTGTTCCATATTTGTATGCATGTATATATATATGTGTGTGCATGTATGTATGCGTATAATACACATGGATGTATATATACAGAATACATATGTGTGTAGGGTGTTTATGCATATATAGGGGTATGTGTATATGTGTGTGTATATATGTATATGGATATAATATGTAAAAAAGAAAGTAAATCCAAAGTATTTAATCAAGATCAGAGGGAGAAGGGGAAGGGACCCTAACAGTTAAGGAGTTCAGAAAAGGTTTAATGTAAAAGCAGTGTTAGAGTCACACTTATTCATTTGCCGTACAGATCAAATAAGATAACGTGGTTGTGAAGAGCTTGGCAAACTGTGAAATACTTTACAAGTACTAAGTATAAAATTTAGAAAAATTGTTCAACCCTGGCACAACTTGTTAATTTGCTGATAATTTGTGGTCTTTAGCTAATGTGCATAATCCAAGTCCATTTTTGAAAAATTAAGAACCTACTATAAGTCCCATGCTACCTGAATACCCGTCAACAGCCAAATGAGAATTTTTAAATAAATGATGCTTCCTCTTCAACGATATTGTTTCTGGTGGTATTAACTTTTTAAGATATTCAATATGTGACTTAGCTTTCTCCACATTTATTGATGGTAATAACTGACATTCATATAGTAATTTATAATTTACAAAGCGTTTTTCATACATTAACTCATTTGATCCTCACAATAATTCCGAGGTAGGTATAACCAATCAATCCACCAATAAGCATTTATTAAACATCTACTGTGTGCTAGGAGCTAAACTAAGCCCTGAGGAAACAAAGGCAAAAATGAAAATCTCTACCTCCAAAGAGGCAAACAGGGTTAAGTGACTTGCCCAAGGTCACACAGCTAGTATGTGTCTGAGGCTGGATTTGAACTCAGCTCTTCCTGACTCAAGACCCAGTGTTCTGTTCAAAGATGGTAGAGACAATACAGTCAAACTCTCTTTGATAGTATAGATTGTCTCATTCTCTATCTTTATATCTCTAGTACCTGACACAGTGTCTGACACATAGTAGGTGCTTCATATATGCTTTGTGATTGACTGGCATACACATATAAGTGTGTGTGTGTATATAAATATATATATATATATATATATGTAGATATACACACATACATATACCCATATACATGTGTCTATATGTATATATACACCTCTCTGTGTGTGCCTATATATGTATATATATGTATGTATGTATATACATATATTATAAACCAAAATAAACAGAAGAGAATTTGGAAAGAGAACCACTAGAAGCTGGAGATATCACAAAAGGCTTTGTGAATAAGGTAGTGTTTGAACTGAGCTTTGAAGGAATGTAGGGATTCTACAAGAAAGGAAAGAGAAAGGAATGCATTCAAGGTGTGCTATGGGTATTATTATCACCATTTTATAAGCAACAAAACTAAGGATCAAAGAAATTAAATGACTTGACCAAGTTCATACAACTAGTGTCACAGGTAGGCTTTGAGCCCAGGTCTGTCTGACTCTGAACATAGCCCTCTATCCACTCCATTGTCTCTCAGTTGTACAACACCATTTGCTGTTACAAATTCTCTGGTCTCTTACTCTTTCTCCCTCCCTATGTCATGGAAAGGATGATTATTTTCACTCCAGATGAGCCATGCTGTTTTTGGTTATAGCACACTAGAGCAGCCCTCCTGTCTCTTACCATATTTCCCAGCTAGAAACCTGGCTTGCAATATTATTTCTGAGTCTGCTTCACTGGGTTCTTGATGCATTCCTTCACTCTTTCAATAATGGATCACCATGTGGTAGGGTGAAACTGACCTTAGTTTGGTGACCTCAATTCAGTGTTGAGATCTCCTGCCATGCATTAGCAGGGAGTTCGGTGGTGGCTCCAGCTTAGAGAGGGTGTGAAGGCAAATGAGTTCCACTCTGTCTCTCAAAGCAATAACAATTCACAATAGAACTTATACAATGCTCTGAGGAGTAATTGAGCCAGTCAGGGATTATAAGAACTCTTCATACACAGCACAATGAGGGCAAGATTTATTAGGGAGAAAGGCAGATTTATTAGGGGGAATACAGAGCTGAAGAGGGAATTGTTAAGCAAGCAAACAGAATGAATACACAAACGGTTACCCAACACAGTTTCCATGCTTCCCATGACTCCTGGCCAGCCTTCTCAGTTTCCAAAGTAATAGAGTCCCTTAGAGCATGACACAACAGAGCTTCCTGTCCAGGGTCTGTCTTCCTAGAAGAAACCCATGGCTCCTAGGACTACAGTTTACATCAGCGGGTGTGTGCCTCATCAGGGATGGTCCTAGATAAAAATCAAAAGGGAGGGAGCCAAAAGTCAAGGGAAAACTACTCATCAGCACAATTTGGCAAGCTCTCATCTGGCCAATTCTGACTTTCCACCTATGTCTGTGATAGCCCATTTCACAGCCCTTGTGATTTACTCACCCCAACACCCCCCCCAAGCCCCAACAAAAAAAAAATCTCAATGACATTTCATCACCATAATGCGTAGAAGTAGCACCAAAGAAATAGACGAAGTGGGTCTCTCACTTTGGCTCTAATACTGAGTGAAAGCAACTAAGATATGGGCATTATCTCCTGGAGCTTAAGGTGCAAGACAGATGATGAAAATGCAGACAGACATCTAAAGAACATCCAGCTTCAATGCAATGCAATGCAACAAACTGTGTGTTGTACTGTATTGAATTGATTTAAAAGAAAGAGGGGGAAAGGGGAGAAGGGAAGAGACCAAAGAAAGAAGGAGGGGAAGAAAAGAAAGAGTCCTTGGCAACTAGGTGGCACAATGGATAGAGTGCTGGGTCTACAGTCAGGAAGACCTGAGTTTAGATCTGCTCAGTCATTTACTGGCTATGAGACCCTGAGAAAGTCACTTTGCCCCTATCTGCCTCAAGTATATCAACTGTGAAACGAGAATAAATAATAGCATCTACATCCTAGAGGTGCTTGAGGATTAAATGAGATAATATTTGTAAAGTGCTTGGCACGGAGCCAGGACAGAAGAGAGTCTTAATAAATGTTTATTTCTTCCTTCCATCTCTATCCTCAAGGAGCTTACTTTCTAATATAAGGAAAAATATGCACATAGATAAATGAATAAATTATATATGCAAAGTAAATATAAAATAATTGGAGAGAAAAGGGAAAGCAAGAATAATAGAGAGAAATCAGGAAAAGACTATTTAAAGAAATGACATTTAAACCAAAGCTTTGAAGGGGACGTGAGGAGGGAGAACATTTTATAAAATGCCATGAGAGGAAGGAAATAGAATGCTTCCACCAAAGTTTAATAAGTTAATAAATTAATCAAGGTTTCACATTCAGTATCAGCCAATGGGAACAGCTAGATGGCACAGTGGGTAGAGCACTGGGCCTGGATCAGGAAGACCTGAGTTCAAATGCAGCCTCAGCACATACAAACTGTGTGACCTTGCCAAGTCACTTAACCCTGTTTGCCTCCATTTTGTTGTTTGTAAAATTAGCTGGAGAAGGAAATGGCAAAACGCTCCAGCATATTTGCCAAAAAAAAAAAAAGCAAGTTTGGGATCACAAGAGTAGGAAACAACTGAGCAACAAAACCAGTCAATGGATAGTAAGGGCTCAAAAAATATGAACAACAATTCTCAAAAGAAGAATTACAAGTTTTACAGCTTTATAAAATATCGCTCCAAATCACTAACAAGAAAAACGCGAATTAAAGCAATTCTGTTTTGTCTCACACCCAACAGACTGTCAAGGATGGCGGAAGATGGAAATACTCGATGCTGGAGGGACCACGGAAAGACAGGCACAGCAAAGTTGGAAGAGCTGTGAAGTGGCCAAGTCGTTCTGGAAGACAACTTGGAATTGGGCTAATAAAGTCATTAAAGCGTCTACAGCCTTTGACACAGAGATCCCACTGATAGGTGCACGCCACAAAGATGTCGAAAAGTTCCACATACACCAAAATACCCAACGACGGCACCTACTGTGGGAACAAAGAACCGGAAACAGAGTCGGCGTGGGGGAAAGTGCGTTTCGTGGGCCATTGAATGGAAAAGAAGCAAAGGTTATTACATGCTTGGCTGGGGTGCGGCTGAAAGGAACTCCCCAACACCTCCTATGACTATGTCTTTCCCACAGATATCTTACTAAAAAAAAATCCCCTGAAGGGCAGATAGGGGACAGGTACAATGTTCATCTTTGTCTTTTAGCCACGCCCAAGCACTTGGGGAAAGTACTGTCAGTTGTCTCATCTACAAACACAAAGGACAAAGCAACAGAGTGAGAAAGGAAGATGCAGGAGGTTGAAGGGAGGAACATCCAGAGAGGTAATTTTAAGACTAGGACAGAATCCACCTCACCTCACTTCTAGGTTAATATTCTAGCTGTTGTTAGTCAATTAGCATTTAAACTGCTCACAAGCTACACGGTAAACTGGCATGTAGCTTTTAGGATTTGGCAATCTAAAAGACTTTTTAAAAATCACCTAGCATCTCTAAAATTTAGGATTATAGACCCATAGATTTAGAATTGGAAGAGATCTCAGGATCATTTAGTCCAAGCTCCTATTTTTACAGGTGAGGAAACTGAGGTCCAGTGAGGATAAGTGACTTCCATAGTCACATAGGTAATCCACTGAGCTTGGATTTCAACTCAGGTCTCTCATTCTAAATTCAAAACTCTTTCCGTGATGTCACTAATAGCAATATAAAGCAACTTTGCAACTAGCTTTCAAATATCACATCTTCCAAAATTCTCCTTGGTCCCCTCCTTCTACTCCTCCTCAGATCTTCCAACTAAGCAAACATGAGTAGGATCACAGCATATGCATTCAGAACTCTCTCAGAAACAGATTTTGACAAAGGAGGATTGGTAAAGGATATAGCACCTGAATTGAGTCTTAACCAAAGTTTTGGATTTCAACAGAGAGAGGGGAGGGCATGTGAAACATGGGAAACATCAGAAGCAAAGACGTATAGTCGGATATTATTCAATATGCTCAGAGGATAATGAGTATCCAATTTTTACTGAAGCTCCTTTGGCCTACAGATGAATGTATCATGGTGTCATTAGTTATCAGTAGGGCCCGAGATCTATTGAAAAGTTCTGACTTTCATCTTGACTTTGAGGCCAACTCTTTATTCATCACACCATACTATTTTCCATTTTCTATGTGTAATATTTATATGGAAAATATTTGCTACCCTGAAAGGCAGTGAGAAATAGTCAAAAGAGTGTTGGAATAGAAGGCAGGAAGGTTGGAGTAGAAGACCATCACTGATCACCTTTATAACACTGGGTCCTTCTCTGAACTATTGTGAGCCTCAAACTCCTCACCTACAAAGTGCAGGTAGTATCTGTATTACCTGCCTAAAAGGATTGTTTGGAGGAGCAAGAGAAAATGGAATAATGTAGGTTAAACACTTTGCAAGTCTTTAAGTGATATCTGAATGTCAGCTATTAATATTATTTAGTACTATATTATTTAGTAATTTAGTAATGTTATTTATTCATTTGTCATTATTAAATTAATTTATTCATATCTTTTCTTGCCAGCTGGTCTAGGAGACAGAATTTAGATGCCATCTATGTCCCAGCCCACTCTGGAGATTCATTACTCAAGAATCCCATGTGTCTTTTTCCAACAACAGTCTGACCATTGTCCAAATCATTCCTTGGTCTTCTGTGTGATCTTTTGTGATCTATTGGTTTTTAATACAACACTGTGATTGCGCCACATGTTTAGTGGGTATATTATCAGTCCCCACATTCTGCAGATGAATACTTACCACCAAAGATAAGGGAAACTTTGGTTGCTAGGAGCCTAGCAATGAAGAATGCATGGATTTTTAAGACATGGAACTATAAGCACTGTGACCAAGAAAAAGGGGCAGAGGAACAAAAATGACCATTCATTCCGTGTCCGACAACATCTTCTGCCACAACATAAAAGCACTTTCTACATCTTCCAGATGGTTTGACCTAATAGTTTTAAAAGCTGATGCAGAATATAGGGCACCTCCCACCAAGAACTAAAGCTGATTACTTCTTCCTCTTAAAAAAAGAAAATGTACCCTTTGGGACAAGGATACTTAAACTGGGATCCATGGACCTCCAAAAAGTCCATGGATAGATCTCAGGGAGCCTATGAATTAGGATAGGGGGAACAGTCACATTATTTTAATATAATTGGTTTCCTTTGTAACCCTGTTCTTAATTTTATACACTTAAAAACATAATTCTGAGAAGGGGTCCATAGGCTTCATCAGACTGCTATAGAGATCTAGGACATACACACAGGAAAAATTAAAAACCTCCACTCCAGGAAGTGATGAATAACTACTGAGTTACAGATTATCACAGTAGGACAGCATATTTGAGCACCAAAGTTTCTGTCTGTTGTGATGAGCCTAAGGCACCTTCCCTGCCATTTTCATGGTTGCTAGATAGAAAGGCCCAGGGAAATTAGAGGCTACACCAGCTGCAAATGTGCCTTATCACAGTTACAGCTGTAGGTAATTATTAGGAATAATAACTGATAATATTGACATAGTCTATTTCAAATAAAGATCCTAGAGCAGGTGACAAATTCCTACAAGCTGAGATCTGTTCCCACTTCTAATTAGGGATTGCTGTATCCATCTCTGAAACACAGATAGAGGATAGTACTGCAAAGAACCAATGCAAACACACAGGTACACACACACACACACACACACACACACACACACACACACACACACACACACACACACACACACACACACACACACACACACACACACACACACACACACACACACAGAGAGAACTATACAGCAACTAAGTATAGAAAGTAAGTTGAATAAGCAAGGTTGGAGGAGCAGGGGTTGAGAAGAAAACCTGTTGCTTCCCTTTTGGACATACTGAGTTTGCAACACAAAAGGAGATCTAGTTGAAAATACCCAAGAGGCAACTAAAACTAGCAATTCAGGAGAAAAATTAGGGCCTTATTTATAATAAGCATTTAAATATCAAAATGAATTTAATTGACATATGTACATCAAAGTATTACAATTCTTTGGCAATGTATATATAAAAATTGTAAAGCATGAAAAAATAAAATAAATACTTAAATGTACTTTTAAAAAAAAAAGCAAAAGGAAAGGAATGAATATTAAAGGAGCAAAATGTATAAGATAATTTGAGAAAAATGTGAAGGCCAGTTCCTAGGAAAAGTACAAGAGAATGGAGCTTCTTCACCATTAGGTTGGGCAATTGTTTCAATGCCAATTCAAGAATTCCCTCTGTCATATATACTCATATAGTCATTTTTCCTCAAGGTTTTCCTTCAAGGTCAGAATAGGTTGGTCTCCCTTACTTGGGCAGTGCAATGATTTTAGCTCTACTAAAAATAAGCAAAGCTCTGACACAAAAGCTGGGAAAGGGGAATATGAAATGTTTTAAGTAAAGAAACTCTTGAGTAAAGAGTTTCAGGTTTCCAGATCCACTATTCTAATTGGCCCTATCTATCAAAAGGAAAGCAGCTAAATTATTTATTTTTGGAAATTAACAAAACGCTCTAGCACATAGTTCATCTCATTTTGTGATTGGAGGGGAGATGGGCCGCCCTACAGTCAGTGATCCCCACTGTGGAAATATTTGGGTTTGTTTAAAGCATTTCAGATTTCAAGGAGATATGTAAGCCCCCATGGTGGCACACAATGAAACTGGTCACAAAAGATGTCTCCTTAAAAAAAGCCGTTTCCTTCGAGGAGGTGAGCAGTAATATAAAACATGTTTTTGCTCTGTGAAGTTTTAAAGAAATGCATTAACCACAGTAATGCTTGGGCCTTTCCCTTCATTAGTATTCCAGTTAAATATACACAAATGACAAGCTGCTCCGCCTTGTGTTGTCCTGGGACAAATCTTTAAAAAAAAATACATTGTCTGCCTTGCTAATTGTGTTTATGATGCAAAAAAACTTTTTTAATCACTGAAGACAATAAAATAGATTGGCATTTTGTTCGTTTGTGTTTTATTATTGCTTTTATCTTTTATTTAATATATCTTTAAAAAAGAAAACATAAAAGAGAAGATTAGCAATGGCCCAAACCTTTTTCCCTCAGGACTAGGTCAATATCCCTGATCTCAGAGTAGAAGAGGAAGTATAATATGTCTATCATGCTCTCTCTTCTACAATCTCCTTTATTTGAGTATTTCATCTTCCATCTTTTCCTCTACCATCTTCTCCCTAGGAAGTCTACCAGAATCATGCTGCAATTGAAATTCTGACAAGCCCAGCCAACACAAAAACAAATGCTGGTTAAGCTATAATGGCCAACACTGAGTAGCCTAGAGGAAGAAAAAGACTTGGAAATTATCATGGAATTTTAACTTGTCTTTATGCAATTAAGACATATCTGGGTTTCTAAATTTCAGCTTGAACAAGCACAGAAACCCCCAGTGGAGAAATGTATTTCAATATGTTCAGCTGTTTTGTGTCCTCTCTCTTTTTTCAAAAAACCAAATTGATTGAATCATTTCCAACTTGGGTAAAGAATGGTCTGCTCCCATTTAAAGATTCAAATTCATACACTCCATTAAGGGGTTGTTTTTAGTTTGGGGTTTTCCTACTGTAGAGTCCAGATCCCTAGGAAGAAGTAAACAGACTCATGTTAACTCGATTTCAAACCCAAACCAATGGAGTCATGTCCAATGTCATATCGGCACTAAGCTTTCTGTTGTTTGCCAAATATAGTAATGGAGACTGTGCTCTCATCTCATACTTACTTGTATTTTCCACCATGTTCAACACAAATTCTTACCTATAAGAGCCATGGTATAGTGATGAGTACTATTCTTAGAACAGCGGTTCTCAACCTGCGGGTCACGTCCCCTTTGGGGGTCAAACAATCCTTTCACAGGGGTCACAGGGGTCACCTAAGACCATCGGAAAACACATATTTCTGATGGTCTTAGGAACCGAGACACCGCTCCTCTATCTGTCTCCAGCCAGGTCCGCCCACATATGAGTATTAAAGGGTCACAGCATTAGGAAGGTTGAGAACCACTGTCTTAGAGTAATAAGACCTGGGTTTGAGTCCCAGCTCCTGTACCTACTAACTAAGCAAATCACTTAGTCACTTGAACCTCAGTTTATATCTAATCCTTTCTCCCACCCACCATAAAATAAAGGTAACCACCTTGGAAATTGTTGTGAGGATAGCAATTTGAAAATCTAAATCTCTATATTAATGTTAAAATGCACCATACTGTCTCCTCTATTTGAGAATTAGTATTAATCCTAAATAACAAGGTTTTTTATTGGTCAAAACTGCTCATTCTTTTGATGATTCCTAGTAGTCAAAAAATTCATTACTTGGTGGCTAACTTTCTGACCACTATTGTTGTTTGGTTGTTTTAATCACATCTCAATTTTCATGACCCCATTTGGGGGTTTTCTAGGGAAAGATACTAGAACAGTTTGCCATTTCCTTCTCCAGCTCATTTAGCAGATGAGGAAATTGAGGCAAACAGGGTTAAGTGACTTGCCCAGGGTCACATAGCTAGTAAGTGCCTGAGGACAGATTTGCACACAGGAAGATGAGTCTTCTGACTTCAGGCCCAGGTGTCTATCCATTGCATACCTAGCTGCCCATTCTGATGATGAGTTTTATGTAATGCTCACATTTATAAATATAACTAGGCTAGTCCTTAGACAGCAAACATAGCCTATTATTGGGCCTATATAGAAGGCCATCCCAGACTGGTAGAATCTGACTGAATTGGAACTCCATTTGCATAGCTTTCAAGAACCCAGGGTTAATCCCCCATCATAGTAAGGAATCAGAATAGGACTTTTATAGAAAACTACATAGGTTTCCCTAAGATATTCAAAGAACCAGAGGAAACCATCCAGCACTTTGGATTCTCTGGGGTAGATTTATGGGAAAATATGAATTAGGATATCAAAGAATGAGAAAGAAAGAAAAGATTATGTGTACTGGTGGAAGGAGTGCCCATACCCATAAAATCACAGAGCCACATAGTAATACCATAGAAAGATTAGTCACCTGAGGGTCAAAATCTTTTAAATCCCTCAGTGACTTGGATTGAGCACCTTGAGCCTCCTTGGGTATAGAGAAGCAGCATAGTTTAGTAGAATAAGTTCTTAAGTCTGAAAATTGGCTTTGGCACTTACTATATATGTGATTATAGGCAAGTACTTAACCTACTCTGCCAGCTTCAGTCTGCAAAATGGGAATAAAAATATTCATTTGGGCTACCACAGAGGGTAACTCAGATGCAACTGCTTCACCCATTTTTCTTTGTTACAAAGGAATATGGTATATAAGGACATTACTATGATTGACACAAAAATAAAACAAAACGCACCGATATGATAAAAGATAAAATAAATGGGACTTGTTACTGATTCAATGGCCCATCAGTCAATCCAACAGTACTTTAACCTAGGGTAATACTTTAAGAAGATATGCTTGATGATCAATAAAGCAATTATCCCTTTACTACCACTCTGATCATTACCCTAAAATAAGAATTATGATCTGAGTAGGAAATATTACTACCTCACTCCGCTGAGATCCTGCTCTAGAAAAATTCAACTAGAGAAAATGTTAGCGGAACCTCCTTCAGAGCAATAGAACCTAAGCTGGACACACTGGGTAACAAAAGTTCACAGGGTCATTGTCTGAAAGAAATCAGTCTGGACTTTAAAAAAAATGAGTCTTCAACACACTCCTTCAGACAGCTGATATTTACTTTTATCGGAAACAGATCTGACCTGATAAAAGCAAAGAGGAACAGCTCTGGGGGACATTTTTCAAGCTGGTGACAAGGCTTCAAGAAGTGTTTCAGGGCTGTCATTTAGGGAAACAGACAGGGCAGACTTTTTGTATCAGATTTCTTGGAGAAATGTCTGATATCCAAGGTACATAGCAAGGTATATATAAGACCAAAAGCCATTTCCCAATAGAGATATGAACAAAGAGTTCTCAAAAGAAGAATTTTAAACTCTTAACAAAAATAAGGAAAAATGCTCCAAATAGCTAATAACAAGAGAACAAACATTAAAAACAACCTTGAGGTTTCATCTCATGCTCAGCAAATTGGCAAAGAGGACAGAAGATGGAATTAGTCAGTGGTAAATGGATTAGGGAAAGGCAGGTACACATGTATTGTTCACAGTGGTATGAATTAATATAACTATTCTGAAAAGAAATTTGAGATTATGCAAATAAAGTGCATAAAATGGCCATTTCCTTGGTCCAGAGATTTTAGATACTAGTCATATACCCCAAGGAGATCACATGTACATAAAAATATTTAGAGTAGCATTTTTTGTTATAGCAAAGAACTGGAAAAATGTTCATCAATTGGGAAATGGCTAAACAGACTAAGGTACTGTAATGGCAAGCACAGAAGTAGTTCACACCTTGTTTCAGTTCAAGTTTCTTTTGAGCCTTGTAGCAAGTCTGTTAAGAAACAAAACATGTGAACCCCATAACTTGTGAACTCTAGAACTCAGGAACTCCTGCAACAGGAAGTGAAGGAGCTAATGACCATATATAAGGAGAGGCCCAGGCTAGAGACAGCAGAACTGAAAAGAGGATTCTTGTGGTGGCAGAGTCAAAAAGGAGAAAACTTGTGGTATCCCAGCACTCTATTTGTCTATTCTGTCTGTGTTGATGTTTGTTTCTGATACTTTGTACAGAAGCCCTGGGACCTTACTGGAAGCCCTGAAAGAGGATTTTCTGGTTGTATGTTTACAGAAATCCTGGAGGAGGGTTTTGGAGGTCTTGGGACTTTACTGATGATTTGTGCTGACCTCTTGGACCTTGTTGGTGGGTCTGTGTTGATTTCTATGTTGATGATTTGTGTTGAGTTCTCAGACCTTGTTGGTGGGGCTAAGTTGATTTCACAGGAAGACAGTGAATTGATGATGGCACCAGCAACGTATATGAATACTATTGTGGCTCTTTTAAGCTTTGTCTTCCCAGAAACAGGCACTGTGAGGGGCTTGAGGTGGACTGGACACTGTGAACTTCAATATGGAATGGGAACTGGACAAAGAACTGGAAAAGGAGCTGGACAAGGAACTGGGAGCTGCCTGCCTTTGAACCCAGGTGACAGTTGGAGCTGGGACCATGGAAGAGGAAGCATGGAAGCTAAGAGCCAGCCTCAAGTCAAGCTAAAAGAAGACTTCACTTGGATACTGTGTACTGACTGAGATTATGATTAACTGTGACATAG
The DNA here is from genome assembly GCA_028627135.1 of Pseudochirops cupreus. Lineage (NCBI taxonomy): Eukaryota > Metazoa > Chordata > Mammalia > Diprotodontia > Pseudocheiridae > Pseudochirops > Pseudochirops cupreus. The sequence goes on from CM053580.1 coordinate 490,037,605, forward strand.
GAGTGGAGAACTTCGACTTTTGTACTTTGTGATTGAATTAAGGATTTTGTGATTGACTAAATAAAAGTACTTTGTTTAAAACTATGTGACCACTTTGGTAAAAACAATGTAGTCATTTTAGTGATAAATTGTTGGGTTGTAACATAGCGAATGCTGTACCTTGGTTTTCTGTGAATGTTTTGCTCTGATTTGTTATTGAATAAATAGAGAGTTCACTATACTATGTGATCAGAACCTTGAAAGCTGTTCACAGCAGTAGTCCTCTGAAAAGCTGCTCGTGCTTGGCTTTACAGACACTTGAATGTAATGAAATATTGCTGTGAAAGAACAAATGCAATGAATACAAAGAATCATGAAAAGCCTTACTTAAATTGATACAAAGTGAAATAAACAGAGCCAGGGAAATAATAAATGCAACTACTAACAATGTGAATAAAAAAACCTACAAAACGATTGAAAATTAATGTTGCAAAATTACAAAGAACAAGCTTGGACATAAAGAAGAGATATGAGAAGATATCTCTCCCCACTCCTTTACAGAGGAGGAAGGTGAGGGGAATTCCATAGATGTTGGACATTGCATATTATGTAAGTTTGGCTCAATACATTGATAATTTTCTGCTATTTTTTTCCCTCCTTCTATTTAAAAAAATTCTTATAAGTGATGGCTATCTGGTAGGAGGAGGGAAGAAACACAAGGGAAATCTAGATAATATAAAAAACAAATGATGTCAATAAAAATTTACTTTTTAAAAAGTACTTCCTTTAACATTAATTTTAAGTGATTTTAGGATCACTGAATAAGCACTCTTCAGATCATAGCATGAGCATGCCTAAGTCTTTCAAAGTTGTTTTTCTGTGCTGTGTTGTTTTCCTTGTGTTTATTGTTCTCTTGCTTCTGTCAGGTAATCATAGAATCACCAAAAGTTAAGAGCTAAGAGGGGCCTCAGACATCATCTAATTCAACCCTCTAATATTATAGATGAAGTTAAGGCTCAGTCAGATAAAGTGATTTTTCTCATGGTCACACAGGAAATAACGAAGATGGAATTTGAACCCAAGTCTTTTGATTCCAAATCCAAGGGGTTTGTAACAGCCAAGTAAAATGAAGTATAAGGGAGATTAATTAGCAGACTTTTCTACAAATCATCCTTGGGCAGGTTCATTAAGCCTCATTGCAACCTAATCAGAAGTTGTCTTTGTCTTCCTAACATGGTACCAATTAACATGCCCCAACACTCTATGGTGAGATGCTTATCAAACATTCCAAACAAATCCTGCCCTTGCAAGTTCACCAAGTTGTTTGGGGAATTCCCTAATCAACTTCTTTCATATTCTACCTCTACTTAAATATTTGCCAGCAAACCAAACTGGGATGCCTTCGGCACATTGATTCATATACCAAGTTCTGGATAGTTCTCTGGAGATCTAGGAAGTCTCCACCAGCTGTCCTTTCTTTAACCTCCTTCTGTGGTTCTTTGCTTTAAGAGTGCCAGCAAAGGAAATGTTCCCAGATTTAATTATCTTTTTAAAGGCTCCAAACCTCTCATAGCTGTATGGGCCTGAAGGTGATGCTGGGAAAGTACTTACTCTCAAAAGTTAGATGATAAGATGATTAGGTATTGTTATCTATGTGAATGATGTCTGACTCTATGACTCTCCTTCCAAGCCAGTACTAAATGGCCTCTGAGATCTTCTCCAACTCTGTTTCTGGGAATTGATCTCCGTAGGACAGTTCTTAAAAAGAAAAAAAAATTCTCTTTGTTGTTATTTCTGAAATGTGACTCAGAATTCAGCATAATCAGGCTTTCACATTACAAAACTCTACTGCTATTGTGAGCCACCTAGAGATCAATACCTCCTTTCCAAGTAAATGCCTTTACCTCTTTTAGATAAGTTCAGGAAAGGTAGACCAAAAAAAAGACATACATGGCACTCTGATGGAATTCTTGGAATAACTATTTTTTAGACACCAAAATTTTATCCATACTAGAAGAATTTTGTTTGTTTCCTCCATTCTCTCCCAGCAGAAAACTTTCTTGTTTCTAGTTTCAATCCTTTAAACCTAGTTAGGCTACCTCCCTTCAATGGTCTCTTCTGCATTAACAAGTGAATCCCTTTTTTTTAAATTCTGAATTTAAGCACCCAAAAGGAACTTATTCATACACAGAGCAAAACACAAAGAAAGAAATCTCTAGGAAACCATGAGTGTTCATTTTATACTGCTTCCTTTCTTTAAGTATAAGACAAATTTTACATGTAACTTTCAAAGCTGTTCAAATTGCCTGTGTCTCCTTCTGAACTTCCTTCTGTTCTGTACATTTTTTATGTTTCAATGCCCCTCTTTTTTTTTACGTTATTATTGCTAACCCCTCTCTATCCTATTCCCCCCATCAAAGGAAAAAAGTTCTTGTTACAAATAAACGTATAGTTAAACAAAATGAATCCATATTGTAGTAATATCCAAAAATGTGTCTCTTTCTGCACCATGCATCCATCCATCTTCCATCATGACATGTTTGGTCATTGCATTGATCAGCAACCTTGTCTTTCAAAGTTGTTTTATTTTCCATTTTGTTTTCCTTGTATAGATTGTTCTATTCACTTCATCTGTCCAATCATACTATGTACCATGATTCTGAATCTCTTTTGTCATTTCATACAGTGCAATAATTATGCTTTATTTTAATGTAATGGAGGTCTATCTAGTGCATGCCCAAGGTACATTGGCTTACTTCCCCCACAGGTCAACTTTCCCATGTAGAGATCCTGAGGAACCTGCTCCCAGGACAGTTGTGATGATGTTAAGGAAAGTATATTGAAGGGACTGTGGAACATGTGTAGACATTCTGCAACAACAGTCCTGGTTGGCTGATGACATGATAAATGAGAGGATTTTGGTTGACTGAAGAGAAGTCTTAGGGGCAACTAGATGGTGCAGTAAACAGAGCACCAGCCCTGGAATCAGGAGGACCTGAGTTCAAATTTGGCCTCAGACACTTAACACTACTAGCCATGTGACCTTGGGCAAGTCACTTAACTCCCATTGGCTTGCCTTCCACCTTCAAAAGGCAAAAGAAAAAAGAGGAGCCTTAAACAGTTTTAGTTATGTCCCTTTGCCTTCAGCCATTCTCATTTCAGTTCTATTCTCATACTGATGACTCCTTTGTTCACAGTTTTATGAGAAATATCTCATTCTATCCACTCCTTCCTTTCTACCCTAATATGTTCCTTTTACCTTCCCTTTTCTTTCTCCTCTTCAAAACCTGAGAGCTGAAGAAATTGAGATTAGAATAGTAAGTAGTAGTGGGAATTGAGTGAACCACACTGACTCCATCTTGTGACTTAATTCTGAAGCTAGCTCAGTTCCCTTTCTTTTCAATTATGCCTCTAGTCTAATAGTTGTCTCATGAAATAACTTTATTCATTTGTGAGAATTGTGAGACAACTTTGTTTCATTGTTTGAACCTAGCCCCATGTGGCTGGGAAACCATACCACTTCTACCTAATATTTAGAGAACATTAACAAAGAACCTAGGTTATGCTGACCAGAAACCCAGTCAGATCCAAAGATTAAGCAAGGAATTTTCTCACAATTATATATCACAAGCAACCAATATGTCTTTATCTGAAAACTGGTTAATTGCTTGTTGTTTCCATATCCCTTTGATTATTACATTTGTTGGGAGTAGAACACCTCTTTTTCTGTTTTGAGGGAATTGTGCCTAACTTGGAAAGTCCCTAATCTTTCCTCCAATTGGAAATCAGATCACCTAATTTTGTGTCCCGATCAATTGCTTTTTTAAATTAGTTGTACTATTTGATTAATTGCTTTTAATATATAAAAATCTGTTTTCCCTTGTATTTGGGGTCCAGTGCCAAAAACAAGGAGGCCTGGTCCTGGTTTGTTGAGCAATCAGCATGTATTGCTCAATAAATCGATATACTCAGAAGATTGAACCTATGCTTCCTCAGTCACTTCATCTTTCATCAACCACAGGACAGAACTAATATGGCCCACTAGGACTTCCGTTATTATTATTATTTATTATTATTATTATTATTATTTAACTCCCTCAATACCCTCTGAAGAAATTAATACTGTGAAAATTCTTGTAAAAGGGTAGGTTGGAATCCGCTTATATTTTCTCTAGAGCTGACTTAAATTTTCAGGTGGATTTGGAATCCACCAAATAAATGCTAAAAATCAGGGCTTGAGTTATTGTTTTATTGATTGTCTAGACTTAGGAAGGAGACAGAGAAAATGTTCATCATGCCAAGTAAACTTAAAAGTGTGGGGTGTGTGTATTTCTTTTTTTGGAGAGCTGGTTGCTAAGTTATTGCTGGCACACCACTGGACCCACGTTTCTTCTTGCCCCAATTAGAATGTTAGCACTACATCATCATTCAGCTCCTTCCAAATTCTTAAATAAATTTATTTTCCTAGGTTTCTCTTCCTTTTGTGCATGTTTTTCAAAATTTCTACTTAGCTCTGGATTTTTCATTTGATGAAATACTTGAAAGACCTCTGTTCCAAAGGACTTAAATTCTTGTGCCTGCAGGCTGCATATTGACTTAGAGAAACATATTAATATTATCTATGTTCTATTGTATTTTTTACTTATTTTGTTAAATAATTCTCAATTACATTTTAATCTGGTTTAAGTCACACAAAGATTATTGTAAGCAATACAGCCTGTTGTCCTTATGTCTGAAAAAGAAAATGCTCTATTCCATTAATGGTTCTTTTTCAGCTTTGTAGGTTAAACTATTCTTGGTTGTAAGCCTGTATCATCTGCCCTTTGGAATATTCTATTCAGAGATCTCCTCTGTTTTTTAGCAGAAATTACCAGGTTGTGATTCTGACTGTGATCTCTCAGGACTTGAACTTCTTTCTGAATGTTGGAAATAGTTTTTCTTTGACATAGGAGCTCTAAATTTTGTCTATAACATTTCTAGGACTCTCCTTCGTGGAGTTTCTGTTAGGAGAAGATTGGATATATTCTTTCTACCTCACAAATTCAGAACATTTCAAGGAAAGGCCAGCAGGAATTACTAAAAAGTCAGAGTTACAGCTTTCTTGGAAAGAATATATAATTTTGTTAAATTCAAAAATAAATATAACTATATGTATGAAAAATTTGGAGAAACAGGAAGAGCTTTCCAAACGGATGCAGTATAAAACAGAAATAAAAGAGCAATTTACATGACAACTACAATACTATAAGGGAAAAGAACAATGAGTCACGTCAGAATTCTGGTCAATACCATGAGTGACTTCAGTGTATTAAAGATGAGTTATGCCTTCTGAGGTCTTGTCAGAAAGATGGCGGAACACAGGTATGGAATGAGGAATGCATTATCATTATCAGACACAGCCAAGGTGTCGATTTGTTTTGCTTAATTGCATAGGAAAATTCTAATGGAGATGAGTGAGAGCAATATATTTTTTAAGCATGGATATAATATTTAAAGAAGAAGAAGAAAAGTTGCCTTCCCTGCTAAACATTGATTCTAAGGAGGGGAAGATTATACACACCTCCATCCTCTCAGTGTACGGGGTAGGGACCTTCCGCGTCTGACTATTTTAAATGTTGACCAATGAATGCCATGGCTATGTTGACTGGTTTTACTGTTTTTCTTTGATATCAGGGATAGATTGGGTGGGGATAGAGTAGGGAAGGGGTTGAGGTTGGAGATAACATCATACATGCTTATGATGATCTAAAACACAAAAGGTATCATTAAGACTCGAGAGAGGGGGTAGAGCCAAGATAGCAGAATAAAAGCAGAGACTTACTTGAGCTCTCCCCCAAACCCTTCTAAATATATGAAAAAATTACTCTAAACCAATTCTAGAGCTACAGAACCCACAAAATGACAGAATGAAACAAATCTCCAGCCCAAGACAACCTGGAATGTCGACAGGAAAGGTCTATCACACTGGGCTCAGAACAGAGTACAGTCCAGCATAGATGGGGCTGGAGCAGACCTCAGGGTACTGAATCATTAGCAGCTGTGGTTGTTTCCAGACTTCCCAATACACAAACACGAAAAAAAGTAGCTCAGTGGGAAAAGTCTGTTAGACCTGGGTGAGAGAGGAACATGGTCCAGACCTACACCCAAGGAGGAGGAGGTGACAATGGTGGCAGTGGCAACAGCAGCAACTGCTTCTGGAGCTCTGGGCCAACAGTTGGTGGGGGGGGATCAAATTACTGATCAGAGGGGGATTGCAGGGATCTCTTTGCTGGAGCTGAGGCAGGATTCTCTTGCTTTGCCCTGCTTAGATCAGGTTTGCAGTCCTGGGTGGTAGGTAAGGAGGAGTGCTGATGTGGCAGAGCTTGTGGCTGCAGAAATCTTCCTCATAGTTCCAAGGCAGAAAAGAATGCTTGTGGTCACTCAGAGACCAGAGCACAGGCCAGGAAAGGAGTAAAAAGACCTCCCCTTTGATCATACCACCTTGGAAGAGTTGAAAATTTACAGGTCCCTAGAAGTATCTCTGAAAACAGATGCCCAAAACCCCTGAAGCTTGGGACAGTACACACACACACATACAAACACACACACACACACACACACACACACACATACACACACACACACACACATACACACACACATACACACACACACACACACACACACACACACACACTGGAAGCAAAGTCCTACTTTGACAGAGTTAGAAAGTCAAGTATTTGGCTGGGAAAATGAGCAAACAGAGTAAAACAACTTAGACTATAAAATATTACTTTGGTGACAAAGAAGATTAAAACATACAACCAGAAGAAGGCAACAAAGTCAAAGCTCCTACATCAAAAGCCTCCAAGAAAAATATGAATTGGTCATGGCTGTGGAAAAGTTCAAAAAGGATTTTGTAAATCAAGTAAGATAAATAGAGCGAAAATTGGGAGGAGAAATGAGAGTGATGCAAGAAAATCATGAAAAATGAGTCAACAACTTGCTAAAGGAGATCCCAAAAATATTGAAGAAAATAACACCTTAAAAAATAGACCAACCCAAATGGCAAAAGATGTCCAAAAAGCCAATGTGGAAAAGAATGCCTTAAAGGCAAATTTGGCCAAATGGAAAAGGAAATCCAAAAGTTCACTGAAGAAAATAATTCCTTAAAATTAAAGTGGAGCAAATGGAAGGTAATGACTTTATGGAAAATCAAGAAATTACAAAACAAAACCAAAAGAACGAAAAAATAGAACACAATGTGAAATATCTCATTGAAAAACACCGCTGACCTGGAAAATAAATCCAAGAAAGATAATTTTAAAATTATTGGACTACCTGAAAGCCATGATCAAAAAAAGAGCCTAGACATCATCTTTCAGGAAACTATCAAGGAAAATTGCCCCGATATTCTAGAACCAGAGGGGAAAGTAGAAATGGAAAGAATCCCCCAATCACCTCTTGAAAGAGATCACAAAAGGAAAACTTCTAGGAATATTGGAGCCAAATTCCAGAATTCCCCAGTCAAGGAGAAAATATTGCAAACAATCAGAAAGAAAAGAGTTGATTATTGTGGAAACACAATCAGGATAACAAAATATCTAGCAGCTTCTACATTAAGGGATCAGAGGACTTGGAATATGATATTCTGAAGGTCAAAAGAGCTAGGATTAAAAACTAAGAATCACCTACTCAGCAAAATTGAGTATAATACTTCAGGGGGAAAATGGACATTTAATGAAATAGAGGTCTTTCAAGAATTCTTGATGAAAAAACCAGAGCTGAATAGAAAATTTGACTATCAAATACAAGAATCAAGAGAAGCATGAAAAGGTAAACAGGAAAGAGAAAGCATAAGGAACATATGAAAGTTGAACTATTTACATTCCTACATGGAAGGATAACACTTGTAACTCATGAGACCTTTCTCAGTATTAGGGTAGTTGGAGGGAATACATATATATGTATAGATATAGATATAGATATATGTATATATATTATATATATGATGTCATATATATAATATATACATACACATATATACACATATACACACATATATACATATGTACATACATACACATATGTACATGACTATGCATATGCATGCATACATGTGTATATACATATATATGTATGTGTGCATGCAAATGTGTGTGTATGCATATATATGCATACGTGTGTGTATAGACAGGGGGCACAGGGTAAGTTGAATATGAAGGGCTGATATCTGAAAAATAAAATTAAGGAGTGAGAGAAGAATATATTGGGAGAAGGAGAAAGAAAGAGATAGAATGGGGTTAATTATCTCACATAAAAGAGGCAAGTAAAAGCTTTTACAATGGAGGGAAGAGAGAGGAGGTGAGAGGGAATGAGTAAACCTTACTCTCATGGGATTTGGCTAAAAGAGGGATTAACATACACACTCAATTGGGTATCTTACACTACAGGAAAGTAGTGGGGAAAGGAATAAGGAAGGGGGGATGATAGAAGAGAGTGCAGAATGGTGGGGAGGGTAGTCAGAAGCAAACTTTGAAAAAGGATAGGGTCAAAAGAAAAAATAGAATAAATGGGGTGCAGGATAAGATGAGGGATATATAGTCTTTCATAACATGACTATTATGTTATAACTATGCATGTATAGCCTATATTGAAATTCTTGTTTTATCAGTGTGGGTGGAGAGGGGAAAAGGGAGAGAATTTAGAACTCAAACTTTTGAAAACAAACGTCAAAAATTGTTTTTACATGCAACTGGGAAATAAGATATACAGACAATGGGGTATAGAAATCTATCTTGCCCTACAAGAAAGTAAGGGGGAAGAGGATAAGGCGAGGAGGGAATGATAGAATGGAGGGCAGACTTGAGGGAAAGGATAAACAGAATGCATGCCATCTTAGGGTGGGGCAAAGGAGAGATGGAGAGAAAATTTGGAACTCAAAATCTTGTTGAAATGAATGTTGAAAACTAAAAATAATTAATTGTTTTTTAAAAAGAAATTCTACTCCTAAAAAAAAAAAGACTTGCGGGAAATGTTGGCTTTCACCTTTGTGTTTATACTATAATTTGCTTAGAAAACCTTTTTTCTCTATAGGGTTAACATGAACTTTTGTGCAGCTGCTTCAAAGTATCATAAATCCCATTTAATGGGGTCTTGATTAATTAGATTTTATTGTATTTACATAGCTCCTTTCTTCCCAGGAGCTCAGAATTATTGGGGAGTATTATTCTTCCTATCACCACAGCATCACAGAGAGAGATTCAGCACAAGTCTCATTACCCTTCTCAAAGGACAGCAAAGTAACTCCCAGCTGAGTGACTGAGCCAAGCAAGACAAGAGTCCTGGAGGCCAGACTTGTTCTGCCCCTGAATTTACTTGTGTAAATAGGCATTTTCCCTACAAAACTTTTTCCCTACCAGGTTTCCGTTGTCAGAATCAACAATAGCCTGAAAGTTTGATAAAAACAGTTGAAGAGTTCTGAACTATGTGTTACTAAATTGTTACTAAAGAAGTCACTAAAAAATGTAGGAGTTAATCGCAACTTAAACCACCACAACTGTTTCTGTTTAAGTGTTTAAGAGACTTTGAAGGAGGCTAGAGATAATAGCCAGGGCTCACTGAATAATCTTCCCTATCCTCATAATAATAATAATTTTGGTTCAGGTAAAGATCCCCAGATTTGGAGGCAAAGGACCCGGGTTGGCATCTGAGATTTACTGAGCTCTGTAATGTCGGGCCAATTGATTTACCATTTTGGGCCTCCCTTTCCTCGTTTGGAAAATGAAGGCAGCTGGGCTATATCATCTTTAAAGTCTCTTCTCACCCAAATTGATGAGATCTTATGACCTTCCAAAGGGTTGGGGATTGGTGAGGATTATTTTTGCAGAGATTTTGAAGACTTTCTTCTTTTATCTTCTCTTCTGGTCTTTATTGCATACGCCTCCCTGCGTCATCTCTAGTTACTAGATTGGCCAAGATTGGCAAACTTGACTCTTGTCAGGCTGCAGACTAAGCTGATGCTTTCTTTTTTTATCAGCGAAGACTAATGTTAATTAGATAAGGAGAGGTGCTCCTCAACCAAGTCCCACTCCCCACCCCAATAGAATGAACTAAGATTCCATTCTTGGAAAAAATATCAGCATGATACCTTTCACCAGAAAATCCAAGCTAACATGAAACAAGTCTACCAACTAATTCAGTGCTTCAAAGTGAGGGGGAAATAACCAAATTAACACAACAAGCAATTCTAGACAAGGGGAACTGGGAAGGAAGACATTCTTACTGCAGTCTGCTGGCAAACTGCCGCTCTGTGTACAATTTTACGTTTTTTTAAACAGTACTTACCCAGTGTTCTCCTTAATCCCGTTAAATGAAAACTCTCTAATTTTAAAATTAAATTTCCTGTTCAGCTTCCAAGTTTTTCCCCTTCTCTCCTGTCTTGGTCCCATGGAACTTTCTGCAACAAGAAGGCCATTAGGCCTCCAGTCTTGTACCTGCTCCAATAATTGCCCTCTGTCTCCCTCTGTTCCTGTGGTGCTTCACAAGGAACAAAGGCCTTTTACTCACTTCCTGTTCTAAACTAGTGCTTCCTCTATTTCCCTAGCTTCGGTTCTGCTCCCTAGACAGGATGGTGGAACTTCAGGGGAACTTTTACCAGGGGAAACCCA
>CM053580.1:490048732-490091992 GCA_028627135.1 Pseudochirops cupreus
GCATGATCTTGGGCAAATTAATAACCTCTCTGGGATTCATAGTCTCCATAAAAATGTTGTATCTCCTCTAGAATACCCACACACACAAAATCATACTCACAAGTGAGTACTCCAAAGCATAACTCCTCCAGGTTCAAGGTATACTTTGAATTGAACTCCTAAAACTTCAGCTCAGGAGCTCCCACTGATGTGTTGGCTTTTAATGGTAAGTCAGAGGACATAATGATCTCAAAGTAAAGACATTTACTGAGATAGCATCACAAAAAGAGTAGCTACAAATATTCTCCCCATGAACCTAAGACACAGTCATGCAAATACACACAATGTCAGTGATAAAAGTGAACATACGCATAGAATACATTAGAGAGAGACACACTTAGGGAACAAATGTGGCCTACACAATTCGAATCTGCAGTGGTTCAGGGTCCTGATGTCCCTTCTTTTCTTGCGGCATCTTCATTCTGCTCCCCTGGGGTTAAGTATCTATAAGGCACATCATTCTATTGGATATTATGGACCTGCTGGGTGTGTTACCTTCTACTGGGTAAAGTTGGGTCCATTACAATTACACCAAGGACAATGATGGGAGAAAAGGAAGAAGGAAGAAATATCATTCCCTCTCAAGAGTTGGGTTATTTTTCCATAGCTGTCTCTCTTCTTAACTGGAAGAGTGTGCATGCCTCTCCTATAGTTCTTGTGCTTTATGGTCTCCATTAAATACTTCAAGCAAAATTGTGTCTTTATATTAGCAGTGTAGAAGGTAAGTACTTTCATGGCTAATGCTTCTCTCCCAAAGTTTGGGTTGTTTTCAGGTTCTCTCCTACCTCAACTAACTCCTTATAGAGTATTATCTTGCTTTTTAAAGTCTGCTGGGAGCATACCTGATCCTTCGGCCAGCCAATGAATTAGCCGCTCTCTAATTCCATCAGATTTGATAAAACTTCTTCACAGTTTGTAAAGAGGCAATAAAACATAAACACTTCTTTATATTTACTTTGACATGCTAACACCTTGTTGTCTCTATTAATTTCCATTTAAAGCCTATAATTTCATCGAGTGGGCTTGGGGGATATCAATTGATTAGATGTCCCCTAGTTAATTTACTCCTCCCCCATGGCAGATTAACAAAAAGGGTTTGCACTATAATTACTGACATTTATAAAAATTTATATAAATTGTACATGAATAACATTTATATATAGCTTAGACAGATGCAGGATTCTTGGCTCAGTAAAAAGGTAAAAGAATTCAGTTTTATGCTAATTGTAACAATCCAAAGCACTTTTATGATGCCCTGAAGCCTATTTAACCTTCGGGTCAAATATCTATGGTAAATCTCAGCCACTCAGTGCTGATGGAACCACACTGATTAGTGATAAGGACATGATCCCGGAGAGATGGACTGAACACTTTCATAGTGTTCTCAACAGACCATCATCATCCAATGCTGAAGCCATTAACCATTTACCTCAGGTTTGATGTCAGTCCCTTCCTAGCTGAAGCTCCAACTGAAGAAGAGGTTTTGAATGCCATTAGCTTCCTTTCAGTAACAAAGCACCTAGTGCTGATTCTATTCCAGCTGAGATTTCCAAGATGAGAGGTCCATTGCTCATACAAAAGTTGACTGAAATAGTTATATGGCAAGAGGAGATTATCCCCCAAGGACTCCTCTATTGTCCATCACTATTGAGGTAAAGGAAATAGATTGTCCTGTGACAATCACAGAAAGATCTCTCTCTCTCTCTCTCTCTCTTTCTCTCTCTCTCTCTCTCTCTCTCTCTCTCTCTCTCTCTCTCTCTCTTAGTCATTGCTGGCATGATTTTTGTCAGAGTCTTCCTTAATAGGCTCATCCTTTACCCAGAAGATGGTTATCTACCTGAGAGCCAATGTGGCTTCAGAAAGGGCCAAGGAACAGCCAATATTTGTGTTTGCTGCCCGACAACTCCAAGAGAAATGCCAGGAACAGCATAGAGGTCTGTACATAATGCTTTTAGATCTGACCAATTTCTATGATACTATTAGTCATGAGGGCTTATGGAAAATTACGTCAAAATTTGGTTGCCCAGAGAAGTTCATCAGTATTGTATATCAATTTCATGACCGCCTGCTTGCCCAGGTTCTGGATAATGGACAATGCTCTCATGTTTTCCCAGTCACCAGTGGAGTGAAATAAGGCCGTGTGCTTGTTTCCATGCTTTTTAGCATGACGTCTTCAGCCATGTTTTCAAATGCCTTCAATGAGGACGAACAGGGCATCAAGGTCAGTTACCTCACTGATGGTAAATTCTTCAACTTGAAAAGGCTACAAGCCAAAACTAAAGTGGAGGGAGTATTGGTGCATGACTTTTGTTTGTTGATGATTGTGCACTCACTGCAGCCTCTGAAGCTGAGATGGAACAAAGTATAGATCAGTTTTCTGCTGCTTGTGTTAATTTTGGCCTAACAATTGACACCAAGAAAACACAGGTAGGTGCTCCATCAGCCAGCATCATAAATCCACATGTGAAACCATAGGTTACAGCAAATGGAGAAGTTTTGAATGCTGTGATTAAGTTCACTTACCTTGGTAGTATACTTTTCAGGGATGTACATATTGATAATGAGGTTGACACACACATTACTATAGCTAGCTCAATGTTTGGGAGAGTCTGAAGGAACATGTGGAAGAGAAGAGATATTAGACTGACTCCCAAACTGAAAGTCTACAGAATCATTGTGCTGACCTCATTGTTGTACACCTATGAAGCCTGGGCAGTCTACCAATGCCATGCCAGGAAACTGAATTGCTTCTATTTGAATTGTCTTAGAAAGATTCTGAAGATCACCTGACAGGGATAAGGTACCAGACACCAGTCCTTTCTCAAACTAAACAGTCAAGCATTTAAACTCTGCTTCAGAGAGCATAACTCCAATGGGCTGGCCATGTCGTTCAAATGACAAATATTCTCTTGCCAAAAAGCCTATCTTATGGAGAATTCACACAAGGCAAGTGCTCACATGATGGTCAGAAAAAAGTGAGACAAGGACATTCTCAAGGTTTCTCTTAAGAACTTTGGAAATGATTATATGACATAAGAGACACTGATACAGGACCACCCAGCATGGTATGACCATGTCAGAGAAGGTGCTGTGCTCAATGAGCAAAGCAGAATTGAAGTGGCTTAAAAGAAACATGAGATGGGAAAATTTAAAGAATCCACCCCAAATGTTTACATGGACTATTTGTGCCAAACCCATGCTATAGCATTCTGAACTCTTATTAGTCCAACAAACCACAGTTGGACACACTATACCTTGACTCTTATATAGTGGTGTCACTTTGGTCCTCTTAGAGAACAAAGGACAACAACCAATCAACCAACTATAATGATTTATATTTATATAATTCTTGTTAAAAGGGTTTTATAAGCATGTTCGCATTTAATCCTTACAATAACCTTGCCATGTAGGTGAAGCTGGTTCTTTTCTCCCACCTTGACTGACCCAGGGAAATGAGGTTCAAGCCACCTCACTGCTGTACATTCCTGGTGGTCTCAGGATATATTAAAAGATGGCTTCTTATTCACCCGAGGGTAACTGAGGATTCAGACTGCATATATGTCCCAAGGCTTTATAAGTCACCATGCCTGCCCTGTTGATTAGACCACTTTTCTATGGAGAAGAGCTGGAGTCAGATGTTGAGTGGCAAATGCTGATTGACTATCTTTTCCATACAATAGCTAAGCAAGCCTCCTTTTGCTAACTGTTGAATGACCTATAAATGTCTCATTTCACTTCAATATAGAACCTAAACTACCAGGGAACCAAGATGAGTCAAGCTCAACCCACTATAATTGATATAGTCAATTCTTGGAATGAGACGGTCACTATGGCTTACAATTATAGTTTGAATGAGGGAAGGGCAATGTAAATTCAGAGGATAGGATGATTGGATGGCCAAATGTGGCACTGCAACACTATGTGGGAAAGTACCCTTCTGGTGATGCATGGCAAGTCCCCTCAATGGAACAAAGAGCAGGCCCCTACTGATATGGAGTGAATGTGCCAGAATAGGCTGACAGAGAAGGGAAAGATAGCATCCAGGAGAATGACTGTCTCCCAGAAATGGAATTGTCAGTTTAAAAGAGCTGTATGTAAACTTTTCCAGCACAGTTTGTCAGTCAATAAACATTAAGTACCTACTAAGAGCCAAACATTAAGTACCTACTATATGCCAGGCCCTATCCTAGGTGCTGAGGATATAAAGAAAGGCAAAAAACAGTCCCTGCTCTCAAGAAGCTCACAGTCTAATGGCAGAGACGACATGTAAAACATTATATACAAATTGGATATATAAAGGGTAAATTGGCAACAGTCTCAGAGTGAAAGCACTAAGACTGCTAAGGATTGTCTTTTCATTATATAGGAGACTTTTTATAGTGTCATATTTGCACTGAGCAAGGAATTTCTCCTGGTAATTTGCATGCTTGATAAATGTCCATTTAAATAGGTATCAGTTTATATTTTGATTCCTTGATAGGTATTAATTGGTTTTATAGGTCTCAATAATGAATTTACAAAATGTTCATTATTGAGCTTTTAAATTTACCTTATGGTTAATGTGTCTTATGGTCCCTCACTGTATACTTCATGCAAAATTATGTCTTTATCTTGGGAACATAAACCTTCTAGATGCTCTCATGGCTAGTTCCTAGAAGATACTAGAAGAGGTCCCCACCATGCTTGAGGGATAAGCAGGCTCAACAATGCTCGAAGTTATATAGCCTAGCATCAGAGACAGGATATGAGCCAGATATTCTGAACTGAAATCCATACATTTTCAGCTATTATCATGAAATTTCTCAATTCCAGAGGCCTTTCCTAAAATCATAAAATTATATTATTCTATGTGAACACCCAAACTCGTTCAGTTCCCTTACCATAAAAGAGGAAGGGTAGAGTTTCTAGCAGCCAAGGTTTAATTGATTCAACTAATATTGGTACAGCTAGTATATCCTATTCACCTAACCAGTGATATGAGTTTCATTGCTCTTCTAATGACTGAAAGCTCATGGCAAGTAGGAAACAGAGAGAAATATGGGAGGATTTCATATCATGCCATTTGAGAATTAACTGAAGGAATTGAAAGAAGAGAGAATAGGAGAGGAGGGAAATCATACATATGTACATGTATATATCTTCAAATATTTAAGGGCTGTCTTGTTGAAGACTTCTTGGTGACTGAGGGGAGAACTAGGAGAAATGGATGGAATATGCAGAAAGACACATTTAGAACTGATGTAGAGAAAAGAAATTTGGACAATTAAAGCTATCTGAAAGTGACATGGGATTCTAGTAGCCTTTTGTAGCCCCGTATACTTTCCTAATGACCCATCCCATGGATATAAGACACCCCAATTAGTGAAAGCCTGAAGCAAAGCCCTGACTCAATGATAACCTGTTTATAGCATCTATAGATAACGTGCTTTAGAGTCTAGGGACTGTGTCTAGAGAATTAAGAGTTAAAGCCAGAAAATCTCTATTAAAGGTACCATTGTTTTTTCCTTTGTTTGTTTGTTTGCCACTTGCCAATGTCCCTGAACCATGCCACTCCTTTTCCAAATTTCCAATGAGCAACAGCTGTATAAAGGCCATCTGGTGGGGTGCCTTCCTGGAATCTGGTAAATGCCCAAATAAAATGTTTCACAAATGTTCACAGACAAGATCAAGAGAGCAGGTCTCCTTCTCCACAACTTGGTAGATAATAAATTTGCATGTTGACATGGACAGAACGAAGCTTAGCTTCCTCATTTTTTTTCTTCTTTTACCTACCCACCCTCAACCAATCACAATATTTATCAATACCCAAACAGAGTTTGGGAACAGAAGCAACGAATAACACCTTATCTCACTTCTAATCACCACATCCCCGACACACAAAAAAGGTGAGATTTATTCTTATATGGGGAGGTATACTGCTTTATTTCAGAAACTGATCTATGGACTTAGTACTACTTGTACAGCATAGATGTCTGGCATTAGACTCAATTTGTAGACCTGAAGGAAAAAATACTGTTCATTCCACAAGTACCTGAAAGAAAAATCCACAATACCTGTTTTTAAACTGAGTATATAAATGAATGAATGAATGAATGAATGAATGAAGACCCTTCAATAAATATCAGGATAAGTAATTTTTGAGCATTCTTTCATTTTTCTAATGCTGGCAAATCTACCACATAACAATCCATTTTAAAGCTCATTTGCTTGGGGCAGCTAGGTGGCGCAGTGAATAGAGCACTGACCCTGGAGTCAAGAGGAACTGAGTTCAAATTCAGCCTCAGACATTTAATTACTTACTAGCAGTATGACCTTGGGCAAATCACTTAACCCTAATTGCTCTGTCTTCCCTCCTCCAAAAAAAAAAAAAGATCATTTGCTATTAGCTATTAAATGGCGGGGGCGGGAGGTGGGGAGTGGGGGGCGGGGGGCGGGGGGCGGGGGGTGGTCAGGAGAAATTAATCTTGCAACTGCCTAAAAATAAGACCTAATATAACTAAACTGACATAAGAAGCAAAAGAGTATGGTCACTTGTGGGGAATGTGGTAGAATAGACTTCTGGTCCCTGTGAGACTCCTTCCAACTCTGAGATCCTATGAATCTGGTCTCTGCTCTCAGCATGCCTACGATCTGGCTATTGGGATTCCAAGTTAACTGCAAAAATCTAGTAATGAAATGTGTAGAAGAAAACTATGAATGATCACCTTAATAAGGTTGTCTATGGCAGTGGTATCTTGGTTTATGTCTCCCTGATATTGAAGTAATGTGATTGCATGAGGCCTCAGAGTGGTGCAATGGATAGAGCATTACGCATAAAGTCAAGAAGACCCGAGTTCAAATCCTGTCTCCAACATTTACTAGGTGACTCTGGGGTAGTCACCTAATCTCTGTCTGTCCCAGTTTCACCATCTGTAAAATGGGGAAAATAATAGCCCTTTCCTCTTGTATTGTTGTGTGATTTTTGTAAAGTGCTTTGGAAATCTTTATACACCATATAAATAAATGCTTTGTTGTTGTTCAGTCCTTTCAGTCCTGTCTGACTCTTTATGACTCCATTTGGATCATTATTTCCATTATTTCCATTATTCTACTCTTTACTGTCCTCAGCCTGTACTCCGGTTGATAAGCCATACCTTTGTTACTGTTGTTCAGTTGTGTCCAACTCTGTGACCTCATTTGAGGTTTTCTTGGCAAAGACACTAGAGGTTTGTTAGTTCCCTCTCCATATCATTCTATAGAGGCGGGATCTGAGGCAAACAGTGTTAAGTGACTTACCCAGGGTCACCCAGCTAGGAAATGTCTGAGGTCACATTTGAATTCAGGTCTTCCTGACTCCAGGCCCAGCACTCTATCCACTAAGCCATCTAAGCTGCCATAAGGTCCTTCCAACCCAACACGATAGTCCAACTAGGCCTAGTTCATCCTCCCTCGCAGCCCAGGACCACCATATACTCCAAAACTTTTCCCCCTTTTATTTCTCTTTATTTAAAAAAAAATCATTTGTCCTATGTCCCATTTCTTCAGGATCCTGATCTGTTAGGCCAACTTAGCTTACAAACTAATCCTGCCTCATAAAATAATGCTCATACAACTAGCATTTATATAGTACTTTAAGATTTGCAAACCACCTTACATATGCTGTCATTTGATCCTTACCTCTCTATGAGGTGCTGTCAGTATCATCATTTTATAGAGGAAACTGATGCTGAAAAAAGGGACTTGCCCAGGATTGTACAGCCAGTAAATGTCTAAGGCAGAATTTAAATTCAGGTCCCTCTGTTCTGAGCTAAACACAAAGTCCACTCCATCCCTAGCTGACTGAGGGTGTTAAGTCAAACTGATAACACATGTATTTTAAACAGGAGTCTTCTGGAAACATTGTAACCTAAAGAAATGTCCCTGATGGTGAAGGCTTCCAGGCCCTGTAAGAAGACAACTGGCAAGAGTCTTGGAAGCAGGTGGGCCTTTGTAAATGTCTCAAATCATACCCGCATGGAAGGCTTCTCAATCTGTGCCCATGCTGACATTAGTCATATCCCAGAAAGCAAACCTGCCAGGGAGGTGAGCAATTAAAAATACTCCTCCATCCTGCCCTATCTTCTAAAACCAGTTCAAGTCCAAAGATACACTGGGGGGTTGCTTCTAAAATGAAAACAGGCTCTAGTTGGGCCCCACATTTCAAAATAAAGTAAGACCCTTGAGCCCACCACCCCAACTCCAGCAGTGTGAGTCTAGTGCCAAGTCAGCTTCCTGCACTGGTGTTGCAGCAGCTGATCCTACTAGCCAAGGTCTAATCAACCAAAGCCTTCCTTCCCCGATCCCTGGATAGCCCTGGGAGGTCGGAACATCATTTTCTCTAGCATATGCTGCAAGGTTGGCATATTCATACAAGCATGCACACAGGCACACACAATAACTCCTTCAAAGATCAAATAGCCTCTCAGCTTAATAGTGAAACACAGTCATGGACCCAATTCCCAGAATGCTCATTAAAGATGTCTGTGCAGAGGAAAATAAACAGGAATTCTTTGAGTGATTCAGCCCAAATGCTCCTGAACAGCCAGGAACTGTTTACATCAGGAAGGAAAGCCTTTGTTACTACTGTGCATTTAAGCAATTTCTCTCATTCAGGGGAGATAGGATTCAGAATTGAAACAGATAGCAATTAACATGTGCTTTAATACAAGCGTTTATTTTATTGTTTTAAATCATAGCTAGCAATCTTCTATCATTGGCCAACACATCTCCCTATGTGCACAACTCTGCAAATTTCCAGTTGTAAAAAAACTTTAAAAAATGAAAGCAAAAATATCATCCCTGCTAAAAAATCACCTTTATCACACAATGATAAGAATGTTTGCTTTTATATAGTACCTTTCATCCATGCATCTTAATAGGATTTGCCAATATAGTTAATTAAGTTGTATGGCATCTCTATGATGTAAATTAGGAGTGATTAGGAGAGTCTAGAAATTTTGAATAGAGTCACATCAATCAAAACAGTAACATGATTGTTGGTTATAATATAGTATAGTAAAATGGCTATCAGAAGCCTAAGTGAGTCAGCCTGAAAGATTATTTCAGTGGTGGATCAGTGATCCCTGGGTTAATTCTTAACACCACGATTATAGAAGTTATCACAGAGCAAGAAGTTGTGCGTTGAGGAGGACAAAAGAGCACAGGTAATGGTTGAGAACACAAGATGAACTTCAGTGGATATATAGAAGGTATATAATTAGTATATAAGGTTCTATGCCCTTAAGTCTCTGCCCTTTTCAAATGGAGCAGTTTACTGTTGAAAGGGACAGAAAACACACAAACATACACACACACACACACACACACACAAACACTGAATTAGATCAATTAGTAAAGAATCAAGATAATTGCCTTTGTCTAAGAACATTTTGGTGCCTGAAAAGAGTAAGAAATAATTTCAGTTTAATAACAAAAATGACTAAAAACCCATGTGTAAAGAAATATAATTGTCAGGTGAGATTTGATCAATTGTACATAGAAAATTAACTGTGTCATTAATATAAAGATAAATCATTTTGTGAAGGATGTAGGATAATATTTCATTTATATGTGAGCACTTTGGTGGTTTAAAGGGAGAGATAAAAGAAACTTATTTATTAAAAACTTGAGAATATGAGTATGAAAAAACAGTCTTAAGGACACAGAATGAAAAATCAAACCTTACTGAGAACTAGAGTTTCAAGATATTAGCTCATTAGCTTTTAGCTCATCTACATATAACTGTTTTAAGACTTAAGATAGCAAAACTCAAAAAAATGTGAGATAATGTGGCTGTAATATTGTAAGAAATAATGAGGACAGGTATAATTAAATAAAATCTGTTGGTTTCACAGACAAAATTTGATAAATTGTTATCTCACAAGTGAAAGGAGAATTATAGGGTACCAGAAGGCTCTGATTTAAGCTACTGAGGATGTATGAGTTTGAGGTCGAGAAGCTATTGTGGAGAAGAGATTAAAGAATAGACAAGAAAACATAGTAGGAGATAAAAAGCAGCTTTGTCAGAGCTATTTGGAGAGACCAGCAGAAGAAAAAGTTAGCTAATAAGAAGGCTTTGGCTACTAATTCCCAATGGACTGATTAAAAACAGGCATTTTAGCTATTGCCTTTCAGTACCACCTAGAGCAATGGTTCTCATTTAGTGATCCTCAAACACCTTGGGGGTTGTTACCAATAGTCCAAGGGATTCCTGCTAAAAATTTTCTAATGGATCCTTAAGTAGTAAATAAGTACCCAATTATGTTGAAATTCCATATGTGTATATATATATACATACACACACATATATACATGCATATAAATTGTATATATGTATACATACATATTTATATCTATTGCCCATGACTATAAGTCTGTGCATTTTTGAAGCACTATAGATTTGTTTCAACAGTGATTCAAAACCTCATGACCCTGTGCAAAATGATTATGATGATTTTGTAATGATTTCATCAAAGTCTGATCACTTCTAACTTAAATGTCTTCTTGCTATTTCTCAACCTGTTATCAAATTGTTTCCAAACCACTTCAAGAGTTCAGCATTTGAGAACAAATTGATTCCCAATAGATAATCAGACCCAAGCACGTATCTTCATTTGCATTCCATACAATGCACCAGAATAGCTGCCTTATTCCCCTCCATTATGCTGTAATCATACCTAAACAGCAGTGTAAGTAGACAGTCAACACGTTAAGAACCATTTGTGTTCTTGCAACTCAAATATCAGCCTATTTGAAAACCATAATCAATGGGTATGCTCATTTCAAACCATCTTGAAACCATCATGGACCATCACAAATGTTCTGCAGAAATAAATCTTATCTTGCCTCTCACTGCAGTATTAAGACTGTTTTCTGATTTAAACTTACTCTCCACCTATGTAATTATTCTTCTTTCTGGTAGATTTTCAAATAAACCAGAAGGCAACACTGGTCAGTTGTGCAGCTAACTACTTGAGAATATAGCTGATGTACTCATGGTAGAAGAGAATAAAGTCATATCTAAGTGATTTTCTTTGCAAAGATTAGTTTATATATAAATATTGCTAAAATAAATAAAGTAGTATATGCAATTGGACATTAAGTACAATAATGACTTAATATAGTGCTTGTCAGTAGCCAGTAGAAAAGTAAATATTTTATGTGTTATAACTATTCATTTTCATTTATTAGTAGTTAGGTGGCTAACAATAAAAAATTAATTTTAATCTTTCAATAAGACAGCTTATAAAATTCTCTTACCATTTTCCACCACATATTTGTGTGAGCAAGTTTTTGCACATATTTATTATTTTAAATTATTTAACTATCTAAAATTATTTAATTATTTAAAATACAGAAATAAAATTGATATGGAACCAGATTTACAACTATATTTGCTTACTGTTGAGACAAATATTATAAACTTTTGTCCAAACAAAAAAGACCATGATCAAAATTAGTTGTGTATATATATATATGTGTGTGTGTGTGTGTGTGTGTATATGATTATTATATTGTATAAAGTATCTTATTGGTTGCAACTTATTTCCCTAACATATTACTTATATTCAACAAAATCTGTATAAAACTTAACATGAAATCTTGCAGATAATACTGAAATGGTGTTTTTCTGAACTATTTCTTTTAATTCTTACAGAAACTCCCTCGTGAAATATTCATGATAATTTTATAATTAGCATTTTATAATTTTATGGTTAGAGTTTTAGAATTTCTATTTTATACATATTTATATATATTATTTATATTTTATATACATTTTAATTTGGAGTTTCTGGAGACAAAAGCTATCATTGCAGTTATTGTAAGCACTTAATGAATAAATCGAAAATAATATTATGAGTAGTATAATAAATTACCCTGGGGATTCACAGTACTTTTTTCATCAAAAGGGGTTGAAGGAACAAAAAAAAGTATTGGATACCACTAACCCAATTTTTTTTTTTTTGCTTTTTTGGAGGACAGTTGGGGTTAAGTGACTTGCCCAAGGTCACGTGGCTAGTATGTGGTAAGTGTCTGAGGCCAGATTTGAACTCAGGTCCTCCTGACTCCAGGGCCAGTGCTCTATTCATTGTGCCACCTAGCCACCCCCCCTTCACAGTTTCTATAAATGGGTGCTCACTATCCCTTACAGATATTTAATGCATAGGTGGAAGGATAGGACCCAGGTTTATGTGAGGATTGTAATTTACTTATAAATATGGCATTTGCTTTAATATGTGAGTACTTGTGATGTTACTGTTCTATTTTTCACCGTAATGCTAATTAAGGTTATGTTTAAGATCTATAAAAGCTGAAGACAATACATGCCATCACTGTGAGTAGTTAATTTGTACAAATGGAAACACATCAGTGGAAACTTAGAAGTTAATGTGGTAACAGGAAATGTATACTCCTTCAACAGGATTATCAGTAAGAGCTAGAGAGTATATCCCCATGATATGGTCCTTCTTCTAGAAGCTAGACTTGGGAATGTAAGGGCAGGTCAACATGAATGAGCCAGCCCAGATTGTGAGTAAATGTCCATATACCCATGTGATACGTGCAACCCTAGAGTGTGGATTTACAAACTCCATATAGGAATTACACTTAGCCTAAAAGACACTTGGTATGGGGAATGGAACATAGTAGTTGTCTTCAAGAATTTAAAGGACTGTCACACAGAAGACGAATTTAACTTTTTTTTTTGTCTTGGCCCCAAAAATAAAAGAAAGAACAATGGGTGGATGTTACAGAGAGGCAAATTTTATTTCCATGTAAAGGAAAACCTTTATCGTAGTCATATCTATCCAAGAGTGGACTGGGCTGGTCCGAGAGGTAGTGGGTTTCCCATCACTAGAAATCTTCAAGCAAAGGCTGGATGATCCCTTATTGAAAATACCAGAGGAATTCTTTTTTTTTTTTTTGCTTGTGGGAGGGCAATTGGGGTTAAGTGACTTGCCCAAAGTCACATGGCTAGTAAGTGTGTCAAGTGTCTAAGGTCGCATTTGAACTCAGGTCCTCCTGACTCCAGGGCCGGTGCTCCATTCACTGCACCACCTAGCCGCCCTACCAGTGGAATTCTTGATACTTGGTGGACCTCTGGGGCCCCTCCCAACACAAATTCTGTGAATCATAACTCTATAAACTTTTCCTCTATCTCAAAAGTTCTCTTCCTTCTTTGCCATCTCTCCAGATTCTACTGATCCTCTACAGTCACCACTGAAGTACCCCTTCCCCTTATCAAGTCTTCTCTTTCTCTTCCGATATGGTTCAGTGAAAAGAGTGCTAGATTTAGAGACCCTGGGTTTCAATCCCAGCTCTACCACTTACTAGTTCTGGAATCTCGAGCAGTCATTTTTCCTCTCTACATCTCAGTTTTTTCATCTGTAAAATGAAGGGATTGGACTAAAAGCCTCTGAAGTTCCTTCTACATCTAAATCTACAATCCTAGAATGTGAGGTTGTCCAAGAACTCTTAGAGCTCTAAATCCCATGATCCTCACCATGCTGAGAGTGATTTACTTCTCACCAGTTCCCCTCTGAGCAAACAAATTAGAGTGACCCCAAAGTTAAAAAAAAAAAGCCTTACATGAACTTTCCCAGTGTTGCTTGTGTGGAAAGAAGAATCTCCTCATATGAATGTTTTTGTGAGCTGACAGATTTGTAATTGGCATCTGTATAGTAGACGATACTGTCCTCTACTGGTGTCCCATACAGCTCAAGACGCAATGTTCTCCAGACATCCCAAGCTCCTTTCTTAGCTCCTCCAGCCAACTTAAACGTTAGCAAGGGAAACCTAATCATACTTCTCCTAATTCCTGCCATAATGCTAGTTAAATTGCAGGTCCTTAATTCATTTTTCATATAGCTGCCAAAATCATATTGTTAAAACACAGATTTGATTATGTTATTCTCCTACTCAAAAATCTCCAATGCTTCCCCATTCCCCCTAGGAAAGAATGCAAAATCCTTAGCTAGGGATAAAGGAAAGGATAAAGGGAAGGGAATAAGTATTAACATGGTGCCTATTACGCACTAGGCATGAGCACTGTTACAAATGTTATGTCATCTTTGCAACAATACTAGGACATAGGTGCAATTATTATCTCCATGTTAATAGTTGAAAAAACTAAGCAGAGGTTAAGTGACTTGCCCAGGATTACACAGCTAGTATTTAAATCTGAGGCCAGATTTAAATTCAGGGCTTCTTGATTCTGGAGAAGCTAGGTGAAACAGTGCTGGGCCTAGAGTTAGGAAGACAAATCTGGCCTCAGACACTTACCGGCTGGGCAAATCACTTAACCCCGTTTGCCTCAGTTTCCTCGTCTCTAAAATGATTTGGAGGAGGAAATGGCAAACCACTCCAATATCTTTGCCAAGAAAACCCCAAATGGGGTCACGAAAAGTTGGATACAACTGAAAACGTCTGAACAACAATAACAACACTTCCTAATTCCAAGTCCAGCATTCTATTCACTATGCCACCAGCTGCTTTCTAAATGCCTAGCTGGCATTTAAAACCATCTAAAATCCTCATCTAATTTCTCAGGCCTATTTCATGCTATTCTCCCTCATGACTTCTACATAACAATCAAGCTGGCTTACTCACTGCTCTCTGAACTTTTGCACAGGTGGGATGCATTCCTCATGCCTGGAATGCCATCTTCCCTGTCTTTCAGTGCTCACCTTAGATGCCAGCTCCTTTGAGAAGCCTTTCCTGATGCCCCAGTTGTCCCTCTTGAAATTAATTTGGATTCTTTTGTATATGCTCTGTTAAAAGTGCTCCTCTTCTGGGGCAGCCAGGTGGCACTGGCCCTGGAGTCAGAAGGACCTGAGCTCAAATCCGGCCTCAGACACTTGACATACTTACTAGCTGTGTGACCTTGGGCAAGTCACTTAACCCCAGTTGCCTTCCTCCCTCCAAAAAGAAAAAAAAGTGCTCCTCTTCTATTCCTCCCAGTGGAGTGTAAGCTCCATGAGGAGAATGACTATTTTAGTTTTGTATTTATATCCCTAGCACTAAGCATAGGGCCATATACACCAAGCTCAGCTGCTTAATAAATGTTTGTTCAATTGGATTTCTTAAATTCTCAGTATTGAGTGACTGAGTATTAGCTAAACAGAAGCAATAGAAAAGATACCAGTACATGAAGGGGATGGCAGTACCATATTTCGAGCACTTTGATTTGGTACCATTGGCTCTGTAATGTAAAGAAGGTACCAGAGTAATTCAAAGGATTCTAGCCAGAGAGGAATGACGAAATTGGCCTTTCTAGCTCTCTCTCAGAGCTGCCTGTAAGGCTGGATTTTTTTATAGGTATGTCACATTTCTCTTGACTTGAACTGTCACCCCACCCCACCGTCCTCCTGAAATCTGGGGAAACCTTTCCATTAAAAATATTCCAATAGGCTAGCGCCAACTCCCCACTGCAAGTACACTGGCCATAATGCATTCAAATTTTGTCTAAGATTTTGAATATAATATATTTAAATTACATCAAAAGAAAAAACCAGCAAACAACAAATACTCAGAAAAAAAATTACAGTGATCTAAAGTTCCCAAAAGTCCTAAGGTGAACATTTCTCAATGTCATTTACATGGGAAGAAATATCTTCTCACAGGCACATCTTTGTGACCCACTGGATGTGCGATTGCCAGTGTTATAGTAGACCATACTGTCCTCTGCTGGTGCCCCTGCATATCTCTTGGAGCACTATTCTCTAGACATCTGGAGCCCCTTCCTTAGTTCCCTCTGGGTTCCATAAACATTAGTAAAGGAAGCCTAAATCAATCCTCCCTTAATCTTGAAAGCGACTGTGGGTCTTCCGCACAGAGTCCACTGGTCCAGCAAAAAGATTCCAGGACAGGGCTTTATCCCTTTTGTGCATAGCTCAGCTGCCTTCATAGAGAGAGAGATATCTGCCAGGAGGCAGTCTATCTTTGTGATTCGATTCCTTTTAATTTGCAACTGAATGTGGTGCTGGGCAAGAGGAAAACAAATATTATTGACCCAATTTGCAGAGGCAAGGACTAAAATCTCATTCTAATGCTAGCATCCTTCCCCAGCTCAGCATTAGGGCTGGGTGTCCACCTCCCCAAACACTACAACTGGTCCAGAAGCTGGCAAAATACCCTGATTTTCCCTTAAATTATTGTCTTTAAGGATTTAGATGGGATTAGTTCAAAAACCTACCGGTTCTTAGTCACTACTCTCTATCTCTGACAATACTGCTGTTCTCAGATACAGTTAAAGTATATAAAGTCTTGATGAACCTATCCACTCTTCTGCCTTCATAAAGAGAGGAGAGATTGAGTTAGGTATCTCCCTTGTCTGAGAAAAGCAGTTACATGTAATTAGTAGAACCACCACAGTGGCAGCATTTCCTTTCTCTCTTTTGAACCCTCATGGTTAATACCTCATTTCATCCTCACCTTTTAGTCATAGAGCAGGAATTTGTATGAGGAGCATACTTCTTCCTGCCAGTAGAGTCAGTAGTACTTCTTACAGCCACCTACAGCCACCAACTTTGCAATCCCTCCTGAGGTCTGTCTTACATGAAAGTTTGTCATCCTTCTCCTCCCCCATATTGAAATATGACCTGAGAATCTGTGCCATATTGGATGCCCAGGACCAGTATGATTCTAAGCTCAGGGTCAGTAGGATCAGGGGCCTCAGGGAAGAGGGTTAGTCAGTCAATAAGTATTTATTAAGGTCTAAGATAGCTCTGGAGGAGAAAGTGAGGTTGGTGACTTTGCACAGCCCTGCCTCACTTAAATCCAATTCATTTACAAGTCATGATGTCACCTTCCTGATGGCATGGTCCTCTTCCAGAACGAAATGCCTACCATGTGCCTCTGTGCTAAACACTGGGCATACAAATAAGAAAAAGATAGTCCCTGCCCTCAAAGATCTTATAATCCAATGAGGGACATGCTGGAGGAGTCCAAAGGAGTATAGCTGCATGGGAAGTGTACAGTTGGCTGGCCTGAGTGATCTCCTTAAATGCTCTCCCTCCAATCAG
The DNA here is from genome assembly GCA_028627135.1 of Pseudochirops cupreus. NCBI lineage: Eukaryota > Metazoa > Chordata > Mammalia > Diprotodontia > Pseudocheiridae > Pseudochirops > Pseudochirops cupreus. The sequence continues at coordinate 490,065,811 of CM053580.1, forward strand.
ACAAACTGACATACCAGTCACCATTTCCCCCTTTCCCCATAGTAAATAAGCTTATCCATACCCAGTCTCAATTCTCCTTTGCCCTCCCTTTCCACTGCACCCTCTGACCCAACAAATTCTTATTCTTCTTAAATCCCTTCCTTTCATGCTCTTTCCAATCCTTCCCAGTGCTCCCATGAACAGTTGATTTCTCCTGAAGAAACCACTCTCTTGCTAGCCTATTCAAGGATAGATACACATTTTTTCTCATCCCCAACCCCTACAACCAAAAATAGGAGTTGGCATTCTCTTTCTGACCCTTGCTCTGCTATCACCACTCTCCTCCATTAAGGTTCGTTCCATCCTACTCAAACTCTCAGTGTTAGCATATGTGGAGCTTCAGGACATTCCCTTTCTTGCTGATAAATCCTGTCCCTGGCTCATAGTCTAATCCTTGCTCCTTTAAAACACCCTGCCATTCCAGGTCCTCAGCATCCTCAATCCCTGTGATCTCTGCTTCTAGTCTATCTTAGTCATCGAAAGGAGTGATTGTAACTTAGATCCCCATTCCACCATACCCCCAGCTCACCTGAATCCGAGCCAGATGCCAGAATTCCTTGCTATGGTTCTTCTTGGTCATAAAATTTTAAAGCTGGAAGGGACGTTCACATTCTAGTCCAACTCCCTCACTTTATAGATGAGCAAAATGGAGGCTTGGCGACATTACATAATATGCTCAAAGTCAAATATCTGGTTAATGGCAGGGCTTGGACGAGAAAGAAGTCAAGGCTTAATGCCCTCTTTCATTATATCTGTTCTCAGCATCCTTTTGGAAATCCCATCCTCACTCCAGGGTGTGTGAAATGTAGGGAATAAAAGAGGTTGAGTCCCACAGACTGAGGAAAAAGAAGGGTGGTGTTGTGACAAGGTAATCAAGAATGTATCATATGTTCTGATTGGCTCATGTCACGGGGCTTTAGGTAGCATTCATTAGGACAAGCATTCAGTGAGAAGGGCACTTTTAGAAGATATTCAGAGGCAAGGGAAAGAGGAAGGAGGGGTGGCTAGGGAGTATGCTTTATCAAGGCTTTTCATCAGCAAAATGTTCTGCAGCTCGGAACAACAATGAATTCCTTCCATCTTAAAGAAATTTTACCATTCAAATGTTACGGTGTTCCACATAGCCAGGCCATTTGGCATAACCTTGAAAACATAATGTAGGAAAGACTGTTGTGCTGGCAAGGTGGGTGGGGAGCTTGGCGATGACAGGGGCGCAGACTGGATGACCTAATTTGAAGAAGGCTTTAGTGGACAGGAATAACAATTGGTTCTCTGAAAGCTGGGGCTGGATTTTCGCCTTGGAGACTAAAGGTTATTTTATCAGGAAATAAATCAGAGCCCTCTTTCATTACCATTTTTTTCCAGGCACATCTTGGTGATGAGCAGGGTGTGTGTTCAGACCACAGGAATCCCAAGAACCACCCAGCCCCTTCATCAGCTCCCAGGGAGGGACATGAGGCACATGGTCCATCGTCGCGGCCACAGACAGACAGCAGCACCCCTACGTTTTTTATTTTGTGTCATTTTTGAGTGTGTGTGGTTTTCTTTTACATTTTTTTGTTTGTTTGTTTGTTTGGAAGGGCTCGTTTCAAGGCTGGTGGTTACCAGCCTTCTCCATGTGTGATGGTCGTGCCAAGAAACCTTGTGTCTGCCTCCCTCCTTAGGCCTTACTACAGGGCTGCTGGCATCACTCCAGGCCCAAGGAGCAGGCAGTGTGTGGGGCTTCTGCTCATCTGGCTCAACACACTGGGGTCCTGCAAAATTAGCTCTCTGCCCATGCTTGGCTGAGCCCAAGGAAGGGAAAATAATGGGGGAGGGGGGAACAGGGTGTGGTGAGGGGGAAATAAGAGGCAGGAGGGAATAATAAGCAGTGAAGATGTCCAGGATGAGAGGAAAGTAAGAGATAGCACAGAACATGAGAGTGGCCAAAAAAAAAAAAACATTTCGAGGCAAAGAAAGGAAAGTCTGTGAATACAGAAGAAGAACCATCTAGGAAATAATTAGCCTAAGACAAAACAGATTTGGGAGGGAGTAAAATTTGAACACCTTGTAAAAGAGGCAATGTGTAAAAAGAACAAGAGGAGGGAAAGGCTTTTTTTTAAGAGGCAGTCAGGCAAAATTCCCCAGTACTGTGGCCTGGAAGGACTGTCCTACCTCAAAAACCTGAAATAAACTTGGACACCCCACCTTCAGAGAAGATGGAGCTATTTTTAAAAATTCAGGCTTTCACTTTGATGCTATTTCAAAAGCCTAAGTTATAATTTAGCTTGAAGGGGGAAAAACACGGAGGAAAAAGAAGTGAAAACACAAGTTATAAAAACAGAAATAACATCCCACCATTAAGTTTTGCAACTGAAATGTAGGCCTGTGGGGTCCTCATCAATCGCAGCTCTTGGTTGCTGCTTCAGTGAAAATATTTTAGAATTATTTTGAATGGTGTAATTTTCAGATTAAGATTTTAAAAGAAGTACAAACCTGAAAAGGGGGAGTAAATGATTTCTTCACTTAGGGCTAATGTAGGAGGAATGCCCAAAGGGGAATGTCTCTTCACATTTTACTGCTCTCAAGAGCGCTCTGAAGTTGGGGGTTTTGTCACTGTTGTTCTGATAGCTTTGCCTGTCTGCATATTACCCCACATAACATCAGACCTCTGCTTCAGTTAGGAAGTCCTTTTTTTCTGAAACTGAACTCAGGTATAAAAATGTGTTTTGTGCTCCAAGTTGGCAGATAACATCTCCGGCCAGCGGTTAATTCTATAACGTGCTTTCAAGGACAAAACCTTTTAACTGATCATTTTCTGATCTAAAAGTACCAATAAGCAGGTCATACACAGAAAATGACCCATACTGTGTTTCAGGATACAGAGATTCTTGCACATTTTAGTCTGGAAAAGTATACATATATGTGTATATGTATATACATATATATATATATATATACATATATATGTGTGTGTGTGTGTGTATGTGTGTGTGTATGTGTATATATGTATATGTATATATATGTATATGTATATGTATATATATGTATATATATGATGAAATTATTTTTTTAAACTGAGTTTTGAAGTGGAAAAATATTAAAGTGAAAGAGGGAAGGAAGGAAAAACTATTCTGAAAGCTCCCCATATTATGTTTAGGATGTCAAAAATGCAACAGAAAATTAATTTCTTCTTTATTCCTCCAAAATGTCTGTAAGGTACTCCCTGAATAAAAAGACTATATTCCATTCCATGTCTATCTGACTTTGAATGCATTGACAAGCATTTGTATTAAGAACTTTCTATGTACAAGGTACTACACTAGACTCTGAGGGAAATAAACCAAAAAAGAAACAGTCCCTACTTCCATGGAAAGAATAACATAAATGCATAAAAGTAAATATAGAACATACACAAAGAGAATATAAGATAATTTCATTAGAGGAGGGGTACAAGCACTAAGAGCTCAGGGGAGGGGAAGAGGAAAAGGCTCATGTAGCAGCTGGCAATTAATCTCCACTTTGAAGGAAGTTAGGGATTTTTAAGACATCGAGAAGAAATGAGGAATGGGGGACAGCCAATATAAAGGCAAGGAGGTGGGAGATGGGATGTAATGAGGACCAGCAAACAGGTCAGTTTGGCTGGATTGTAAAGTCCGTGAAGGGGTTTAATAAGACTAGAGAGGCAATCTGGATCTGGGTTGTTAAGGACTTTAAATGCCCTACAATATTTGTACTTTATCCCAGAAGCTATAGGGAGCCTCTGAAGCCTTTCGAGCAGGGAACAACACGAAAAGCAGAGAATTTGAAAGGCATCATCAGCACCCACCACATAATGACTGTCTCTTGTGAGGGGAGCACTGAGTTTGGTTAGCACTGGCCAGAGAAAGATAAGGCAGAGTCTCTGCTCTCAAGGGGCCTACAAGATAATTAAGGAGATAGGCCATCACTATAAAATGCTAAATAACTTCAGAAGGTAGTGTGTGCTAAGAGCCAAGAGTGGTACAGACAGTAAGAGCCATGTGGCAGGGATTTTGTTGGGTTTGGTTTTTGTTGTTGTTTTTTTTTTAAGTGGCCCAGAGGGTCATGCAGGGATGGAAGCTAGATGTGGTTTCTGGATAAGGGAAAGGGAAGGTTTGGGAAGAGAACAGCAAAACCGGACTGCAGGAATGAAATTTAATTCTGCAAGGGACATTTAATCAGACTCTCACAGTGTGCTCACTATGGAGAGGTTCTGCGTAATTTCACATGTTCAGCCTGTATTTGATTGCTTGTCCTTCCAGTGGGGGTGGGTGGTGAGGGAGGAGGAGAAAGAATCTGGAATTTGGAGTTCCATAATCAAATGTTATGAATGTGTATCTATCTATCTATCTTTATATATATATATATATATATATATATATATATATATATATATGCAATTATTATTATTATTATTGACTACATGCAACTGGAACTTGAGATACACAGGCACTGCAGTTGAGAGATCCATCCTGCCCTACCAAAAAGTGACATAGGAGAGAATAGACTGGGGGAGGGGGGAAACACTGGGATGGCTGTTTTGGGGCAGTGGGCGGGGAAAAGATGGGGAGAAAATATGTAACTCAAAAAAATTTTAAAAAACAAATAACAAAAAAAAGAAATTTAATTCTGCAAACAACTCAACACATCTATCAAATACCTTCTATGTGCAGGATTCTCCACTAGGTCATGAGAATTCAAAGACCTAAGTGAAGCAGTCCTGATGGCAGGGGATCGTTCATTCTGCAGAAAGGCGACATACAGCATGTCTGCTTTCTGGTGCAGTGGAAAGAGAATTGGCTTACAAACTAGGGTTGGATCTCCACTTTATTATTCCCCGTGTGACTTTGGACAAGTGACTTAATCTATCTGGTCCTCAGTCTCTTCATTTGTTATAATAGCCAATATTGAAGTTTTCATCACTTGAAACTGTACTGAGACTTTTGGGATACTCTGCATTATGTCATTTGATCATCACAACAACCTAAGGAGATATGTGCTCCATTCGTTTAACAATCCTGAGAAGGTCAAAGTTGTACCTGGTAAACATACTGTTCAAATTTACAGTCAAAAAATAAGCTGCAGGATGATGATGTGGTTAAAATAATCTGAGACCATTACTTTGTGAAACAAATAGGATAAATCCCTTTTTTCATTTGAAGAAACTGAGTCAAACAGCAGCTAAGTGAATCACCCAGACTTTCTGCTACTTAGTGTCCGAAACAGGATTTGAACTCAGTTCTTCCTGACTTGTTCCAGAACTCTATTTGGCCAGCTGCCTAGCTGCCTCTGCTAACCTGAGGGAGCTGGATTAGATGAACTCTGAGGTCCTTTCCAGCCCCAAAACTGTGATCTCATGATCCAATACACGTAGAAAAGTAAATCCAAAATTAGACAAAGTAATTTCCAGAGGTAGAAGAAGAACTAGCAATTGAAAGTCCAAATTAACTGTACTGTTAATAACTGCTTGCCCCTTCAGCCCAGAGTGTGGTGGTAAGTGTTGCAGGCAGGCCTTTCCTTTCTGCCTGTTTTCCTCTCTCCCACACACTGGGAAGTACTCAGACATATGCTCACACACCCACATAATCCCACAATCTCCACTCACAACCAGTTCCAACCCACAGGTGTGGAAAGGTGGGTAGTGATCAAGGTGCCTCCTGGGTATCAAAGAAATTGAAACACTTTTGAGAAGGGGATCAGTGGAGACGATGAAGAGTAGTAGACAGAACGCTGGGTTTCCCAGCAGAAAGTCTGGGGTCTGAATTTTGCTTTTCTCTCTTAGCAGCTGTGTGACCATGGACAAGTCACTTCACTTTTCTGAGTCTATTTGTTCATCTGTAAAGTAAGAATAATGATGCCTGGAGAACCTACCTTTAAAGGTTGTTGTGCAGTTCAAGTGAGGTGGTGTTTAGAAAGCATTTTGTATGCTATTATTAGCCTTCTTTTATACATCTGGGTGACAAAGAGTAGAAGCAGTAATATATTTAAATATCCTTCTGAGTTACTGACAGGCTCATAGACTGAGGACTGAAAGGGAACTTAAAGGCCATTTGGTCCAAACTCCTCATTCTTTACAGGTAAGGAAAATGAGTCTCCAAGAGCTGAAATTACTTGCACAAAGTCACACAAGTAGCAAACGACGGAGGTGGATTTCGAACCCTCTTCTGCCTCTAAAGTCAATGGTTTTTTTCCTTTCTTCTAGTCTGCCTCTGATTGCTTCTGCTGCCTCTTTCACCTTTCCGTGGGTTTTCCTCTCTCTCGAATACAAGCTCCCTGAGGCCAGGAACCGTTTTCTTTTTTGTCTCTGCATGCCTTCTTCTTGTTGTTACTGTTGTTTGTCTTTTGTTCTCAAAGAGGAGGTGACTTCAGGGCGGTGATGCCATGTCATGCAAGTGAACTGAATTTAAGTGGGGGAGGGCTGCTATGCATCCTATAGTCTGCAGAATGCACTTAGTAGGTCTGTTGAATTGAACTGAATCCTTCCTTTTGCACTTTGCTTCTCTACTTACTCCCTTCTTGACTCTTTGCTTTACTGCTACTTATCATCTACCCCCTTTTCTTTATCATTTCAGTGACCATGCCCCACATCAGCACCCAGAAACAGTCTTCTCTCTTTTCCTTTTCAGAAAAATCACTCTCTACTCTTTTTTTTTCTTTTTGGAGGGAGGAAGGAGGACAATTGGGGTTAAGTGACTTGCCCAAGGTCACATGGCTAGTAAGTATTAAGTGTCTGAGGCCGGATTTGAACTCAGGTCCTCCTGACGCCAGGGCCAGTGCTCTATTCACTGTGCCACCTAGACGTCCCCCAACTCTCTACTCTTGTCAAATCTTCTTTTAAAAAATGGTCCCCAACCACTTGTTCCACAAAGAAATGGTCCCAAATTATTTTAAGCACATCATCATCCAGCATATTTTCTGCCTGAAATACATTGCCCTGAAAACTTCAATGGTATGTTTACCAGGTATAAATCTGACCTTCTCGGGGCTATTAAACTAATGTAGCAACCACAACCAGCTTTTAAATTACTATTACTGTATTATTGTAGCTGGTGATTAATAATGTGATAATAGCATAGCCAGAATACATTTGCTACTTAAATAATAACATTATAATGAACTTTTGGAAAGTTGTATGCTTTTCTAGGGTTACAAATGATAAATGCTCTGTCAAAACAGTTGCCTGCTACTGTAAAGCGGTTGTGTGTGTGTGTGTGTGTGTGTGTGTGTGTGTGTGTGTGTGTGTCTGGGATATCTCAGAAACCATGTGCTGAACACAAATTTGCCATTGGTAAGCCTAAGGTGTATTGATTGGTAACAGGAACGTGATAACCGTTCATCACCCTATCAGTGCCTGTGGGCTAACTTAGTCATGAAGGTTGTGAGTGTGCTTTTGTCCAATGCTCAGTAGAAATTATCATTAAGGGGTGGCTAGGTGGTGCAGTGAATAGAGCACTGGTCCTGGAGTCAAGAGGACCTGAGTTCAAATTCAGCTTCAGACACTTAACACTTACTAATCGTGTGACATTGGGCAAGTCACTTAACCCCAATTGCCCTGCCCTCCCCCATCCAAAAAGCAAAAAAAAAAAGAAATTAGCATTGATATTACAGCAAAGTAAATGTATTATGGGACTCACCCAGGAGAACCAACCACAAATGACTATTTTAATGGAAACCTCATGACAATACCTGGGCTCCAATGCAAACATTTCCTCAAATGTAATAATACACACACGCACACATACACACACACACACACACACACACACACACACACCTCTACTAATTTTCCCTTATAACATCCTTCTAACACAAAGAGTTGGAAAGTCAGCAGGGTTCCAGATCAGTTTGATCACCCAACATGCACCACCCACCCTGATGGGCACTCAGACAGGTGCTCTATGTTGGATTCTGTCCAATTGCATGTCAAAGCATAACACAAATTAATCAAATACCAGTTTTCCAAAGTATTTTCCAAGGTATACACAGGGATAGAGCAGAAGTAAAGAAGGGAAGTAAGGAGGAAGAGTGAGGAACAGGAAAGTGGGGTCGGGATTAATAGGGAACTAGACTTTGGTGGGGGGGTTTGAATCCACTCTGTGTGGCTGAATGGTCTGACATGAGGCTAGACAGCATGCTGACCAAGAAGAAAAAGGATTAAAACCCTGTATACTGGAGGGAATTAAGAAGTGCTAGTTTTCCTAGCTCCTATAATTTGTAAAGAACAGGAAAAAAAAATCCCAGTGGAATTAATCTATTTCTTATGCTCGTTCCAGCTGTGTTTAATTTATCCTTCACTATTTTCCCCTCTGATAGAGGAATGCTGTATCCTTACATTTGTGTTTTCCCTGAAAATCCCTTCACTGAGCAGAGCTTTTGCTAATTATTTTAATATGCTGTGTTGAGAGACATGAGTAACTGATCCACGGAGATAGTTCTTTCCCCCTCCTCTCTGGAATCTGGGGCCCTTCGGTATGTCAGCTCTTCCTCCCTCCCTTCTCCCAAAGAAGCAAAAACTCTTTCACACTCAAGCCTCAGTCTTCTAGTCCCTTCATCAATTAGGATTAAAGTTAAAAGTTGCTGAATTGTGCAAGATATGTCTAGGTGCCTTGGAGAAATGGAGGCCAGAACGGACCTGCAGTCAGGAAATCCAAATTTCAAACTGCCTCTGACGCAGTAGCTGTGTGACCATGAACAAAGCCCCACCTCTGAGTCTCAGTTTTCTCATCCATCAAATGGGTATAGTAATGTCTGTGTTATCTATTGGGAGGGTGATTATGAGGATTAAATGGAATAATTTATGTAAAGTGTTCTATAAACTTTAAGATATTATATAAAGGTCAGCTTTTTTTCTCTTTTTTTAAAAAAATGTACACCCAGTTCGTTTTAAGTGAGCACATGAGAAAGAGTACTAGGAAATTTAGCCTCAAAAGGCCTTTAGAGTAAAAAGAGACTGTGCCTTTTCATTTATTTATTTTAGCCATTTAAGCCTGAAGAAAAGGCAAATGCACATAAAAGGCCTCTATAGGATAGGGCAGCGAGGTGGCACAGTGGATAGAATGCCAGGTTTAGAGTCATGAATACTCCTCTTCCTGAGTTTGAATCTGTCCTCAGACATCTACTAGCTGTGTGACCCTGGGCAAGTCATTTAACCCTATTTGCTTCAGTTTCTTCATCTGTGAAATGAGCTAGAGAAGCAAATGGCAAACCACTCCAGCATCTCTCCCAAGAAAACCCCAAATGGGGTCATGGAGAGTCAGACACAACTGAACATCAACAAATGGTATCTTAGATTATTAACATGATTTTTTTCAATTAGAAATATGAATGGGAAAATATGCTCTTTTTATGGTATGTTAGTGGATCTGTGGTTGCCTTATGCTAATATTCCCTTCACTAAGGCAGATAAGAACTTCTCCTCATCTTCTTATCTTGTGTGATTCTTGTCCAAGTTTTCCCGTAAATCTAAGAAAACATTTGACACCACAAGTTAAAATGTAGTTTTGCAAGCTCTCCTTAAACATAGTATCCCAGCACTCAGCACAGTGCCTGGCACTTAAGTGCTTAATAAATGTTTATTGAACTGAATTGAAGGGTATCTCTCACCCCTCCCTACATCAAAATTATACATGGCTCCATGACAAAACCATGTCAGAGAACAGAGTTGTCAAACAACAATTTATAAACAATATGTTAAGTCATCAAGTGAGGTATTAAACTTAGAGATATGTGTTTGTCCCCTTTTATATCAAAGAGAGGGACAGAGAGAAAGAGACAGAGACAGGGAGAGGGACAGAGAGAGAAAGAGAGAGGAACAGAGAGAGACAGAGACAGGGAGGGGGACAGAGAGAGAAAGAGAAAGGAACAGAAAGAGAGAGACAGAGACAGGGAGGGAGAAAGAGAGAGGAACAGAGAGAGACAGAGAGAAAGAGACAGAGACAGGGAGAGGGACAGAGAGAGAAAGAGAGAGGAACAGAAAGAGAGAGACAGAGACAGGGAGGGGGACAGAGAGAGAAAGAGAGAGGAACAGAAAGAGAGAGACAGAGAGAAAGAGACAGAGACAGGGAGGGGGACAGAGAGAGAAAGAGAAAGGAACAGAAAGAGAGAGACAGAGGGAAGGACAGAGAGAGACAGAGAGATGATAAGATTAAGTGACTTACCAAAAGGCACGCAATAAAATCAGAGGTCAAACCAGCAGTTTCTGATTTTCAGGCCTAAATCCCTCGACAACCATACCCTGCTCTCTTTGATGCCTCCACCTTCACTCTCACTTCATAATCATTGGGATAAATTAGGGATGAAAGATTAACAGCAGATCTGCATTCAAAGCTTAGCCCACAGTAGTGGTAAGGAAATATGATAAAAGTTCTTCCCTCTCACTGTGAGTCTCCTACAATAATGACCAATGGTTAATTTGTCATAAGAAGAAATAGACCCAACTCGTATTGAGTTGTGTGTCACCTGAGTATCTCCATCTCTCCTTCTTCCCTAAACCGTATATATAGATTGGGCTCGTGGGAAACCAAACTCCCTCAATCCTTCCCAAGAAGTCAAGAAAAGAGAGAGAAGAAAAGACAAGAGGCCTGATAGTGAAGTCAGACACAATTGAATATCAATAAATGGCATTGTAGATTATTAACATGATTTTTTTTCAATTAGAAATCTGAATGGGGAAATATGCCCCTTTTATGCTATATTAGCGGATCTGTGGTTCCCTGATGTTAATATTCCCTTCACTAAGGCAGATAAAAACTTCTCCTCATCTTATCTTGTGTGATTCTTGTCCAAGTTTTCCCATAAATCAAAGAAAACATTTGACACCAGAAGTTAAATTGTAATTTTGCAAGCTCTCCTTCAACATGATATCCCTTCTTCTGTCTCCTTCTCCAAAGCCTTAAGGGTCACAACAACCAAAAAAAAATATTCCTACCAGTCACTAGTGTGCTGAGCCAAGAGGACCATCCTGACAGCTAATCACACTATACTTCAAAGTGCTTTGCCCCAACCATCAACCAATTAATCCTCACAGCATCCCTATGTGTTAATTAAGCCTCATTATCCACAATTTAAAGACCCAGAAACAAAGCTGGGGAGGCTAAGTGATTTGCCCAAGGCCCCAGAGGAGGAATCAGAGCTTGGATTAGAATCCTGGGGTTCCTGGCACCCAGCTCCAGGCCAAGACTCAGCACACACAGACCAACAAACCACAGCACTGTCTCCCGTATGAGCCGATAGCAGTGTGCCAATGGGTGGGTCAAACTTTGGGTTCTCTCCCCCTTTCCATTAGCCACAGGTGTGTTTTACCACTAACTAGCGGCTACTATTTATTCTCTTGGATTTTCTAAAAATGTGCTTGTGGACCTGAAAGCCAAAACTATTCCCAGCATTGGCCTTTATTAAAAAACGAGCAACAGAAATGAATTTAAAATCATGAGCATTTTGAAACATACTGAATCCTTTATGGCTGAAAGAATCTAATAGACAAGCCTGTTGTTAATTTACAACCTTAATTTTCAGACACACTTCTTGAGTCAAAAGTACTTCCTGTTCCATAATTCCTGTAGGGATACAGGTGGCCTAGGTCTAAGCATACATCTACTGTACATTAAAATGTATTTCTTACTTAAACATTTCTGAAATCTCCAGTTTATGTCTAGACTATTTTAATCAGCTAAATGTCATAATAAGCCATATGTAGGCCTTGATAGGTTACATATACCAGTCCCACTCATAAAGTATCAAAAGGTGTTTTTAGAAAGAAATCTGTGTTTGTTTTACAATGAAAATGGTGCTTTTAGTCTATCATATCAAACATGCTGGCAAACTAAAAGAGACCTTACATCACTGGTGGAAAAATGACTTTTTCTCCTTCCCTCCTCCCTTTAACCACTCCATCAATTCCACTTTTAAATTTCTAGGGGAAGAAATAAGGTACTTTTTGTCTAGGGCAAAGCTGACTTCCAACACCTGCTGATCATTGACACTTACTCAGAAAGATGGACAGCATTGACAAGCTGTGTTATATATTCTCACTGGGGTCTCTGCCTTACCTGAATCCAACAATTACCACCATGTATTAAGGGCTTACAAGGAGAAAGCACTGGGCTAGAAACTGGGGATACAAAGACTAGCATAGAAATAGTAACTGCCCTCAAGAAACTTACATGCTACAGATTTAGGACAAGATCAATAAACTGGTAGCTATCAGCAAGTGGATGGGCTTCTACATAATGATGGCCCTAAATGTAGTACCTAAGGTAACCCCGCGTTTCAGTTCCATTGAGAAGTATTCACTGAGCATATTTTCAAGGCATTGCAGTAAGGACTGAGAATACAAACACAAAAATGAACTAGTCTTGGCCTAAAAAGTTTACCTTCTACTGGAGGGTAGCATTCAACTTGTATACATATAAGTAAATGCAAAATATATACAAAGGTATAAAAAGTCATTTCAAGAGGGACAGAGCACTCACAACTAGATCAGGAAGAACTCATGGTGCTTGGGATGGGTTTTAAGGAAAATGAAAGTATCTTAAGAGTATCTAATAGGGCTCAATTGATTTAGACCAAGCTGTTCATTACCTACAAAAGCAAGGATTGGGCAGGAATGAAAACCTGATAATTTGGGGGAAAATAAATGTAATAAGCAGTGCCTAACTCTGATTCTTTTCTTTGATGACCAAGCCAGGAAGCAGTTGAAACTTTATGACTGGCAGGCTTGTTTTCACTTCTAAATAAACTTTTAAGGAAAAGCAGCACTGGTGAGGTCAGAAATGAAAAGTTTTATCAATTGAAAGAGACATATAGCCCCTTCCCTTCTGCCCTATAAAGTGAAACAAAGCCAAAAACAAAAACAAACTGGTGTGGGTGAAAGTATCTTAGGTGGCAGCAATTGATGTTGGTAGTATAACAAGAAATCCTGAGCTTAAGGAAACTAAAAACATCCATTACTAGTAGGAGTTCTTCATTTCTGAACTTGAATCAGTATTGGGTTCAGTCCTAGAAGAGTCTTCCTTGGTTCTAAATAGAGATATCAAATTCTTGATTTTTGTCTCTGATTCATTATTTTCCATCCCAGAGCCCCAGGAGAAGTCATAACATTTTATAGTATTACTGAATAGCCTCATCTTTACCTTACCCTCTATTCTGTCCAAACAACTCCTTTAAGTTCTTTACCATCTGACCAGTCAGAGCATGGCTTGGGATCATCCTCTTGTCAGAAATAATCTTCTCAAAAAGGGAGTATTTGGAGGTAACTCCTTCTGATACCAATCACCTCTGATTGAGGGACTTGGGAGTTTACATGATCTCAAAGTCACAAGGTTGCCTCTAAGTCCAGAAACATCTATCTCAGGATCACTGTTTGGTCACCGTTGTTCAGGAAAAGAAACACAAAGCAAAGAAGGTAACTCAGCAACAGAGGACCAGGCTCAGACTTGCTTAAGAAGCATTTTGTGCTCATTGTAATGTGAGTGGCCTGCATAGCTTCTAGGGGTGGCAAAGAAAATACTCTTCACCTTCACGCAAGGTCTGAAGACCCCACACACCAGGGATGGACTGGTAAATGTTTAATAACTTTGGTTTTCTGAGGGGGGAAGGAGACGAGAAAAATACACATTTGCATGCTTATTAAGTTTAATCTGAAATATTAACACGTTCTTAAGTCTAGACAATCAATGAAAGAATCCATCAAGCCCTTATTTGTAATGAATGATGATTTCCGAGGTATAAATGCTCACACTGAAAATATAACAATGGTTCTCAGTTAGAGTTGGCTCCAGCACATCCCTGCCTCATACTCAGAAAAGAGAAAGAGTGAAAGTTGTCTTTCTCTTCCAAATCTACTTACACACACACACCTTCATAAGCACCAAGGACTCCTAAATCTTCCCAAAGATTTTTAGTATTGAGCACATAGTAAGGAAAGCTAAACTCAGCTCCAGGCGTGTTCCAATGGAATAACCTCTTTTGCAGTGATTTATAACAGTTAATAGAATTATAAAGTGTTATTCTTATTAATGAGTCATCTTTCATGTGGGCTGTTTTTGAAAAGAAGTGAAAACAGTGATGTTAATCATAATGTTCCTCTTTGTTCCTACTTGGATTTTCAAAGCGGAGAGACCTTTAGAGAGGCAATATGGTGTTGCTGAAAAGACATTAGATTCACATATCTGGGTTCTAGTCCAGGTTCTCCTACTAAATTCTTATACAACTTAAGCAATGTACTTCCTCCCTCTGGCCTCAATTTTTTTTTTTAATCTTTAAAGGGGTTGGACTAGCTCCCTAAGGTCCCTCTATTTCTATGATTCTATTGCAAATAAATTGGTTCTTTCATTAATTAGGTTCCTCAAAACTATTTTTGATTATAATTTTTATGATGATTTTCCGTGTGTGTGTGTGTGTGTGTGTGTGTGTGTGTGTGTGTGTGTGTGTGTAGTCTGAGGTCACATTTGAACTCGGGTCTTCGTCACTCCAGTCCAGTGGGGTTTAACTATTCTTATTTCCCTATTTCCAGTACCTTATCAAGTTCTATACTCGAATAAAGCTTGGGTTACAAAGTACAAAAATGTAATGTAGTGAGTGGCATGATAATTTTTTTAATTTACTAAGGAACCACAAAATGCAAAGATATTACTAGGTGCTGAAGGGTTACAGATAGATAGATACACACACACACACACACACACACACACACACACACATATATTTATTTCGAAATTACTATTCACCAAGAACTATGCTAAGAAGTATTTGACAATTATTCTCTTATTTGATCCTCACAACAATCTTGAGAGGTAGGTTCTATTATTGTCTCAATTTTACAGATGAGGAACCTGAAGCAAACAGTTATTAAGTGACTTGTCCTCAATCACACAGGTATTGTCTGTGACCAGATTTGAAATGAGCTCTTCCTGGCTCCAGTCTGTTGTTCTATACCCTGTGCCACCCAGCTAACTGCCCTCAGGTACAGAATTCTGGAGGTCTGTGCTTTCACCCCATCAGTTAGATCTTTAAAAGTCATTATTAAATGTTCTACTTATACCTCCCAGCTGCTAGAGGATACCTTATAGGAAGTTTTCTGGCACCTAGACTTGGAGACAATTCTTTCAGTCCAATATTGGGACATTTTGGTACAATAGTGAGCCCCCATACATGAGTGACTGTTACATAGACCACTAATCTGGTTGCCTTTTCATAAGCAGCCCACCAGTACTTCCATTTTCAGCCATCCTGAGGCCTTCACTTTTTTCTACTGACAATTACTGACAGTGATAGAGAAAGTATTTATTGTTTGCTATGTGCAAGGCAATATGCTAAATACTGGATATAAATACACATATATAAACACGCATATGTGTATGTATATTTATATAACACATATGTGTCTATGTATGCATAGACACATACAATATGCATATATACATATGCATGTTGTAGCACCAACGTGATATTTAGAGCACCTACAATGGCTATGAATATGCTAGCTTAATTCTGAATCACAAAATATAACAGACTCTCCACATGGAAAATAGAACCAAAACATTTATTCAAACACCAGAAAGCCAAATACATCATAGCAACAAAGAAATCTATATACAGTAACAATGAAGGGGTCACCACCATCCCTAAGCCTTCCCCCTGCTAGGGCCTTCCCACAAATGAACACTCACAGTCTGCTGTCTGCTTCCTCTTTCTCCCTCACTTCTAACTGCTCTGAGCAGCTTCCTCTCAGCTCTGCTCCATTCCTTCCTGCTCTACCCATTTGGCAAGTTCCTCCCACCACAGATTCACGGGACTCAGGCTTCCATGTGACCCAAACAGGTCGCATGAGCCTATTAATGGATGGGAAAGATCTTCTAATTAAGCAAAAAACATTAACAATACACATGTACATGCATATGTATATAATACATGTATACACTGTGAGAATACATATGTGTGTGTGTGTGCATACCTACACACAAGCAAACAAGACAATCCTTGCCCTTGTAGAGCTTTCATTCTAATGAGGAAAGATAACACATAAAAAATAGCAGGAAAGGGGGGCAAAAAGTCAAGTCATGAGTGAGGTGAAGCGTGGCTTAAGGCTCCTCCTTAAAGAGTGGTCCAGGCAAGGTGTTAACAAACAGGAGAATGGGGCCTCAGGATAGAGGCTTCTCCAGGTGAGAAGACAGCTGGTGAGAAGTCCAGAGAGTGAGTGTAATTGCGAATGAAGTACAATATGACATAACAAAAGTTGATCCATTTCCACTCTCAGAACCATGAAGTTTACATCCTCTTTCAGAGGGCACATAAACAGAGCTTACAATCCCATTTCATGATTCATAGGGGTTTGAGATTTGTCTCTCTTCACTAGCATTACCACAAACACCTACTGGCTATGTTCCCCCATTTGGGGCCCCAGTGACTAGTACCCCAGTACCATTTAGCCACTTAGTACTGGATTAGCTTCTACAAAGGAATATTTACTTCAGAGATACAGCAAGAACAAATATGCAAACATTTTCCCCAAAACCTAAGGGTATAATATCATGCACATACTGTCTCAGTTTCTGGAAAAGGGGGGTTGGGAAGAGATTAGGCTCACAGTTTAGCTCTGTTCCTACATAACATTAGTCCCACCAAATTCAAGCTGCAGTGCCACCTTCTGCTGGGCTGTTGTCCTTGACCCTTGCTCCTCGGGGCATCACTGCTGGGCTGGCTATACCATCTTGCCTAGATTCCAGGAGACCTAGATCCCCGTGGCTCGTGCTCCCAGTTTGGATCAGGCTCCATGTACTAAACCTAAAACAGAAAAGAACAAAAGGAAAGGTCAAAGAAATAGACCCATGTCTCTGGGCCATGTAGCCTAACAGAGGTGGCGTGAGGGAGGAGGTGCCCTTTTATTGTATAATGTAAGTGAAGGAGTCTTTCATCCTCAGTTGGGAATGCTGCAAAAGCCCCTGGTATGGCTGAATCAAGCTGTTTTAAAGACTCAGAGAGACCCAGCAACAAAGTCAGCGGGAAAAGGTTATTCCCAAACTTGGTGAGCCAAAGCAGAGTCCTCATAATTGCTTCACTGCTCTGGTCTCCTCAACACAGATCTTCAGAATCCTCCATGTAGATCTCACCATCTTGGGTGGTCTGGTATTCCCATTATACCTTCACCAGATAGCTCTAGGGCCCCATTATGGTTTCCTCCACTGAACCTAACTCTCAATCAATAACTCTTAGATCTATATCCTTTGGTTCTAGGTTATCTTTATAAGAACTGATATGTGAGGCTTTTGATCTTTGAGAGTTGAGAAATCAAAAGTCTACTTGGTTCTGATGTTTCTAATACTATTGCCCATTAATTATCATTGAATTACAGAGTACATCCTATGCACAAAACACAATAGCTGCTGTGGGAGCAACCAAGATGGATATGACAACAATCCTACCCTCATGCTGCTTACAGTCTAACCTAATTAGGATGAAAAGGTATATATGCATGAAAAAAAATAATTGCAGGCAGCTAGGTGGTAGAATGGATAGAATGCCAGCCTTGGAGATGAGAGGACCTGAGTTCAAATCTAGCTTCAGACACTAGTTGTGTGGACCTGGGCAAGTCGCTTGACCCTGTTTGCCTCAGTTTCCTCATCTGTAAAATGAGCTGGAAAAAGAAATGGCAATCCACTCCAAATGGGGTCACAGAGAGTTGGATACAACTGAAAAGGCTAAATAACAACATCTTGTATACCTACTATTAACACCTCCCCCTCACTAAAGTCCTCCTCCAATGATTCACCATCCCTTGGTGGGGACCCTGAGTTCGCAAAGGCTATGCTAGCTGAGCAAAAGGTCCTGTCAAACTCAAGAGACTTTAAATACAGACTACATACTAGCAATGGCATAAAAATCATCCTGGTTAAGTCCAGAGAAGGGTCATCACCAGGTTGACAGCAAGATGGTGATTTCTCTGGTCATGACAACACTGGAAGACCAACTCTTAAGTCACAGAGAGGTCGTGATCTTGAATTTCTGAGAGGAGTACCCACAAAAACAAAATCACACATCCTTGAAGAATCAGAGGTTAAGGGGGTAGCTGACACATCCCAGACAAATGTGAGAGGATTCAGGAGACACAGAGATCTCTTCTGGCTACAGTGATCTCAGAAGGCTCCACAAAGGAAATAACGACTTCAGCTTAGTATTTATTGAAGGGTAATTAGGATTTGAACAGATGAGGGGAGAAAGACAGGTAGTCTAATTAGGCAATGTACCGTACAAAGATTTTAAGGTAAGAAAGTCAAGATGCCTACCACGTAAGGCAGGAGGGAAAAATAAGTGTAAAAACACAAGTTAACGCCTGTTGGTAGACAGCCTTGAATGTCAGGCTAAAGATACTGAACTTCACCCTGTATTCTACCTTATACAATAGAACAGAGGGACTCCCACTCAAGTTCTTATGAAACGCGTTTTGTTTCAGGGTACATTTTCCTAGGGAATGCAAATACAATCATAGAGAAACATCTGTTTTTCCCCTCATATTGTCCAGGAGTAAATCCCAGTTTGAGTTTTATATTCAGGAGCTTGCTCAGCCCTGATGTAAAAATACATAATGGGACTCAAGTGGAGCATAAAACTATTTCAAAGGTATTTTAATAAAAAAATTTTTAAATGAAGGACCATAATTTAACCCACAGGACCCCAAAGGTAAGTGGGCTTCTAAGTATTCTTCCTTTTTTCCTTCTTATTCTGAGTTTAATTCTTCCCCAAAGTGAGAGTACATTAAAACCACAGTGATTTTAGGTAATTGTAGAGGCTAGGATGAATTAATACTCTATCTGAATGATACATTTTCAATGCAATTTTGTTCTTTTCAGATACAATACAAATAAATATCTAAAAACTGTTTCTGGACTCTAAGGACTTCAAGACAATCTTTTGTGATTAGCATTTCATCTAGTTGTTTGCAAATGGATATCGCTAAATTGGTTAAGAGTGTGCCCCCCTCACATACATTAAACAACCTCCTTTATACCCATTTACCATACTGTTTTGCTTAATAACCTCTTTTTTCCATGGATAGCAATACAAAGCTAACATTCAGCCAAGCCCGGGCTTAATCACATGATCATGAATTCCCAAAGAGTGGAGTTTTCCTGCATATCTAATCGGTTGCCAAATCTTATGGTTTCTCCCTTCACAATATCTCCCTTATACATCTCCTTCTCCCTGCTCACACCATCACCCTCTATTTCTAATCTTTATCGCCTCTCCCTGGGGCAGTTAGGTGGCACACTGGATAGAGTGTCAGGCTTAGAGTCGGGAAGACCTGAATTCAAACCTAGACAATTAACATCATTTTTTCCAGCAACCTAAGTCTGAGTATCCCCTCAGGCTCTCTCCTGCACTTTCTTCTCTTTCTAGACTTTCTCTATAGGTCAAGAAATCTTAACATAATCTCTGTAAACTTGCTTTTAAAAAATATTTTGATAACTGTATTTTAACACAAGGCAGCTAGGTGAAGCAATGGATAGAATGTCTGGCCTGAATTCAGGAAGGCTCATCTTCCTGAGTTCAAATGTGACTTCAGACTCTTACTAGCTGTGTCACCCTGGGCAAGTCACCTTATCACATTTGCCTCAGTTTCCTCATCTGTAAAATGAACTGGAGAAGGAAATGGCAAACTGCTCCAGTATCTTTACCAAGAAAATCCCAAATGGGATCACGAAGATTCAGACACAATGAACAACAAAAAATCATCTCTCCCTTGTACTGTTGCCTTCTAAATGAAATTCTCCTTGCCTCAAGTCTTTCTCCAATCCATCCTCTGCACTGGTGCCATAGTTTTCTTCCTAAAGTGTATGTCTGAACTTGTCACCTCTTCTCTCAATAAATTCCAGTGGCTCCCTATTACCTCCAGGATCATATATTGGTTTCCAGGATCAAATACATGGTTGTTGTGAGGATTCTTTGGCATCTAAAACTCTTCCACACCTGGTCCCTTCCTACCTTTTAGTCTTCTCGCACTCTACTTCCCTCCACATAATCTATAGTCTGCTTGTTATTCCTAACACACAACACTCAGTCTTCATGGCCCTTTCATGCCTTTGACCTGGAATGTTCTCCGTAATGATTTCCACTTCTCAGTATCTTTGGTTTCCCAGTGTCTCCTCTCTTCCCCATTCTCTCCAAAACCTCATCCTCTAGGGCAGTGGTTCTCAACCTGTGGATTATGTTCAATTCGTAACAATGAAAATACATCCTGCATATCAGATATTTACATTACGATTCATAACGGTAGCAAAATTACAGTAATGAAGTAGTAACAAAAATAATTTTATGGTTGGGGGTCACCACAACATGAGGAACTGTATTAAAGGGTCGTGGCATTAGGAAGGTGGAGAACCACAGCTCTAGGTTCTTAACCTAGAATCCATAAAATTTTACTTGCATATAGTGTGTGTATGTGTGTGTTCATATGTACATGTGTGTGATCATGTATGCACACGTGTGTACCTATTCCATCCCCAGAATGGTAGCTTTTTGGCTAGCTGCCTCTCATGCCTGACACTCTCCTTCCTCCTCTCTGCCACCCAGCTTCCCTCATTTCAAGTCTCAGCTAAAGTCCCGCCTTCTGCAAGAAGACTTTCCCTGCCCTTAATCTAAGTGCCTTTCCTCGTCTTTATCCTAAGTGTACCCCAGCGCACTCGCAATTTATCTCATAAGTATCTCGAACATGGCGGTTTGCATGTTCTTTCCCCATTAGTCCATGAGCTCCTTGAGAAGAGACACTGTTTTTTGGTTATTATCATTGTTGTTCATTTGGTTTTTGCCTTTTTTTATATCTCCTGTGCATAACAGGGCACCCGGCAAATAGTAACAGCTTCATAAACGCTAGCTGACTGACTAATCCTATGTATTTTTTTTGTATTTTTTTTGGAGGGGGGAAGGCTGGGCAATTGGGGTTTAGTGACTTGCCCAAGGTCACACGGCTAGTTTTTTTGTGTTAAGTGTCTGAGGCTGAATTTGAACTCAGGTCCTCCTGACTCCAGTGCCAGTGCTCTATCCACTGTGCCACCTAGCAGCCCCCTACGTATTTTATTTTGAGCATTTAAACACATTCTGAGAAGGGATCCATAGGTTTCACCAGACTGCTAAAGGAGCCTATGACATGAAAAAAATGTACGTATGGGCACCTTCTATCTGCTTGATAGATATCTTGTATATAAATATTCATTTACATGTTGTCTTCCCCATTAGAATATAAACTCCTTGAGGGCAGGAACTGTCTTCTGCTTTTCTTTCTATCTCCAGGAAGCAGCAGGATAATAAATGCTGATTAATTGAGATGCATCTCTTTCTCCCATTTCTCTTGCCTTTTTGTAGAAAGTAGGAGAAAGTAGGAAGGTATACCTCTTGTATTGCTGCTAATTCTTTCTCTACTCTCATTCTGTTGTTGATAAAACTATATCTTGATAAACTTAGAAGAGAAAAAGGCATTGCCCAGGAAGTAATGATCAAGATGTGAGAAAGTTTACCATATGCTATCACAAGTGACCAAACAATGGCAAGTACAGGATAGTGGACAAGACTAGGTATCAGAGAGACCTCAGTTCAATTACCGCCTCCAGAATATCCTAGCTGTATGACCCTAGGCTTGTCACTGACCTGCTGAGGGACCCCAGGAAACCCTCTAAGATGATAAGTTGTAGAACAGGTGCTAATCCTCATTAGCTGAGTGAATTTGCTTGCCAGAAGTTCCTTACACCAATTAAATCACAGAGTCCATTTCATCAGGGTATGCAACAAGGGAATTTTTTTACGGCAAACATTTATTGAATATACAATCTCAAAGGACATGATTTATATTCATCAAACTAAGGAAATTAAAACAACTAAATTTATTTTTAATTAACTAATTATAAGAGTATAATACATTATTTGTACACTAGACAGTAACCTTCTTGAACCATTCCCTGGACCTGCCCTCAGCCAATCAACAGTGGTACCCCAGAAAAGATGTGGTCTTAATTCCCAATATTATATTCCTTCCATCCTGCCGTTCTAGTCCTTCTCCTTCTGCTCCTGTCACTGGAATAGGGCTGCATTCTGTGAGTAAATACCAGCAAATAATACATACATACATTCATACATACATACATATATATAGCTATATTATACAATTTGGCACTTCCTGCATAATGCAACAACATATATTATAAAACTAACAGAATGTATTATGCAATCAAATCATAATTCAAAGGTACAATTTGGGGGGGGGAATTAGTGTGATTAGTGTGAGTCTGGGGAAAAACTAGTGTACACCCATGTGCCTCAGTCTTGACTCCTCAACCAAGCCTCACTTCTCCCTCCTCCCCCAAACTATAAGGATGAGGTTGGGGAGAGATCCAGACTATCCTTGAGTATTAGTTACTTAGGATTCCAGAGCAAAAACAAAAACAAGTTGACAGAACTGGCCCTGACTGTGACATGTGGCCTAAAGAAAGATGGCCCTTTGGACCTAGAGGAGGTGACAATCAGTTCTGCAACACGACCCTTACAATCCTATTTGCCTAAGGCAATTTTACAGAATTTAGACCCCTAATCTGCATTCTTAGTCTCCATCTGCTTGATCCCCCTGAAACATTGGGGCCGGCTCAGTACCCGCTTCTTCTTGAAACCCCGTCCTTCCTCGCAGCCTCCATGATGGTATGTTACCTGGGTTACCTTTTCTTCTTTGACTATTGCTTCTCCATCTCCTGTACTGATTACTCTTCCTCCTCTCCCCTCCTCACTGTATGAAGCCTCCCATGTTAAACCCTGGGTTCTCTACTCCTCTCTGTTCACCTTGTACTTACAGAACACTAATTCACTCATGACTTCTACTACGCCCTGTAGGCAAATAGCTCCCCAATCAATGTCCACCCCAACCTTTCTCCCGAGCTCCACTATTGTCTCTGCAACTACCCACCAGACAGTTACCGTTGGAATGCACTTCAGTTGACTCAAATTAAGTCTTTTAAAGCTAAATTCATCTGTTCCACAAAAAAATAAACCAACTCCCTCTCCTCACTTCCTTACTTCCATCAGTTAATTAGTTCTCCAAGTCCCCTAGGCTTAAGGGCTTCATTCTCAAATCACAGGCTCTAAGAGTTAGATGGCACCTTGTTCTACTCCCCCTTTTTTTTTTTTACCAAAAACTAGGGTCCATAAACATTAAATAATTTTCCACAGTCACATGGCTAGTAAGTATCATGATATCAGAGACCTTATTGCTGAAAGGGAACTAGTTCAAACCTCAGATGAAGAGACAGAGCCCCAGAGAATATAATTTAGTTCAATCCAACAGGCATGTATTAAACACCTCCTCTGGGGCAGGCCCTGTTCCAGGCTCTGGGAGTTGCTGTTCAGTCATGTCTGACTCTTGGTGACCACATGGAACACAGCATTGCCAATGCTGTCCACGGGGTTTTCTCACCAAAGACACTGGAGTGGTTTGTTATTTCCTTCTCCAGCGGATTAAAGCAAGCAAGAAGTTCAGTGACTTACCTAAGGTCACATAGCTAGTAAGTGTCTGAGGTCAAATTTTAACTCAGGTCTCTCTAATTCCAGGCTCAATGTTCTATCCACTGAACCACCCAGGGTTCAAAGACAAAAATTAAACAATCACTACCTTTAAAGAGCTTACATTCCCCGGACAAAGAAGAAGAATGGGATAGGAGGATCCTAAAATCAAATAAATTCATCCATGATAGAATTAAAATGCAAAACTGCCGACTCCTCCCTCTTCCTGTCTCCATTCGAAATAACAATAATAACAATACACATTTATATAGTACTTTACACTTAGTGTTTACCCAAGAAAGTTTTCATTTATGAAGACAAGCCATATTAAAGTGGAATGAACTGTCTTTGGCAGTAGTGAGATCTCTGTCACTGAAGGTCTTCAAGCAGACCTGGATGAGCTTTTGGAGATGTTACAGATTGGGATTCCTGTTCGGGTATGCATTGGAAGCCCTTTCCAACTCTGAGTTCCTATGATTCCTATGAACCCCTCTTTCCAGTTAAACTAATATACCCAGTAGCCCCCTATTGGCCGTCGGCTGATGCTGTTCCACACTCTCCTCTTTACTGATCTAAAGCCTACCTACCTTTCCAGACCTAGATTTCTCACTTTTGCTCTGGTGATCCCTTCCTCTTCTCAGTTCCTGAATGATTGAGCTTCTACCCCACCCTTGGCAATTTTTTGCCTTTGACCTTCTTCTGTGTGAATATCTTCTCTCCCAAAGTAGGTACTAAGTGGTACACTAGTTAAATGTTTAACAATCATCTCTTCAAAAAATAAAAAATAGACCCATGACACACTTTTAAGTTTCATCTGCTTTATGAACATTTTTTTCCATCACTTTCTTAGATCTAGAGAATCAACAAAACAACAAATCAAGTCTAGATTTGCAGTTTTTGCCTATTTCTAAGATGTAAATGTTCACATGAAAATGTATTGGCTGTCCTGGCTCCAGCATATTCCTGGTACCAAGCCCCTTGAAGTAAGGAGCTTCGCAATTCTTTTTACTCCTCTTGTGATCATACATTCAAGTGCCATGTACTAGGAATTATTGCACATATTTATATATGTGTGTGTGTCTGTGGATAGTATGGGCAGGCATATTTCAAGTAAAGGAGGCAGAACGGTGTGGTAGAAAGAGCGCTTGAGCTGGAGTCAAGGAGCATGGGGATTTAAATCCCAGTTCTGCCATTGGGTATCTGGGCAAATCACCTCACCTCACCTCACCGGGCCTTGGTTTCCTCCTCGATGGGTAGCTGAGTAGAGGCAGCAAATAGAATGCTCACTGGGCCTGGGATCAGGCAGACCTGAATCCAAACCTGGCCTTAGAAATGTACTGGCTGTGTGGCCCTGGAACAAGTCACTTAACTTCTGTTTGCCTCAGTTTCCTCCTCTGTAAAATAGGGATAACAATAGCACCTCCCTCCCAGGGCTGTTTTTGAGGATCAAATGAATTAATCATTACAAAGCGCCTGATACAGAGTAATCACTATGTAAATGTTGGTTATTATCATTGTTTATTATTATCATCTATCAGACTAGGGAGCCTCTAAACCTTCTTCCAGCTCTAGATCTACAAACAAAGGATGAATGAAGTAGGCAGACAGCTAGCCTGGAAAAGCTCAAAGCTCCCCACAATTCCCTGGCTCTCCAGGCAGCTGCCAACAAAATGACTGCTCTCTTCATCACTCTCCTAAGAGAGAAGAGAAGGGGAAAGAGCATCGTACGGCCCACACCTGGAGACCACAAGAACATTGCGTCCCAGGTATAGTGGCTGCAGTCTGGCCTGACCAAACAGTAAAGGACTTTCCCAAACCCTTGGCTTACTGTGCGTTTGGTGACTCAAAACTGTCCCTGTTGTCTGAGGTATAGTTTGCAAAGTGCTTTCTTGGAAGAGAAATGCCTTGGAGCTGGAACACTGGGACAGCCGGAGGGTGAGCCCCCTGCATAGCCACAAGGAGCCCTGCTGTGAGAGAACACAAGGCTTCTTATGTCTCTCTCTCCTTCCCTTTCCAACCATGTTTGTTTAAAGCTACCGCGGCCCATGCTGTGTGCCCCAGCCTGGGGGGAACCACAGAGGAGCCAGGCCAGTACTTACAGCAGGGACCACAAGAGTCATAGGCCAGAGGCCTCAGGGGCCTGGAGAAGCGAGGAAGCCCGCCAGGCCTGCGGGAGGCACTGGGGAGGATCTGTTATCGTGTGTTGGGCAATCCTATAATCATTGTGTCTGCCTGGTGTTATTTCTGTCTCCCTTGCCTTTGTCCTTAATAAATCTGTTCCCCCATATGCCATACATTAGGAGTTTGGGGGGTCAGTTGCTATGGTTTCATTGGTATTGGGAACTCTTGGTGAGAAAACTCCTTCCATCAAAGCAGACCAATACCTGTTTTGCAACTTTGGGTCTTAGGGAGTTGGGAAGCAGGGAGAAGGGTTGGCCCTGAAAGTTAAATGACTTGCCCAAGGTCACACAGTGTATGTCAGAGGCCATATTGAACCCAGGCCATATCTGAGACCAAACGTGAACTTTGTGACTGCATGAGGTTGGCTTTTTATATCCCTTATGCCATACTCACATAAGGAGGTATTGTATGTAATATATTTTGTATCTAT
>CM053580.1:490098206-490128027 GCA_028627135.1 Pseudochirops cupreus
CTGGCGCCACAGGCTCCACATGACCACATTCAGCCTATTAGGGAACAGAGTATACTTTCAAATATCCAAGGGTCCTCAGGGTCACGTAGCCACTTTAACAAAGGGCCTAGGGGCAGGGAAGATCTTCAGATTCCCATAACAGCTGGACAGTTCTAAATATTAGAAATCTCTTCTTTATATTAAGCTAAAATCCATATCCATAAAATGTCCATCTGTTGCTCCAAATCCCTACCTACCAAAGTTACACAAAATACACCTAATTCCTTTTCCATTTGGCAGAAATTCACATCTTTAAAAATAGTAATCATGTTTCTCTACCTACCACTATACCCACATCTTCTCTTCTCCAGATCAAAAATTCCAGTTCTTTCAACCAATCCTTATCTGACATAATTTATCACTAATTAAGCATAAGTAAAATATGAACTCCTTGAGGGAGGCCTGGTTTTTCACTTTGCTCCCACGATGTTTGCACATGGTAGGCACTGAATAATATTGAATAAATGCTTGCAGCAGCTAAGTAACACAACAGATGGAGCACTAGACTTAAAATCAGGAAGATGTGAGTTCAGATTCTACCTTAGAAACCTAAATAGCTCTGAGACCTTGGACAAGTCACATAACAGCTGTCTGCCTCAGTTTCCTCATCTGCAAATGGGGATATTAATAGCACCTACATCCCAGGGTTATTGTGAAAATTGAATGAGATATAATTTGCGAAAGCACTGTGCACACTTAAAAGTGCTATAAATGCTAGCTATGATGATGGTGATGATAATGATGATGATGCCTGGATTAGTGATAGTGCTGAAGATCTATTGTGTGTTGGCACTGTCCTAGGTGTTCAACAACTTCTTACTGGCAGGACGTCTAGAATGACTGGGCAGGCAGGAAGGTGAGCTATTTTCAAAAGTGACTTCTTAGTACTATGATCTGTTGAGACATAGAAAGTAAATAATTTTGTCTCCACTTGTATGATTTCCTGCTAAGGGAGCAGAGCCTCATAAGATCCTCTCCTTTCACCCAACTACATTCACACTCTCCTTGGCCTCTGAAAATAAGTCAGAGCAGTTACACCTCTGTTACCTAAGGTGCTTTTCCTAGGATTCTATGATGCTCTATCCCATTTAAAGCTTACATGCAGGGATAGCTAGGTGGTGTAGTGAATAGAGCACCAGCCCTTGAGTCAGGAGGACCTGAGTTCAAATACAGCCTCAGACACTTAAAACATACTAGCTGTGTGAACTTGGGTAAGTCACTTAACTCCAATTGCCCTGCCTTCCCCCGTCCAAAAAAAATGCAAAATTTTTTTAAAATTAAAAAAAAAATAAAACTTACATGTGCAAGTTTAATTATATGGAACTATTATTTTCCAGCTGACTTGCAATTGCAACCAAAACACTTTTTCATCTTATCTTCTTGGACACAAATGAGAAGACCATAGAGTCTAGAGTCATAAATTCTCCTTGTTTGCTTCTGTAAAAAACATCTTGTCCATGTTGACAATGTCTAACTCATAAGGCTGTTGTGAGCATCAAATGAGATAATGTATGTAAAGTATTTTGTAAATGTTAATGTTTGATATAAACATCACTCATTATTATTGTTATTAAGAGCACAGAAGGCTTTCCTTTCTGAAAATTTGAGTGGAGAAATAACCAAAAACAATCACAAACACTAATTAATCTTTGCTCTTATCATGTAACTATTCTATGTCTTTTTTTTTTCTAGGAGATGGTGAGCTTTATTTTGTCTTGTCTGAATAACTATTCTGTGTCTTTTTTAAAAATACTATTCTTTACTGGAAACATCTCAAGTCCATCTTTACTTCTTTTAACTTGTGTTTCTGGGGATTGAGCACAATCCATCTATTAGACAAACCAGGTCACTGCCCTGATAGAAATTGAATGTTGTGGGAGATTTCTTACGCTAAAGGGCACAAGCAAGTATATTGGTATGAAAGAGGAAAGAGATGTGGGCACAGACCTTTGCTACCTGACTGAAATAACAGCTCTATTACCTTGAGTCTATGATGCTTATGATTTATAGCTAATAGAGACCTTAGGGGTCAGAAATGCCAAACCCTTCATTTTACATATGAAGAAACTGAAGCCTAGAAAAGGGAAGTCACCCAAATTACTAGGATGTAAAGTTTTTCTTCCTGTCCAGTATTTCTCCATATCCTTATGATCCTCCTTCTCCTGAGCCATCCATCCCCTTAAACTACCATCCTTTCCTTATTCCTCCTATGTCTTTTTTTTTTTGCCAAGGTCTTTCTTTCTCTCTATCCTTTTATTCACTCAATGCCCAAGGTCATCACTTCCATACCCTGCACTTCTCAGTACAAACCTCTCCCAATTCAATCCCCTCCCACCCATCAAACCTATGTGCTCACTTCCTTCCTGAGTCTCCTTCTCTTTCTCTCTCTTCCAACATAAACTGGCTCTCTTGAAAGCTCCAACCTCTTCTCCCGCATCATAATCAGCAGTGAAATGCTGAACACAGCTGGATTTTCAAAACCAATGGTTAATTGCAGTGAGCCGAGGGTGACCCAACAGTAGTTTTGAGTATTTGGAGTGTGAAATAATGAAGACACTGGTGAGCTGAGAGTCTGTAAATCAAGGCCTGTGCCCCCTAAACAACTTTCAGAGGCCCTGATTAAAACTCCTTGTCCCAGCTGGTGAGAATCATGTTAAAGCCAGGAGACAGACAAGTGCCACCAACCACCTTGGGGAGATGCACAAAAGGGAGATCTTATCCACAGACCTGCAGGATGATTTCAATAACTTCCTAAGAACAAGGGTTTTCCAGGAGCAACAAAATAATACTGTGGGTTACCATGGCAGCTGGGCTCAGGAAGCACTGTGCAGGAACTAAGCCACAAAACCTATAATGAGGTGGCAACCTTAAGGGTCTAGGTCTCTGCTTTACAGCAAGGGCTTTTCCATAATTCCCGTTACCACTAATGAGGGGCACCATTAACATCCCACACACAGTGAAAAAGCCTTTTAGCCTCAGCCTGGATGAGTGAACCTTGTCAAAAGTGGCATGAAATTGACATGACGATGTGAAAACTACAAGGAACGCACAGCCCAGCTCCTGTCCCTCTCTCTTCCTTCCTCCTTTACCTAGTCCCCAAATACTCTTGGACCACAAGTTCACAGAGGGATAGCCAAAGAAGCCACTCTGTAGGGAGACTGCTCTATCACAATTCAGTGATTATATGTTGACAATATCCTACATTATTAGAATATTTTAAAGTTTACACATTGCTTTCCCCCCAAGTACCCTGAGAGGTGAGCTAATGCAAATATTCTTATTCCTGGTTTTAAAGATGAGGAAATTGGGACTCACAGGGGTAAAGTCATTAGTCCATGGTTGTAAAATTAGCAAGCAGCACAATCTGGATTCAAACCCAGATGGTAGAGTGGATAGGGCATTGGATGATAGATGTTGGATAGATGATAGATAGATAGATAGATAGATGGATAGATAGATAGATAGATAGATGGATATATAGATGGATAGATAGGAAAGGATGTGAAATGATATCATATGGTATTTATTAAGTATATATTATGTTCCATGTACTATGCTAAGCCCTGGGGATACAAACACCAGCAAATAAAACAGTTCCCACCCCTAAGGAGCTTACATTCTAATGAGTAAAGAACTCATACAGGGGAGCTGTCAAGTAGGGGGAGGAGAAGGTACTTGCAAGAGGGCAAGGAAGCAGCGAAATTCAGAGAATGAATTGAATATGGAATGAAGTGAGCAGGGCTGGGCCCTTCATGAAATGGTGTTCTGGTCTAGGGATTCAGCAAATCTGACAGTAGGGCTCCGGGTGGAATTACCTCTTAGGTCCAAAGGCTGCTGGTGAAAAGTCTACCGAGTGAATTGAGGTAGGAGTGAAGTGAAAATAGCTGGCAACCCTGATGAAGCAGAGATCTAGGTTCTGAGGTCCTCAATTCCAAACACGGACCTCAGGGCCTGGATTCAAATCCTACTTCAAACCCTTACTAGTTGTGCGACCTTGGTCAAGTCACTTACTTTGTGCCTCAGTTTCATCATCTGTCAAAATGAAGGGGTTAGACTTGATGGTTTCTAAGGTTCTTCCAGTTCTAAATTTATGATGCTATGACTCTTTCCATTATACCATACTATCTTTTCACGGCAGTGATTATACCAATGAAAACCAGTGTTGCCTAGTAAATAGGTAGGTTTCCAGAAAGACCTTGATTCAGGTTTAGACTCTGATATATAATGACTGTGTGACCCTGGATAAATCACTTAACCAAGCAGTGCTATATATATAATTGCAGAACAGTTACCATTTTATATCGACAATCGGGAGGGAGTTGCCTATGCCGATAAAATCATTGTCTAGACCAGTGCTTAGCACAGTGCCAGGCACACAGTAAGCTCTTTTATGCCTGACATTACCATTTGAAAAGTGCTTTACATATACTAATCCATTGTGAGGGAAGTACTGTGGTTATTCTTATCCCCCTTTTACAGATGAGGAAAATAAGGCTCAGAAAAGTTGAATTAGTGAAATGCCTCACCAACACTTACACAACTGGTGTCAAAGGTAGGCTTAAAAGCCAGGTCTCTCCTGATTATAAGTCCAGTGACCTTTCCAGTACACCATGCTCCTGATTGTTTTCTATAGGTCATCTGACACAGATCACACACTGCTGTGTAATGTGTTGGGGGGAAGGGAGGGGAGAAGAATTGTATGCATGTATGTCTCTTCTCCCCCATTAGACTGGAAACTCCTTGAGGACAAGTACTATGTCTCTTATTTTGTCCACCTCTACAAATTTATACCTCTACCTCTCTACAAATGTTTATTGATCTATAGGTTGGTTGATAGTCTGAAAAAATAAAATTAAAATAATTATGTTGACAAGACACAAAATTCTCTCATCTGCCCCCTCCAAAACAAACAAACAAACCAAACAAAAACAAAACAAAACACAACCAACTATGTAACTGAGGCTAAGGGGTTAAGGACTTGAATTATCCAGACTTAATTTTTCAGTCCTCTATTGTAGACATAATCCTAGAAGGACATTCCTATTGAGCGGGGAAACAATGGTGGCTGGAGGGGAAATGAGACAAAGACCAGGTAAGAGGGAGTAAAGGAAGCGTCTAATGCACTCACCTTCCAGGGGTCGGCTATAATTCACAAGCTGTGAAAAAGTCTGGGGACATTCTTCCCCAGTGCCCCCCTCCCCTGCACAGTCTCTGTCTCCTGCCCCCATTCTCTCTTCCCTTTTTAGTACCCTGGAGTGTTGGGTAGAGCTGTAAGAGAGGGGAAGAGAACAGCAGGGGCTGGAGAATGCAAACCAGAAATACCAGTGTCAGCACTTTGGATATCGAATTTATCGGCTCCAAATAAGGGTGTCATATGGGTGATACAGAGAATGCCAGCTGGGAGCTGTAATTCAAAGGGCCAGCATCTTGGTTCATACAATCAATCATATTAAGGGAGCAGAAGCCTATTTGTTGTTGGTGTTTTTGTCATTCTTCAGCAAAACTTCTTTTTTTGTTGGGCTTTTTTTTTTTTAATATTCTTGGAAACACTTTTCTGCCAATCAATGTCAGCGGCTATTCAGGCCTTGGTACAGCAACAGCAGATGTACAATTAGATGTACTGACTTAGAAATGAGCTACTGAGGGTGCGTGGGAGGGAGTAATCCTTTTGCTATAAAGAGCAGATAAAACATTAAATGCTAATATAGTCGTAGATATATTCTAATCTAATAAGAATAATTCTTCAGCTATATGCCTGGTTCAGAAAATAGAATTGAACCCTTCATCATGCAGAATTTATTTCTTTTAACCAATATTAGGAACATAATTCTCTTCAAAGAGTAGACCTCTGAGATTTAAGTGTGTTACTAATATATTTCAAGCTGGAGAAGTGGAGATGGGGGTGGGTGTTGGAGGGTTGAGTGGGGGGAAGGCCTGGGGACTTCATTCCTCACTGGATGGCTAGAACTAGTACAGGAAATGTCAAAGCCTAACATGGGAGGGACCTTCTATCCCCCAACCATATGGCTTTGCTTCCAGGACTTCACAGAGACAACTCTTACCAACAGTCACACTCCAAGTGCCCTTCTTAATGAAGGTCAGAGGGGGACACATCTGGGAAGTCAGGTGTTAAGGAGTAGGTTTGAAGGACACAGTTTGGTCCCTTTTTATTCTCCCGATTGGTGGCAGCCATGCATAATAATGACCGAGTCTATTGGCTAGCCAGAGACCCAAGAAGCAGCTTTAACTTTCAGGAAGGGAAGCTTTCAGAGCTCCTAAAAGCTACAGTGATAGTGACTGACATTTACACCTGGCATTACCATTTATAATGTGTTTTCCATGTACTGTTGCATCGTGAGGGAGGTCCTGTGGTTATTATTATGGCCCTTTTACAGATGAGGAAAATGAGGCTTGGAAAAGGTAAAATGAAATGCCTCATCAATGCTTACACAATACAATCCACATCTCTCCTGACCAAATTCAGTGAGCTTTCCATTGCACTGTGTTCTTTATTGTTCCTTATAGGTCATTTGACATAGATCACATACTGCTGTGTGATGTGTATAGTGCGTATAATGTGTGTGTGGAGGAGGCGGGAGGTGGATAATACACATCTATGTCTCTTTTCCCCATTTAGACTGAAAGCCCCTTAAGGACAAGCACCATGTCTCTTATTTTGTACACCTCTAACAGTGTCTATTAGGATCAAGGGGACAAGGATAGGAATAGGAACTGGACCTGGGGTTTTCATGCATGTAGAGAGCCCCCAAGCAAGTAAAGTTTCTCTACCAAGGCAAGTCAGCACTTTTCTGAAACTTAGCATCTAAGTAACCTGGAGCACTGAGAAGTCAGGTGACCTGCCAAGCTCAAACAGTCAGCATGTGCCAGATACAGGATTTGGACCAAGGTCTGATGGCTCTGAGGCTGGCCTGGGCCTCTATCCACTACACCAGAGGCATCAGCGGTGCTGCATGCCTGCTGCCCACCACACTCCCCAGTGAGGTCCAAACCAGCATAAAATGTAATTGGGAAATATTTAATAAAACAAATAAAAATGCAACAGAACATAAGCAATGTTAATATGTGGTTTTCCAAGTCAACATGTGGCCTGTGGGGATCCTTATGTATAGATTAGTGGGACCCTGTCCTTACATAAGTTTGACACCACTTTATATATGTCATCCCACGGTGACTATCAGTGTTTTGGATCATTGTGGAGCTTGATTAGTTCAACTTTCATTGAGTTATTGTTGCTGATTTTTCCCCATATCACCATGAAAGGGGTTTTGTCTCTAAACCCCATTCATCTGATTTCAGTCAGCAGGAATTACTCCTTAACTGTTCACATACTTTTCAGAGGGACTATAATGCTCCCTCCCTTTCACACCTCGGCTCCCCCTCTTCTCCATTCTCTCTCCAACCCATTTTCCCCACTAATAGTACTACTTTTGCCATATTTCAATAGAATAATAAAATTTTTTACCAAGTATTCCCTATACCTCCTTGACAAGCTTCTCGTATATGTATATTATTTGTATGTGTATATATGTGTCTGTATATTATATATATTATGTATGTATATATGTATATATGTGTGTGTGTATACACACACACACACACACACACACACACACATACATAGCTGTTGTTCAGTTATTTCAGTCATGTCCGACTCTCCATAACTCCATTTGGGGTTTTCTTGGCAAAAATGCTTGAGGGGTTTGTCATTTCCTTCTCCAGCTCATTTTATAGATGAGGAACTGAGGCAAACAGGGTAAGTGACTTGACCAACGTCATCCAGCTAGTAAGCCTCTGAGGCTGGATCTGAACCCAGGAAGATAAGTCTTTGTGACTCCAGGCCCAGTGCTCTATCCACTGTGCCACCTAGCTGTCCTAATATATGTACTAGTATGCATACAAGTCTGGGAACCCCAGAACTAGTCAAATTTTTTCGTTTTACAGATGAGAAAATTAAGGTCAAATCATAGTTTTTGAACTACAGAAGATTTGTGAATCTCAAGTGAATTTCAAGTCAGAAGGAGCCTTGACATTTCAATGCTCTAATTTTACAAAGAAAGAAGCTGAGGTGGAAGAGATTTGTCCTGGATCACTCAGGTAATGAGTGTGGGAGCCAGGATTCCAATCTGATTGGATCTGCTTTAATTCACCCAAACTCCTGTGCTCACCGCAACTGAGAATACCATTGACTAACTGATGGCAAAGGGATATGGTCTATGACTGTGGAATAGAATGATGCAAATTGGTAGGGGGATGAAATCTGCAGCCATGCTCTCAATCCGTGAAAGGTTCTGTCTCAAAGCACTACAAGGTTGTTCAAAAAGTAGGCAAGACAAAGGTATGTAGTGACTTGTGGGGAAGATCACTATATAACATACTGCTGCCTAGGGAATGGAATACATTAAACTGCCTTGAGGGGTGTTGCCGGCATCTAAGGAATCCTTGTCAGGATGATAACCTTGGAATGTCACTGGCCTCCAAGATTATGCTGGAATCTTCCCTCTACTAAAACAATGAACATCAGATAGAATGCAGGCTCCTTGAGGACAAGGACTATTGACCTTTTGTAGTCCTCTGTAGCCTTGTCTCAAGCATGGTGACTGGCACATAGTATGAATGAATGAATGAA
The DNA here is from genome assembly GCA_028627135.1 of Pseudochirops cupreus. Classification (NCBI taxonomy): domain Eukaryota; kingdom Metazoa; phylum Chordata; class Mammalia; order Diprotodontia; family Pseudocheiridae; genus Pseudochirops; species Pseudochirops cupreus. Next base: position 490,106,893 of record CM053580.1, read on the forward strand.
TTGATGAGAATAAGCATTTATATAGTGCCTACTGTGTGCAAATATTATCTCATTTAATCTTCACAACAATCCAGTGCTGCTATTATTCCCATTTTACAGTTAAGGAAACTGAGGTAAACAGAAGTTAAGTGACTTGCCCAGGGTCACACTGTCAAGTAAATGTCTGGGGATGGATTTGAACTCAGATCTTCCGACTCCAGGCCCAGCCTTCTATTCATTGTGTTACCTAGCTGCCCTCAAACATATCACTCTGGGCCAGTGACTAAAGCTCTGGGCCTGAAGAATACCTACAAGTTCATACAATGGGCCAATTAAAGAAGGCATTTGAGATAATGTAGCCTAGGAGGCCTTTATATTACAATGAAGATAAGTAAGAAGAAAACAAGCATTTATTAAGTGCCTACTATGTGCCAGGCACTGTTCTAAGCACTTTACAAATATTTCATCTGATCCGTACAACAACTCTTTGAGGAAAGTGCTCTTATTATCCCCATTCTACGGCTGAGGAGACAGTCAGCAATTAAGTGACTTGCCTAGGGTTACATAGCTAGTAAGTGTCTGAGGCAGGATTTAAACTCTGATCTTTCAGACTTCAGGTCCAATGCTCTAGCCACTGTACCACCTTGCTTTCTCTATGAGTACTTGGTAAGCAATTACTACGTGCCAATCACAGAGGAGAAACAAATAGCAAACATAAAGACAGTCCCTGCTCTTAAGGAAATTACATTTTAATGGGCTGAGAGGACACCTAGAGGGAACGGAAGCCGGGGAGATGCCCTGGGAGGGTGAGCAGGGTCAGAGAGGTGCACAATACCACACTTCTTCCAGGAGCAATGGAAGAATCAGTCCAATCATGGCTCCAGGTCTGGTGAGCGAGGGCCAGGGGAGCAGAAAGAAGGGTCAGGTCTGGGCACACACATGGTGGAAAGGTGACTGTAAAGGCTATCAAGCAGCAGAGGGAAGGGAGTGAAGTGAAGCTTGAGTGAAGTGATCTGTCTGTAATAGTGATCCAAGAGAGGTAGCGAGTAATCACTAAGGCACAGCCCTAAGGCAAGAGGCTCTAGAGATGGACATTAAAACCTCCAGGGCACGGCCTGCCATCTTGGCAGCGAGGTGGTTGGTAAGGCTGGTCAACAACATATCATTCAATCGATAAACATTTATTAAAAGTCTCCCGTGTGCCAGATACTGGGCAAAGTCTTGGGGATAAGAAAAGAGGCAAAAGATATTCCCTGTCCTGGTGAGGGAATACAAATGCATTTTGGCTTAGCGATTGAGTCATTAAATGCCATTTCTGTGCAGAGTACTATCTTTCTTATTGGGGAAGATGAAATGCTTGAAGACACAACTTCTGCTCTCCATGGAGTATCATGCCTTTGAAAATGGGAAACCATTCACTGATTATCAAAAGATTTATGTTACAGTGGAAAGAGCTCTAGCTGGTACTGTAGGGAGAGGGCCTGAGTTTGAGCCACTTATTGGCACTGGGCAATTGACTAATCTCTCTCAGCTTGTTTCCTTATCTGTAAAATGGGGCTAGTAATACTCGTACAATAGACTAGGTTGTTGTGACTGTAAACCTTAGGAGGCAATAGAAATGTGAGTTGTCATTATCAGAGCATTTTCAACAAGGTGTCAGTTTCGACCTACCCAGATCTCACATCCTGGTTGTCTGAAAAGTCACAAGGACTATTCACAGTATCCCCTTTAGGAGCTGGAGATTTGACCCACAGGCATCTCCATGATTCTCTCATCTCTCTGGAATATAATGTTCTCTCCCTTTCTGGCAAAATTCAAATTACTCTGGTCTGCAAGGTCCAGTGCAAAGCTCATTTGTTTAATGAGGCTTTTGCCTGATGGGAAGGGAGGGGCAACAGGGGAAAGAAAGGCACAGCATGAAAAGGGGAATGAATATCTGACTTTGCTTTATTTTGAATCTCCTTAGTGTCACTGAACCTTTGTGCCTAAGCCCTTGTTGGAGGGTAGCATCTTTCAGTCAATGTTTCTGAAGATACGATGAGGGAAAATTCCTCATTGATTTCTCCTAATCAAAAGCCATCATTAGTCCTGAAGTGTGTCAAATTCTGGATGTGTTTAGCAAAAAAAAAAAAAAGCTGTAAAATATTTCCCAACTGTTCAGATAGGAAAAAGATGGGTTCCAGGAAAATGCAACATACTGAAATCCATTTAATAGCCATGTAGGTGATACTGGCAGAATCAGATAGGCAAAAGAAAGCAAGCAGAGCCTATATTGTTCTAGCCTCCATAGTAAACTCTCCTGCTCCCTGTTTTCTGTACCCAAGGCTGCTGGCTCTTTTTTTCTGATATCCCCCAAATTCCTTTACTTTGAAACAGCACCTGGGCTCTTGATTCCAGTCTCACCTCCATGAAAACTGCGTTTCTTTCCCAGAAGGATCTGGAGGGGCCCACATGCTTTGGAACATGGGAATTGGAGGCTCACCAATCTCAGTGGCTCCCGAAGGTGGGGCAGTCCAGTGGATAGGGACCTTTCTGAGACTTCTGGCTCCAACTAGCTATGTGACTAGTTAGCTGTAAGCCAAGCCAATTCCATAACCAGTCTTGGTCCCTCAGTTTCCCCATCTATAAAATCCAGCTTTGAGATTCAGAAAAACTTAATGAGTACTGGCCACTTGTGGCTAAATTAACCAGGTGCAGGAAACAGCTGCTGCTATAGAAGCCGTCCGCTGTATAAATATAATGCAGTATTCTTAGACAAAGGAATGAAGCAAACTCTAAAATATTAAACCGAACTCCAGCCAGATTCTCCTTTCATGGAATTCTTATAGAGAAGCACATGGTTTAGTGTGAAAAGTACTGGATTTATAATCAGATAACTGTGATTCAGGTCCAGGCTTTATCACTTACTATAGTGTGATCCTGGACAAGTCATTTGCCTTCTCTGAGTTTCAGATCCCTTATCTGTAAAGAGAGGAATTTGCCTTAGATTAAAGGTTCTTAATCTGGAAAATGAAAACTTTTAAAAAAATATTTTGATAAATGCATTTCTATATAATTGGTTTCTCTTTGAAATGCTATGTATTTTATTTTACACATTTAAAAACATTAAAAACAGGGCTCCATAGGCTTCACTAGTCTGGAGAAAGGGCCCAGGAAACAAAAAGGATTACAAAACTTACAGCCAGTGATCTCTACGGTCCCTTGTACCTCTGGGTCCTATTAACTTCTCTCCTGTTCCCTACTTGTTGCCTTTCTATTCTACTCACCAGCAAGTTTTCTATAGATGTAAGACAAACTACCATGTACTAAGAAGTTCCTAATGGCTCAAACTGAGTTTTAGCCCAGCCAAGAAAACACTTGTTACTAAAAACTGGCTATAATTGTGTCCCAAAAATGTAGTTTAAAAAATGGTTTCTGCATAATGCCATCTTATGCTTGAAAAGTATAAACTACTTTTCAAAGTGTAATCATCATTGGAGCGGCTAGGTGGCGTAGTGAATAGAGCACCGGCCCTGGTGTCAGGAGGACCTGAGTTCAAATCCGAACTCAGACACTTAGCACTTAATAGTGATGTGACTTTGGGCAAGTCACTTAACCCCAACTGCCTTCCACCCTCCAAAAAATACTCATCATCGATCACTTCACTCCATGTTCATTACTGTCTGAATTTGGTAGCACAAGCAATACTAACCCATTTGACATACGAATACACTGAGGCCTGGGGAAATTATAGTCATTTCTTCTCTGAGACATACTTTCCTAAAAATCACCACACTATGCAAAATCATATAATAAAAACCACAGGGCTTATGGCAGCTTATTTCAGTCTGTGGGTTATGTTCAATTTGTAACAATGAAAATACATCCTGCATTTCAGATATTTACATTATGATTCATAACAGTATCAAAATTACAGTTATGAAGTAGCAACAAAAATAATTTTATGGTTGGGGTCACCACAACGTGAGGAACTATATTAAAGGGTCGCGGCATTGGGAAGGTTAAGAACCGCTGCTTATGGGAATAATGGAGATAGGAACACAACACTTAAAAACTTCATTAATGACACATTAAAAGATAAGAACTTAATAAAAAAAAGTTGTACAGTTTTAATACATACTATATGCTTCTTCTTTTTGCTGTCTGTCCTTTGTTCTCAAAGAGGACTATGGCATCAGGAAGGTGAAACCATGACTTGCAAGTGAATTTGATTTAAGTGAGGTAGGGTTGTACAAAGTCACCAGCCTCACTTTCTCCTCCAGAACCATCTGGGTCCAGTGGCAATGATGAAGAGCATGCTCTGGGAGCCCCCTTGAGCTCTCCTTGAATCTTCCCACATAAGGCATTTGCCTGAGGCCGTGGGCCTTAAGTTGTGGCTCTGCCCAAGTCTTTACCTGAGTAGGTACCCCTCTTCTGAACAAGTTTTAAAAGGGGAGGAGGTTTGACTGCCCCTTCAGGATTCACCTGAGCACAGGTTGGGAAGGCCTGACAGACTTGTCCTGATGGTTTCTCCTAGCTTACTGCCAGTAAAAATGGGCTTTATCAGAGACTGGAGGGCGTTCTTCCCTAGATGTGTGGCCTGATGTAAGCCAAAAAGAAGCTTCCACTGACTTTCCTCTGGGATAAGAAGTTGTCCTGAGGGTGTTTGAAACCACCCAGAGGAGGAAAGAGAATATTCCCTTTCCTTAACAAGGGCCTGTCCCAGAGAGCTGTATGAGAGTGTGAAGGAATTGGGGAGCTGCGGGAGTAAAGGAGCCAGTATAGTCAACTGGCAGGTAGCATTCTTTGCTGCAGTGTCTGCCAGGTGATTTCCCATAGCCTGATCAGTTTTCCCTTTCTGGTGGCATCTGCAAAAGATAATAGCTACCTCAGAGGGCTTTTGAACAGCTTAGAGGAGATGCGAAATCTCCTGTGCATGTTTAATAGGAGAATTTTTCACTGTCAGAAATCCCCTTTCTTTCCAAATTGCTCCATGGGCATGTAGAACATGGAAAACATATTTTGAGTCAGTAACAATGTTTACTCGTTTATTTTCCCCTAGCTCTAAGGCTCTGGTGAGTGCTATCAATTCTGCCTTCTGGACAGAGGTCCAGGGGGCAGGGGTTTGGCCTCTACAGTTTGGTAGAGGCCGACCACCAAATATCCACTTTTCCTGACCCCTTGTTCAATAAAGCTGTTGTGGGAGGAATCTAGGGGTGGTCTGGAGGAGGAGTTTGGGGAAGGTCTTCCGGAGTCAGATGAGGTCAGAGTCCAGTAGTTAAGGGTAGGAAGTTGCTGGAGGCTACCTGGAGCTGACAGACAATGGTGGGACAGGCCAGTTCAAGGGTAGGACAGGAGGATCAAGGGTAGGAAATTGCTGGACTAAGGAGGGCTAAAGACTTGGGCAGAGCTACAACTTAAGGCCCATGGCCTCAGGCAAATGCCTTACATGGGAAGATTCAAGGAGAGTTCAAGGGGGCTTCCAGAGCCTGTACCTCATCATTAAGATACAGATCAGGGGGGCGCCTAGGTGGTGCAATGAATAGAGCACCAGCCCTGGAGTCAGGAGCACTCGAGTTCAAATCCCACCTTGGACACTTAACACAAAAACTAGTTGTGTGACCTTGGGCAAGTCATTTAACCCCAAATGACCTCCCAAAAAAGCAAAAAAAGGATATAGATCAGGACAACTGGAGGTGGCTCCCCCATGCTGTGGGAGTCCATGGCCTTTTTAAGCTAAGGTCATTCCCAGGTCTCAGTGCTCTGCACAAAGGAATGTAGATTTTGACTGATGAAACCTCACAAGACATCTTGGGGTTTACAGGATAGATTCCTTTCTTAAAGGCCATGCCTTAAACCCCAATCACTCAGATTCTCATTGATTGGCCAATAATAGGGCCCAACACAAGCCCACAGGGTCATCATTTAAGCTCAAAGTAAATTCTGTTTTGACCAGAAACCCTGAGAGTCTTCCCCTTCCAAACTGGGTTTGTTTTGTTTTGTTTCTTAACTAAGTAAAAGAAGCCATTCTTCCCCTCATTTCTTACCTGGCCTTAATCCCATACTAAATGCTTAAGAAATACATAATGTGTGGGTCAGAAACCCTACTTATCCAATTAAAGAAAATTCAGAGGAGCACTTGTGGTGAACAGGAATATTTATTTCTAAATTCCCGGGACTGGGGGTGTCCCTCCCAAATGCATGTCTGAAGAAAAAGAGCCCCCAACCCTCCAGGGGCTCAAATTTTATAATCCTGAGTGTCATAAAAAAATACATTCTTTCGTCGTCCCTGACTTCTATTGGGTGAGAACGGGGGTCCAAGCTCGGAGCAGGAACAGGACAAAGAGGGCCAGGGCGTCCCTCCAACTCTCACTGGAGGAGGGGCGGGGTCCCGTTTTGGCGCGAATTCAAACAAAGAGAATTCAGCTCTCTCTGTCCCCCTGTCCCTTGCTTCTGTTTGACTAAAAGGTCGGGCTCACAATCTTGACGTAGTGAGGCAACTCCCATCCTCATTGGTCTGTCCCCACCCTGTTCCCAAACAAAAGATTTCAGTCTGCCCCCAGATTGCTCTCAACAAAGGTTCCGGTGTGCATTCCAATACAGAGGTAAATAAGTGAGGCAAAGAAAAAAAAATAAAATCTTCCTCTGGGGAGTCTTCACCCAGAGGTCTCCCCATTCAATAAATACTACAATGAATCATGGCTGTACCCATGCCTTCAGCCTGCCTCCCTGTTGCTCCTTGGTTCCCATCAGGCTTGGGCTAGAAAAACTCATAGTCACAGGCTAAAGACAGGATGGTCTCAGCTGGTGCAAGTGGGGACAGAGGGCAGAGCTTGGGCAATGACCATGACTGAAGGCAGGGGGAAAGATTGAGTATGTGGGTACAGATCAGCCCTCCTCTAGCCACAGCTCCTACGGCACCAGAAGCGATATAATGTGGCACTTTACCTTGAAAAAGACCTGAAGTTTGGTTGTAGAAGTGGGTGTCACAAGGGTTGCGACTTGTGAGTTATTATAAAGTAGTGAAATTTACTTCATCGCAGCTGTTTCTTTGGATGAAATCATGTAATAGCAAATCCAAAATTCAAGTTATGCTCTAATTGTTCCTTAACGTATCAATTGTGATGGCACAAATTTGTATTTTCAAAACAAGAGTTATAGCAGAACTGACTGTAAAATGAATCAATCTATCAATAAGCATTTATTAAGTGCTTAGTATGTGCCAGATTAATAGCTAGGTGGCACAGTGGATAGAATGTCAGGCCTGACATCACGGAGAGACTCATCTACTTGCTAGCTGGCCTCATATACTTGCTAGCTATATGACCCTGGACAACTTACTCAATCCTGTTTGCCTCAGTTTCCTTATCTGTAAAATGAGCTGGAGAAGGAGATGGCAAACCATTCCAGTATCTTTGCCAAGAAAATCCCAAATGGGGTCATGAAGACTCAGACACAAATGAAACAATTGAACAACAAAAATGTGCCAGGCATAATGCTAAGGGGACAGGAGTGGGGAGGATGCTATGTATGGGAGGCTTAAGGAGAACCTATAAGGTTCTAGAATAGTTTTTCTGGCAAATGGGATGAAGAACCAAATAGGGTGGAATAGAAAGATTGTCTTGGTGCTGTGAGGGCACAGTCGAGATCACATAAATTTATAATGGATGCAGCTTCATAATATTCTCTAACTCTGTTCAGTAGTACATGAGCAGGAGCAAAAGAGTCAAATGGCAGAAGTAACCAGGGTTGTGTTTTGTCAAGGAATGAGCCATGAAAAAGTATGTGGTGAGTGACTGAAAAATGGAGTTGAAGCAGCTTAATAAAGGGTCAAGTTTAATAGAGGGCAGCTATGTGGCATAGTGGAGAGAGTGCTAGGCCTGGAGTTCCCTGTCTTCAAATCTGGCCTCAGACACCCACTATCTGTGTGACCCTGGACAAGTCACTTCACTCTGTTTCCCTCAGTTTCTTCATCTGTAAAATGAACTGGAGAAGGAAATGGCAAACCACTCCAGTTGATCTTTATCAAGAAAACCCCAAATGGGGTCACAAAAAGTTGGACATGACTGAAACAACTGAACAACAGAAAAATAAGTGTCAGAAGGGAGCACGGTGTAGTCAGAGGTTATACTTCAGAAAGTACTGAGGAGGGAGGGCCACATTAGGGACCACAAAAAAAAGTTTTTAAGAGTAGAAAGATGTAAAGACAAGATAAAAGATCGCAAAATATATTCATTTTTTAATTCTTGAGTATCAAAGTGGAACACTTGAGAAGATGGAAAGGATAATCATCTAGGTCTTTAACTAAAGTGGAGTCAAGCGGTAGGTCATGGAAGTTGGGTAGACCGACAGGTTAAGAGCCAAGAAGGAGTCAGAACCTAGGTTTCTTTAACTTAGGGTGTTATTACCAGTCTTAAGTTCCTTCTATGACCCTATGCCGCCTCCCTCTATAAATTATTTAGACTAGAATAGTACCACCTTCATTATCATATTGTGCCCTTTATGTTTTCCACATAAAGCCTTGTGCCTAGTATTCAATCAATGATTAATGAACAGATTTGTTGCGTTAATAAGAAGTCCAAACAAACACCAAAAAACCCAAAGCTCATCTTGCAGGTATAGGCATCACCACTCTTCAGTCATATGGAGCTCTGTACGTCAGTCATCCATTCTCCCCAGACAACTTGGCAAGGCCACTGCCTGCACCCCCACTGAAATCTCCTCCAAAACTCCTAGCTATCCCCAACTTAAGAAACATTATATCAAAGTCACAGGCTCCTTTCTCTGGACTGTACTGGACCTGTGACTGCATCAATATAGGGAATTCTCAGAAAAAAAAACAAACTCCCTTAATCAATACAGATAGACAATGCACCTATGCAATGCACCTGTTGAGCAATTTATACTTTTAGAGAGTTGGCTGGGACACTGAAAGACCAAATAACTCACCCAGAGCCATACAAAGACTATGTTGCAAAGGTGGAATAGGGCTCCTTTGGCAAGTAAAATTTCATTTCCTGCAATCTTGAATTTCCCTGGTAAAGGCAGGCAACTGGGGCCTTGTTCCCAGGGCACCAAAATTTAGGTGTATGTTAACTACCCCTTTAGCAGAGTAGATGTGCTATTGTAATCAATTACTCCTCCTGCTTTGGTATTTCTTGTATTTTTTTCATTTCACAAATTCCAAAGTTGATTTTATGTCACTGTCCTGGGTGCCAAAATTTTTAGTTATGGCTCTGGTTTTGATTAAACTAGATTGAGCAGCTAAAATGGGACAATTCTAATCATAGGAAGTTATATATCAGTGCAGACTAACGTGTTTAAAATCAAATTAATCCTCGCTCATTTTTTTAAAATATACATTTCCCAGTAATTCAATTGCTTTTTCCCCAAAGATCGAGTATTGTCAACATTCATATGCAGAATCATTGTGGGTCATTCTACCAAAGAAGGTATCCTAAAGCTGGGGTTGCCTTTTCATGTGAGTCCATTTCTATTCAGACAGTGCGATATATATTTAGAATTTTAAAAATAAAGAGTGTGTGTGTGTATATGTGTGTGTGTGTGTGTATATGTGTGTGTGTGTGTGTGTGTGTGTTTACATTAAGCTTACTGCAAGAGAGTGCTACTATATTACTAGTTTCCTTGGAGGAGCAATAAAAATCTATAACTTATCGTAAAGGTATTTCCATCCTCCTCCCCCTGCCTATAAAAAATAACTTGGTATGAAGGTTAGAAATCTATCATAACCAGTGACAGACATCCATGCACAAAAATAGCAAGTTTTGAGTTTAATATTTTATTGCCATATTTTGAAACAACTGGCTAGGCAGCTGCTACTGTTATCTTCCAATTACTTCTCATTTTCCCAGAGTTTTAAATGCAAGCTGTACCAAATTAAATCTAAATCTCTATATGCTTTTTTAAAACTCACATTTCAGAAAATACTGACAACAAAGTTAAGGGGAGGGGCAGAAATATCAGCTGCAATGGAGACATGAACTGTTTTATTAAATCTTCCAATAACTTGCTTTCAATTGTCGTAATGTATGCAGGTATGTAAACCTCTAATGCAGTCAGAGGAGTTTGCCATGGCTGCTGTCTCTGAACAGGCCTCTCAGGGCAGTGTTGTTTTGCAGCTTGCTGAAATGAAATTCTCCTTGCCAGTTTTATTAAGGCACTCAAGATGAAATCACTTCATTGAATGTTGAAAATATTGCTTGCTCTGTTGTAACTCTATATCACGGTGTTCAAATACAGAAAAAATATTCACTCAAAAAGACCTAATGTGTCATATTTTAGGGATATCACCCCAAACAAAATTGGGATTGATTAGTAGATTGAAAATCTAGATGGAGACAGACTTTTAAGAGTGACTTTTTTCAGTGCCAACATTCTTTTCATATTATGGATTATGAGTCTTGTGCTTTGTAATTTTGCTGGAAAAATAGCACATATTCTAATCTTTTCAGCTTTCCTTTTTTTCCCTCTCCAACTCACTGATCTAACCAGAAAACGGTTAAGGGTGGGGCCAGTGGGAAGACTTTCACCATTCCTCTGCCTTTCTCATTGGCTGGATTTCAACACAAACACAACTACATACACATATGTATGTGCAAACGTACATGCTTAAATTCAGTTATATATGCTTTTCCATATATTAATATGTGTGTGTATGTGCAGCTCTCCCCGTGTGTATATATATATATTATAGGATTTATATACACATTTATGTATATATGAATTCAGAAATAATGTGGCTAAGTGCCAAATTTCTGCATAGTCAAGATTGTCATTCTTACCAGTAGAAGAGCATTTGTCACTGCTCAGTGCATGATGATTTATGTCAACAACAATCTGTCCAGTCAAACAAACATAAGCAAAACAAAGGCCCTGCTTTGGTATAAACCTAGATATACAGCTGTAAATCTGGGTGGAAATGCTGGTGAATCACATATTTGGAACAGGACAAAAGGCTCACTCTTTTCATATCCACTAACAGGAACAGATTAGAGACACGAATGATTCTTTTCATTGCTCAGCAGGAACCTTTTCAGTGCTTAAAAAAAAATTTAATTTTTTTCAATGAACAAAATCTATTTTCTCATCCTTTCCTTGCACCTTCCACTCCAATTGAAAAAAAAAGAAAAACAAAACCATTGGAACAAACATGAGTAGTGAAGCAAAACAAATTCCCATATTCGCAATCTCAGAAAAAAAAAAGCAAACCCTATGCCTCCACCTGTACCCTGAGTCTATCTGTCAGGAGAGCGGCATGTTTCATCACAAGTCTTCTGGAATTATGGCTGGTCGTTGCATGATCAAAGCTCTTAAATCTTTCAGAGTTGTTTGTCTTTATACTTTTTAGTACTTTTTGAGAGACAGTGTACTGTAGTGTCTAAAAAGTTGTGCTCAAAGCCAAGAAGACTGGGTTCAAATTCTGACTCAGATACTTACTAGCTATGTGACCCTGGGTGAATCACTTAACCCTGTGTGGCCTGGGCGTCCTCACTTATGAAAGATGGACAACAATAGAATTTACTTCACAGGATTAGTGTGAGACAAAGTATATTAAAAACATTTTGAAAGCTGTAAAATGCTATATAAAGCATGCTTTAATTTTTTTTACTTTCAATTTATGTAACAAAGCAAGTATTTCCACAATATAGTATAATAAAAAAGATGATTATACATGAAACTGCAAATCTACTATGCACAACTTGCTATTCCTTTCAAATATACAACAAAATTATCACGTAAATTTCTTTTCTTCCCCTTTTTTCCTCCCTTACTCCCCACCCTAGAGATGGCAGACACAAATATAGATAGATAGATAGATAGATAGATAGATAGACAGACAGACAGACGGACAGACAGACGGATAGATAGATGGATAGATAGATGATAGATGACAGATGACATAATGGATGGATGGATAGATAGATAGATAGATAGATAGATTGTTCTATACATACTTCTATTGATCAGTTCTTTCTCTGGATACAGATAGTATCTTCCTTCATATGTCCTTAATAGTTAATTTGGGTATTTTTAATACCCAATAGTCAAAATAGCTTAGTCATTCAAAGTTATTTATCAGTGTGGACCAATGTATTTAAAAACAAAACAATTCTTATTTATTTTTTAAAATATATACATTTCCCAACAATTCTTAAAAACAATATTGTTGTTACTGTTACCTTTTAACATGATTAAAAAAATTTTTTTTAATTGAAGGAAAAGCAGTGAGGAGTCACAATAGCTGGGGCTAATGGCAAAGAAAGAGCCTAGAGTTACCAACATGGGGTTGGTAAATCTTTACTTTGAAGTGTGTTTTAACTGAAAAGTAATGCTGATCCTGCAGATGCTGTGAATACAGCTATGATTTGCATCACTGGCCTCTAATAACTTCTAAATGGAGGACCCAAATGATTCTTGCTCATTCATTGGTAAGGCTTGATCATAAAACATCTACAGCTCTGGGGAGAGTGTCATCAGTGATTTGCCACAGCAGGGCTTGCTTCATCAAAATGTAAAATAACCCCTTTCCCACTCCCATCCCAGCCCCCAGAAGGGGTCCTGAATTTCTGTAAGTTTGTGAGCTCTAACAGAATAACTAGAACCTAAAAAAATGCAAAATTTTCTTTTCTTTATAAATTGTTTTAGTGTTTCCTATTTCCATAGATATGAGTGAACTGAGTCCATATAAGCCTATAAATTTAGAAGGCCAAGGTGAAGGGGTTGGTTGACTTTACACACAAGGTGAAGGGGTTAGTTGACTTTACACACACGCGTGCACACACACACACACACACACACTCACACACTTAAATAAATGTGCCCCCCCCCAAAAAAATTTTTTACTTTCAATAGTAGCTCTAAAAAACACTCCAAAGTTCTTTCCGATGCTACTTTACACTTTATAAAACTGACATCTGAATTTCCAAAGAAATATTTCACTCTCCAAAAAGCCTAATGTAATTTGGTTTCTTGAAATGTTTCAGACTCAAGCTGACTTTAGAATCATCACTACCACTACCACCACCACCTGCTTACAATCCCAGACCCCTACCTTCCACCCGAAGGCAATACAGCTGACCCCTTCCATCCACCTTCCAACAAGGCCAGCCAAAACTGCAGGGAGGCTCAAGGGAGCTGGGATCTGCCACTGATTTCCTGTTCCATCTTGAGTGAGTCACATAACACCTCCGTGCTCCAGTTGTCTGAAAACAGACACTGGCTCTAAGGGGCTTCACTGAAGAACAAAGGCTCCTTGCATGTAGGTCAGTGAAAGGACCCTGGTTCAGCCATACGCATTTTGAGAAGCAGAATGGTAGAGTTGTAAGACCTGGGAGTTCTAGTCCTGGGCATGCTAATGATTGGTCGGGAGTCCCTTGGGGCATGTCATTTGGCCTCTTCAGCCTCAATTTCCTCATCCATAAAATGATCAGGTTGGAGTAGATGACCTCCAAATTCCCTTCTAGCTCTAAATTTAAATGAATTGATGAGCTTTTTGCAAAATGTTTACCCTTCTTAATCCACCTAATTAACCTCTTGGATCTGTACTTTCCCAGTCAGTCCAAACCTCTTCCAAGCAACCTATCTAAAGAGTCTGTTCTAAGTATTCCATTAAAAAGCCACGTGACTATATGTATGTGTCCCAAACTAAACCCTTCCACTTTTGCAATCACTAATTGCCCTCAAGTGTGGGCATATGTCCTTTTATAAAGAACATAGATACAACCAATCCAATTCCATTCTTCTCTAAAATGTTTTGCTCAGGCTTTCCATGACAGATGTCACCTTTGGCAGGTGAGGCAGTACACAGAGCATGTCAACCAAAACATTACATGAGCATTCATTAAACTTGAACCAGTTACTTGTTTTGTCTGTGACATAAGCACATAGTCTTTCTTCCTATTGACAATATATTTCTGTCAGAGTATATCAGGTTGAAGTTGAAATTATCAGCTATACTTCCCCCCTTCATCTCACTGGAGGTTTAATTTTACCTAACACACACGGAAGTTTTTCATTAACCACAACAGGAATTTGCTGGAATCAAAGAGAAAAAGACTTTATATGGTGATGTCACTCATGAGATTACTGGGACATAGAATTGTCTAGTTAGTGAATTCTGTTGCATTAGGATTCACTTAGGGAAATAAAACCCTCTTAAAACAAAGGGAAAGTATGGAAACTAAATTAATTGGAGGAAGAACAAGTGAAAGGCAAGATCAAGATGGGGTGAAAATTACCCATGGGGTTGGAAAATTAAGAACTGTGTCCAACTAACAGAGAACAAGAGATCAATGCTAGAGGTCACAGGGTTCAGAAGAGAGAGCAAGAACCATTTATTGGCCAAAGGAACAAATACTGCTAAAAACTAAACAAAACCTCTTTGCTCATGTCCACAGAGGTGGATGGAAAGAAAATGCTAGAAAAATACATTCCTTGGAAAAGGACCAATAGGAAAAAAAATATTACTTTAGTAATATCTGAGTGATACCTGAATTGACTTTTTCCCTTCTAATTGTTGGAAACCTTGGGGTTAATGAAAACGTTTTCCTTGTTGTTCAGTAGTTTTTTAAGTCACGTCTGACTCTTTGTGATCCCATCTGGGGTTTTCTTGGCAGAGATGCTGGAGTGCTTTGCCATTTCCCTCTCCAGCTCATTTTGCAGCTGAGGAAACTCAGGCAAACAGGATTAAGTGACTTGTCCAGGGTCACATAGCTAGTAAGTGTCTATGGTCACATTTGAATTCAGGAAAATGAGTCCAGGTCCAACACTCCATCTATTGTGCCACCTAGCTGCCCAAGTGTTTTCCTGTTGTAATTAACTCAACTATAAAAATGGACCTACTTAGGATTATAGGATCACTTAAGTACGGGTCATCTTATTTTGTTAAGGTGCAATTGAGAAACTATTGTCTTAAAAAAGCAATTTCTTCCTTTCTATGACATAAAAAAAAATAGGCTTTTTTACTTTCTCAGTTACAGAATAAAGGAAATCTGTGTCAATGAGACACAACTGTTCAAAACATTCAAGCAATTATCCTGGGGTCACTACAGATGTAACCCAATCTCATCATGATCTATGGTCCTAACAATGGTAATTTAGAGTCAGAAAGATGAGCTTGAGGTATAAAGATCCTAAAATCAAGAACAGACATTAATTCTGTTTATCAAGACAATTTAGTACTTGAAATCAAGTTTTAACAGAAAAGTTCAATTCAATAAATATTTATTATGTACCTTATGTGCTAAGTACACTATAATAGCACAGGTAATACAAAATAGAAAACACTCTCTGAACCTGAATTTATAATCCATTAGTCCATCTTAAATTCAACATGTCCAAGAAATCTAAGCTATCTATAGTCATATGAAAAATGTTCTAAATCACTACTGGTCAAAGAAATGCAAATTAAAACAACTCTGAAGTACCACTTCACACCTATCAAGAGTGGTTAATATGACAAATAGAGAAAATATTGGATGATGGAGGGGATGTGGGAAAACCGGGAAACTAATACATTGTTGGTAGAGTTGTAAACTGATCCAACCATTCTGGAGAACAATTTGCAACTACACCGAAGGGCTATAAAACTATGCATACCCTTTGATCCAGGAAATTACTGCTAGGTCTATATCCCAAAGATATCAAAAAAGCCAGAAAGGACCTATTTGTACAAAAGTATTTATAGGACCTCTTTTTGTAGTGGCTAAGAATTGGAAATCAAAGGGATGCCTATCAATTGGGGAATGGCTAAACAAGCTGTGGTATAGGATTGTAATGGAATATTATTGGGCTAGAAGAAACAACAAGAAGTATGATTTCAGAAAAACCTGAAGAGACTTAACATGAACCGATGCAAAGTAAACAAAACTAGAGCATTGTACACTGTTTACAGCAATTGTTTGATGAAGAACTGTGAATGAGCTATTCTCAGCAATACGATTATGCAAAACAGCCCCAAAGGACTAATGATGAAGCATATTATCCACCTCTAGAGAAAAACTGATACTGATATTGAATATAGAGTAAAGCATGCTATTTTTCACTTTCTTCTTTTGTCTTCTTATACAAAGCCACTAATATGGAACTGTTTTACATAATTGCACGTTAAAAAAAAAAGAATAATGAACAAAATAGATTCAGCATGTCCAAAACTGAACTCATTATCGTTTGTCCAAAGGTTTCCAACCTCCTTTACTTCCCTAAGCATCTTCCATGATCTAGGCTCAAAATCTTGGTGTTACCCTTAACTCCTCACTCTCTCTCTCACCCACTTTATCCAATCTGTTGCTAAGTCCCATCAACTCTACCTTCCCATCTTGGTCCTATATGCCCCGCCCCTTTCCTCTAAAATGTGCAACTCTGTAATGATGACTGTATCACCTGATGTCTGACTTAATGCAATATAGCTAGGAGGTTGGTCTCCCTGCCTCATTTTTCCCCACTCCAATCCATCCTCCATTCAAATTGACACTCCTAAAATGTAGATCTGCCCATCGTAACCTGCCTACCTATTCAATAATTTTCAATGGCTTCCTATTACCTCCAAGATCACATAAAAAAATCCTTCATAACCTGGCCCCTTCTTACCTTTCCAATCTTCTTTACTCCACTCCACTTACAATCTGGTGACACTGGCCTCCTTGCAGTGCTCTGAACAAACACGTTGTGGCACAGCGGATAGGGTGCTAGGCCCGGAGTCAAGAAGCCTCAGACACTTCCTAGCTGTGTGATCTAGGGCAAGACACTTAATCCTGTTTGCCTCAGTTTCCTCATCATGTATATAAAGCTGGAGAAAGAATGGCAAACCACTTCAGGATCTTTGGCAAGAAAACCCCAAATGGGGTCACAAAGAGTCCAATGACTAAACAACCAAAGGGGAAAGGGAACATTTACACAGGAAAATTTTTTCTCACCTGTTAAGGAAACAACAGATGACTAAATCCTTCCTAGTGTATTCTGGAAAAGTTTTTTCTGCAACTTTTGACTTCTTCCACACACAGAATCCAGCTAGGAAATGTGCTTACCTCCTTAAGTAATTCATATAATGCCATTCATTCACTAGTTTGGAACACAATTTTGACACATACTGCTCTAAATAACCTAAGCTAGTTGGGTCCTATAGAAAAAACCCTGCCTCAGAAGCCAAGGTTCTGAGTTAAGAGTCTCTTCTCTAATGCTTGCTATCTGTGTGACCTTAGGCAAGTCCTTTAATCTACTTATTTTCTTACTCATAAATTGAGTCTAGGTTGGACTAGATGACCTTAATTGCCTTCAGGCAATTAAATACTAGTCCTTTGATCCTTGCTAGACCTAGAAGTTATCAAGTGGTACAAGTCAGTGCATTCCTGTATTATTGAACATACTTACCCCAATATTCTCTCATTCTATCTAGATTCTAGAAACACATTTATACCCACTGCTCCCCTTTTCTTTCCCCCAATTGCAAATTTTCATCAGTGGTTATATGGATATCCTCTCTTCAAATGGCCCAGTGAATTTCAAGATATTCATGTGCAGTACAGAATGAAGAAAACATAAAAACCGTAGCATGAAGTAAAGTTAAAAAAAAAGGAAGGAGATAGGGTCAGACACAAAAATATGTTGTTACACAGAAAAGGGCTAAACTATTCTATGTTAAATTAAAGCTTTACCAAATCACAAGGTTTTTTTTCCGTTTTCTCCCCAAGGGGAATTATGCTCCCTGTACTAAAGTACTAACGCCAGTGTGGTTCAAAAATCAAAATTGAAATGGGCTATTTATGAAAAAGCATGGTAGCAAGACAACTTCAGGGAAATACAATCTATCAATAGCCATAAAAAATATTCTAAACCACTAATAATTGAGGAAATGTAAATTAAAACAACTCTGGTATTAATTTACAAAACCACCAGATTGGTAAAGTTGACCAAAAAACTGACAAATGTTGTAGAACCTGTGGGAAAATAGGCATTAACATACACATCGGTAAAGCTGTGAATTTTGAAAAAGCAAGTTGCTAGATTGTGCATATCCTTGGCCCAATAATACCACTAAAAAGAATAACCCAGGGATCAAAGAGGAAAAGGAATTCACATGTACAAAAATATTTTTAGCAGATCTTTTCGTAGTAGTAAACAATGGAAACTAAAGGCAGGCTCATCAATTAGGAAAAGGTTGAAGAAATTATGATTTATAATTATAATGGAAGACTATTGTTCCTATAAATAAAATGATGAAAGTGATGGTTTCAGAAAAACCTATTAAGACTTAAATGAACTGATGAACCAGGAGAACAATTTATATGGAAACAACCATATTTTAAGACAATTTTAAAAGACTTAAGAATTTTGATCAATGCAATGACTAACCATTATTCCAGAAGAACAATAAAGCATTCCCTCATAGAATGGTAATGGAATCTGGAGGCGGAATACTGCTTTTTTTTTTAAATGGCTAATGTGGTAAATTGCTTTGAGGATGTATATTTGCTATACATTTTTGTTAAATTGAAAAAGAGAATTCTGAGCAACACAATGACCAACTAAGATTCCAAGTGAAACAAGATATACATAACTCTTTAGAAAGGTGAGACAAATGAAAAGCCTGAAACAGCTATTGAGTAATTAATAATCAATTTCTTGATTAGGCTTGCAAATAATAAATTAATGGTCTGTTGTCTCTCTGATGTAACCAAAGAGCACACATGTAGGTTGTTGCATGTTTAAATATCTTTGGGAAAGGGGGTGGGGGAGGTGTACCTGGGAGTGAAGATCAACTCTGATTGGTTAACAATTAATGAGGAGGTAGGCAAAAAGTCTTCAGCTCCTTGCTGAGAATGTGGCTGGATGGTCTCCAGTTATCGGGACAAAGGAATCCACCATCAGCCAGACCACTCCCACCTCTGGCAATCTAAACAAAGGGATGCATCTCAAACCAGACCCTTTAGTAGGAAGTTGTAGAACAGGCCAGAATTCTCCTAGAATAGATTCTTTACCCTTTGATCAGAAATAAACTCTCCCAGCTGGGTGGGGTCCTGCCCCAGACTGAGGAGAATGTCTCAATGTCCAAGCAGTCCTACACAAGGAGTGGGCTTTGAAAGAGGAAGTAAAAGGAGAAAAAATAATTCTACTAACTTACTAATAATTGTTATTATTAATAAAAAAGAGCACCTTTGGGTCCCATATGTAAAACTGCCTTTTAATAAAAAAAAAATCATTTTTGTCAGAGGTGATAGACTTTGGCAGAGGACTCCTAATGAGGCATTTTTGGGCCACTGCTAATGTAACATTTTGTTTTATTTAACTATGTATATTACAAGCTTTTTCCCCCCCTTTTTAAATGAATGGGCAAGAGAGAGAAAATATTATTTTAAGCGAAATATCCAAACGCAAAAACTCAAGTGTTTATTCCCATCTTCAATACCAACTAATTTATGGCAATTACGTCCCAATTTCAAAGCTTTCAAAGAACAGTGATTATACCAACTTCGTTGTGATTTTTGATTTTTTTTTTTGGAGAGGGGAAGGCAGGGCAACTGGGGTTAAGTGACTTGCCCAAGGTCACACCTCTAGTAAGTGTTAAGTGTCTTTGTTTGGATTTGAACTCAGGTCCTCCTGACTCCAGGGCCGGTGCTCTATTCACTGTGCCACCTAGCCACCCCTTTTTGTGATATTTTGAGCTGTACTGAGGTGTTTCGAAGAATCCCTGAAATATTTTTAAGAATCTGGTTCAACATTTCATCTTTTTATCAGCCTCATCTAGGTAATATAAAAATGGCAAAACATATCCCACCCTTTTTTTTAAGTAACCATCAAGGGGTTTTCCTAAGACTTATGCATTTCCCTAGTTTAACATACTAGTCTTACCTGTCATTCTCATTTTTGTAAACTTTGGGTAAAATGACTTATTACAACAGGTACTTTATCTTTAAGGTTTTTGTTTTGTTTTGATTTTGACCTGAAGAAACTGAAAATATTTGTTGATGAAGCACATGCCATGTATTATTAAAGTTGTCTTTTATCAGTCATTTGACTTTTGAACACAAGGAGAAAATGTTTATACTAGACAATGTTTTGAGATTTCATTTTTATAGTTTTTTTTAATGTAAAGAATACTTGATTTGTAGTCTAAAAGACTGGCCAATTCTACTTGTGTGACTTTGGCCCAGTTTCCACATCAAAAAAATAATGGGGTTTGGACTAGAAAAAACCTTTAAGGACTCTCTCTTCTAGTATATCAATGATCCTATGATAATCCCTTGTTATTCAAAAACACTGAAATGTTTTACTAGAAAGGTACACATTTACTACTATAGGCTTCTAAGTATAGTATAGGGTATAAACTAATTTTGAACGTATAATAATTTGACCTTAAAAGGAAAAAAAGATTTAATGCCACATGTAGAAGTTTGGCAAAATTGCTATCACTACCACTACCTTCATTTTGGGGCTGATATGTCAGGGTGCCTATCAGTTATGTACTACATAACAATTACAAGTCCACTATTCCCAAAAGGTCAGAAAATACAGCACTGAACATTTACTTCACTAACTATGAGCTCTTAAAATTCCTGTAAGGCACAGACTTTGTGGACACAGTGGTATATAATTTCACGAGCTTTCACTGGTGACCAACCAACAACCTTAAGGTTGACTGAATCAGAATTATGGGGTTTGTTGCAGGGTTAGGATGTTTGGGGTTGAGGAGCCTCACCTACAGGACATCCTTTTGCATCCAAAGCCAGAACAGTGGACTAGTAGCAATTAAATGTGACAGATGTAACATTAAGGGAAGTGCTCCATAGTCAGGTTTGTAGCTAACAGAGTTGAAGTGTTGTGACTAAAATGCTGAGATAAAATTCTGAGATTAAGAAGTGAACTGGGGAAACTCTATTCAGTGTTTTCTGTGCATGCACATAAGACACAGGGAGTCAACTCAGTTGCAGATCAGACAAAGGACCAAATTAGCAAACAGCAAGAATATTAAAAACAAATTTTATTTTTTCATAAGAACAATTTTACTGCCAAAGTGAGTCAATGATATCAAATAAGAACTGTCATTTTCATTAAGAAAATTCTATTTCTTGGAAGAGCTGTTCGCAGGTGATCTCAGAGTATGTATCAGCACCTTGTCCGAAAACAACTTTATCAAACCAAAGTCATGGGTTTCCTCTTTCT